>OY744481.1:266737074-267226336 GCA_963556165.1 Tipula helvola
TTTCCACATATCAAAAAAATGTGTAGCTGGAGTTTGATGGACATTGACAGATAATCGCCGAGATAGGTACGCAGTTCTGACTATGCCTTAGAGTTCAGTAGGATTTCATGAATATTTGTGCGAAACGATATTTTTGCGCAAAATAAAAATTAGAAATTAAAAATTAGAAATTAGAAATTCGACATTCGAAATTCGAAATTAAAAATTAAAAATTAGGACCCTCAGGGCTGAGATTTTTATTTTAACAAATTTCCACATATAAAAAAATTATTTATAATAAATTTTTCATCTCTCATAATGAATATTTGTGCCAAACGATATAAATGCAGCATACATATGTATTGAAGTATGTAACAACTTTCGAATAATGTTAAAGATTTGACCTCTCATCGAAAGCCACCACAGACTCTCAATGGTTATCCAGACAGCATGAATTTAACCGGCTAGGTTTCAGTCATTCAACAGAATTTCAGCGTAGATTATTATAATAATTTTAAGAACCATTTAATTTGCTTAGGCCATTTTGAGATTAACTGTCATTGGTGACAAGGCTCACAATTTCTTGTTTCTAATCCCTAACCGGTAATAGTTATTTAACAAAGGATGTTTTATATGTCTGCATCGCTCTTTTAACTAAAGGGAAAAACTCTGTCTGTTTAGATCCTTATCAGGTCTTAAAGTTTTTAATAAACATGTACTTTTTAAATACGACGAGACAGTTTGAATTAGAAAATTTTCCAGAAATTAGGTACAGTTTCTTTCCACTATGCATTAATGGAAATCATTGGGTTTTAATTTACATCGACATGGATGAACAGGTAATTATTACCTACGATCCATTATTTCCTAAAAAAATTTTAAAACCTGAAGGGGATCTAGCACAAAATTACCTAACAGAGTTAGGTAAAATACGCAAATTAGAGTATCCGATTTTTTCAATTCAAGCAAACGAGGCTTTCCCAAAACAAAAAGATTCTTTTAATTGCGGAGTTCTTGTAATTTACAGCTTTTTTTTTTTTTTTTTATCAATTTTTTTTAATTGGGTGCAGAGCGGACTTATTAACGGCCTAGCTCCTTGTAACTGTCAGAGCTTCTGCACCCAATGCGCGATCCTGCAAGTAAAGATTAATAGCTACCTTAAATTTATTCATTTTATATTCCTTCGGAAATTTGAAATGTATTAGCGAATTCCACTTTTTGATGTTCGGTATATGAATTCGCGCTTGATTTCTTCAGTTCGAGGTTTCGGGAGCTTCACCGTAAACCTATGTGCATTGGTTGTTCCTCTTGTTACTCTTGTTATTGTAACGAATGGTGGTATTTTCTCCGATAGTTCTGCAGAACATTTACCATGTAAGCATCTGTAGAAGTCGCAGAGTTCTGCAACATCTCTGCGATGCTGTAAGCTGTCTAGTTCTTGAGTAAGTCTGGGATTCCGTATTATTCTGATAGCGCGGCGTTGAACCCTGTCCAATAAGTGGAGGGTGGTACCAGACGCACCTCCCCAAACTTGACAGCAATACTCTATACATGGTCGGATGAAGGTTTTATATATCTGGAGAACTTGATGCGATTTGAAAAACCTTCTGCATCGATTCAGGAACCCGTGTTTTTTTGAAGCTGATTTAGCCAATGCAACAATGTGTTCATTCCATTTGAGTTTGTTACTTATTTGAACACCAAGCAGTCGAATTGAGTCGCAACCCATAAGGATATGGTTTTTTACCACAAATGGGTAGTCGTTGCCCCACTCAAATATTGTACTTAAATCGGAATTAAGAGAAGTTACGACTTCTGACCGTTTATTATTTAGATCTGTAATGCTAGGCTCCGCCTCGAATGAAATAGAAGAATGCAATGTGGCATCATCCGCAAAGCTATGGATAGGGTTTACAGTGCTATCCAGCAAATCGTTGATGTACATATAGCAAAAACAGGGTCGGTGACAAAGGTGACCCCTGAGGGACTCCGGCATTTGGGGAGTGCGTCGATGATGATCTCCCATTAAGCACGACGCTGATTTTTCGGTCATTGAGATAGCTTTTAATCCACCTTGTGGTCATCGAGTCCAGCCCGTATGTCACAAGTTTACAAATAAGATTCTCATGCGATACCTTATCAAAAGCCTAGGATATATCCAAGGCGACTGCAAAGGCCTCTCCGTGGTGTTCTAGGGCGAGATTCCATTTGTTCGTGACACACGTCAGGAGATCGGTCGTGGATCGGCTTTCACGAAAGCCGTATTGTCTATCCGAAATTAGTTTGATAATTTCAAGATATTTAACTATATGTTGATTGACGCATTTCTCAAAGACCTTAGCGGTACCTTGGACGGCTTGGACCTTTTAGTAAACTCTAATTTTACCATAGAAGTGCATTTGTCTGAAAAGGAAAGTTATCTAACGGCTTTGTTTGAACCAATATAGACACAAACTTCAAAAATTGATACTTACAAATTTACTGTCTGTAAAAGATAATTGTTTGATTTGTTTTGATATTGTGACACAAAACGCCAATAATAATAATATTTGTAAATTAAACAGTGTTAAAGAAAAATTCACGTGGTCTGTAAGTCCGAAAATTTTTTTGAACATGATATTTGCAAATATTGCCGTTAATTCTCACGTGAGATGAATGTGTTTTTTTTTTTTTTACTGAATTATTATTATTTTATTTTTTTTTTGGTAGTCAGGTTGACGTGTATGCAAGTGGATAAACAAACGATTCGCTTCTTCTGCAGTAACTGCATGCAACTTCAGCAAGTCCTCACACTGCCTCTCCGTGGCGGCCACTTGTAACTACTCTGTTAAAAGAGTAGGCTAAAGTGTGAGGGCTATGGCGGGTTTTGAGAATTTGACGGAGAGGTTAACAGCCCAACCTGTAAAGGTTTTCGTTTCGAAAACTCAACAAATGCCTCGTATATTTTTGGTTTCACTACAAATAACTCGATACAAGGATAACGATTTTAATTTCAGTTATCATAATTTCATTGAAATACGAATGGTAGTACTCGAATTACTTCGAGACGGGAATAAATTTAAAGTGAAATTCTGTTGAATGACTTTATTTAAATAATTTGGCTTCGTGTATCCCCTATTCCCCTGATATTTATTTATGGATTTTAACATGTCGAAATTAGGTTCAATAAATATACGGCAGTCATTTTATTTATTAGGAACAAAAAAAATTAACAGTGTAACGGAATTGTAAGGTTTAGGATAAGTTTAGGACAAGTTTAGGATAAACTTCACATGCATTGAAAATGATTAAATAAAATTTAATTTTAAAAGAGAAAAATGAAACTAAATTAAATTGTATTGAAGAAAAACACTAAGAGAAACCCATCACCAAAGCTAATTCTTTATTAAATAAGAAAAATTCTTAATATTATTTATACCGTTGCGGATCCGATTACAGCTGTTTTTTTTTTCGAAGAACGCTGCGAAGAAACGCTGATTGTTTTTATTTTATTTTAAGTCGTAATGATTATAGGCTTAAAATTTATTTATTATTATTATTAGATAGTATAAAAAAAATTACTTATTAGCAGAACTTTATTTATAGTTATTATATTATATGTTGAATTATTATTTTTAATTATCACGATTTTTGAATAACGTTTTTCATTTTTACATAATTTACTATTATCGTTTTGTTTGTTTGTGTTTGTTTTTTTTTTCAGGTGAACACGATCCAATATTGGACAACCACCATTATAATTTTATGAACGTTTTTTTTTTCACTTTTAAAATCAATAAACTTTATGATTTTATTAGTATCAAGTAACTTTATAATTAATTAATTAGTTACGATTAATATTATATTATTATAAAAAATTATTATTATTAAATTTTTAATTAAATTTCTTTTATTCATTACAAAAATTATTTTTTTCCCACTCAGAATTTTCTTGTTTTAATTGTGATGATCCATGAGTCCATTTTTAACTTATTTTTATTTCTATAGGTCATCACTCGACCAAAACAAATTTTCGACTCCCCCTTCATCTCTCGATTTCGCAAAATTTTTAATTTATTTTTATTTTTATTTATTTACAATGGTAATCTTACTTATCTGGCAATTATACAATTTACATGGCAGTTAATAACTTAATTTAAATTACAGTCTGTAACATAATATTCTAAAGAGTAAATAAATTTTTGTTTTCTTTTTATATTGTGATCGCCACAAGTACAACAACAGAAAGAAGCGCAATTTTATGTCTCCGTTGGCGTTAGTAGCTACATTGAAAGACTTAGGCTTTTCAAATGGAACACTAACAAAATCGGAAACTTCCGAAATGAATAAAATTTGTGATAAATTAGGAATTCAGAAATCGTTCAAAAATCGGACTAAACTTGTTTTACTACGGTGGAAAATATTAAACCAGCCTCCCATAACGCCTGATAATTCTCTGTCTTCAGCACTTCACGTTACTCAAAAGATTACACCTGAATCTCTTCCAATGGAGCAAGAATACATAGCCAGTCGGAACGAACTCTCGGAAGAGATTAATGACAATAAGATGAATATTGATAAATTAGGATCAAAAGAAGAAATTAGATGGGCAGTATCTAATGCGCTAATTTTAAGCAAACATGCATGCGTTATTTCGTATAACACAATTCGTCTACGAAAAAAATTTCAAGACAATATTGTTACATATGGTCGATGCAAATATTCGACACACTCCCAACGTTTTAAATTCGTAATCGGTTCCCAACGAGGTATGAACATTTTTGGTACCGCAGGCAAGTATGAGGTTCATGAAGGCAATAAGGTATTTGAACAAGTAAGGGGAAAACGACGCTCTTTGCTTAAAAATAAATTGGAGGTCTACTGCTCAGAACGTCGATTTAGAAATGAGTAGTAATGTAGATACTGGTTTAATTAAAACTGGCAACACAATGAAGTTAACTACTTACGTCGTTTTGCGTAAAATTAGACCCGAAATATTGAAGAGGAATGATTTGATTCAGGATTGCGATATTTATGATATGATGTACTGATGGGATAAAGAGCAGCGTTTCATTACCATTAGTTGTAGTTTTATTACGTAGAACACAATTAAAATTACTTAGATAGTATGGTCCATTGATATTGTATTTGGATGCAGCGGGGAGTGTGGTAAAAAAGCCGAAGTGCCACTTGGAGCACAAATGTAGTCAAATATTGTATTACGCTTGTGTCGTAAAAATTGGAACCACAATTGTGCCGGTAGCTGAAATAATTTCATGCAAACACGATACAACGACAATTGGAATATTTTTAATGAAATTTAAATCTGAAATCGCTCTAATTCCTAAATTAAATATTCCACTAGTCTACGTGGTAGATTGAACATGGGCTTATATTCAAGCTATTCTTCAAACCTTCCATAAAAATATGAATGTTTTGGGCTATATCAATAATTTTATAAATATTATAGCCACCCAAATTAAAAAGAAAATTCCTAAAGCTTCCACCAATTTGAAAATTTTTATTTTAGATATGTTTTGTTTGATTTTAAATTTTGATACACTCGAACAAATATACATGCTTTTCAAAATATTCTGTATTATATGTATGAATAAATTCAAAAACGAGGAAGTGTGCCAATCCTTCAGTCAGTTTTCGTCATTTATGAATTTGCTTTATTCCCACAACTCTATCAAAGTTGAATCAGATGAATCACAAGATAACGACAATGAATTTACAGAAAATGAGAAATCACACTATTCTCAAAGCTTGTTCTATAAAAAATTCATTAATGTGAATGATTTCTACTGCCCAGAGTTTTTAATTTTTAGTATTCAGCGCTATTTTGCTTATCTACCGCTTTGGAGTACATGCTTTTTGGATAACTCAAAAAATAATAAAACTTTGTGGACTGTATTTCTGTATTTCTATGTGGTTGATGACAGACTGAATTTTTTATTTCTTTACAAGATATTTAACAATGTACATTATACAAGGCATTTTACACACAAGTTAAATTATATAAGGTAACATGACATTATGTGAGTGAAGTCTGCAGCGAAACATTAATATTTAAATGTGTTTACCTACACTATACATTTTGTAATCTTGGTGGTTTGTTTTTTTTGACTGTACGTCAAAAAAAAAAAAAAATAGAAAAATTTGCTACGAATTAGACGTAACCACTTTTCCAAATATTTAAAAATAGAAGGTCGTTTGTCTAATTCCAACGTTGAGTTATGGTTCAGTCACGTCAAGCATTATTATATTGATAGAAAATTCTTGAGAATTGGAAGATTTGTGTCAATATTAAAGCGAAAAAATGAACTCCTAGTCAACTCTATAGAAGACACAAAAGTCGAAAAGAAAGCAATATTTGGAAGAGAATTATTCCGAGGAAGATCCAAACAATTTACTAAATTCTGAAAAATGGAACAAAAACGTGTTATAGAGATAGTTCAAAAAGGAGTTATTCAAATTCGTAAATAGTGAACCTGAATCGGAAAATTCGCTATTGACCAACCCCCTTTAGCCAAATGGTTTTTCTATAAAAATGAGAATAACATTTCAATTAATGTTTATTCTACTTGTGGATTTGATTCGTTATCGCAAATCGTTTGCATGGTATTTACGGATTACGAGCAAGTAAAGAATAAACCTGTTGACGCTGAATTTTTTTATTTCATCAACCATTTTTTGAATAATGGAACCAGCCGTTCAACAAAAATCAAGCGTAGTGATTTGGTAATAAAATGTTTTAATATAACACAGGGTTCGAGCAATATTGATCTTAATTGTGTTTGCAATATATCTAAATATATAAATTGTAAGTGTCCAAAATGTTTAAGACAACATCAGAAAGACAACTTTTACATCCCAATCGATTCTGTCAATTTCAAAGAAAAGGACTTAAAAAAAGATTGAAAATGTCTTCCATTTTTATGGAGGAAAGTGCAACAATTGTAAATTCTCAATTGATAATTCCGAAGACTTACAGTTGAGCTCGCGAAACGGGTTCGCCATTATAGATGTACAACCCCTAAATTCGAATACCAAATATAATATTCAAATTAACGATATTCAGGCAGAATTAAATTTTGGCTCGACTAAACTGGTGTTGGTTGGTATCATTAATTTCCAACCTGCCCAGTCCAGAAAATCTCCAGGGCACTATACCGCCTAAATAAAAAGAAAATCTAGATCATGGGAAATACATGACGATTTATCTGAATCTGTCATTGAAAGCAACGCGAGAGCAACGGTTAACCCAGTAGCTCTAATATATGTCAACAATTTATTGTAAACAATTCTCCGATGTTATTGCTACAATATTAAAAATGTTAACCCTGTAATGCACATAACTGCCTAAAGGCAAACTTTACGTTATCTTGAATTGTGTAACTTTACGTTATCATGCATATTTTTTTCTTTCGTAACATGAGTTATTCTCGTTTGAAGTACTCTCGACATAACGGTTTGGTTTTTGTTGTTGTAATATGCACATTTATTCAACAACTTTGTGTTCAAGTCAAAACGTTTACTGGATAAAAATAATTCATTCTCTACTAAATATGTAGGGGTAGTAAGATTACATTTCTAAATTTAATTGCAGATACTTTAAAAATCGCGGATTACCGCAGAAATCCTACTGAAAACCTAGGCATAGTCAGATCTGCATACCTATCTCTGCGATTACCTGTCAATGTCCATCAAACTCCACCTACACATTTTTTTGATATAGGGAAATTTGTTAAAATAAAAATCTCAGCCCCTGAGGGTCGCACAAAAATATCGTTTGGTACAAATATTCATGAAATCCTTCTGAATACCTTAACATAGTCAGATCTGCGTACGTATTTCTACGAATACTTATTAATGGCCATCAAACTTCACATACACTTTTTAGTGTATATACTCTTCTGTTGTCAGGTTTTGTTTTTTTTTGCCATTTTTTTTTCTCAGAAACTTCACTTTAGTTTGTTGACCCCATTTAAATACAAGTTCTTATGGATATGCTATATAATTTAAAAAACAGGTTCCCGGGTAATTAGAATACATAATCTTTTTCTAATCTACTGCACCTACATATATACAAAAATTATAGCGGGTTTTTTGGGTGATTAAAACACTAATATTTCATTTATTACCTAATTTGTTCTATGATTTCATTTTTTTATTTTACTTCGGTCTAAAAAGACCAAAGTATTGAAATCCTGTCAAAAATGACGAAAAATTTGGTTGGTCCAAAACCACTTTTCTCGACGTTTTGAAAGTCCCTGAGTCTGAAAATGCAAAAAAAAAAAATGTCCGTCCGTCTGTCTGGATGTCTGTGTGTCTGGACCCATGGTATCTCGAGAACGGCTTGTCCGATTTTGAATTTTTTTTCGCCAATCTGTTTCTATGGTCAAGGCGGAGATTTGAAAAGCTTTTGGAGACTGTACGTCAAGGGGGTGGGGTACCTGCCATACGAATTGACCCAAAATACCTGGTTTTATAAATATTTACGATTTTTTATGTATGCTGGTTTGATTATTATTGAATTGGGCATTGAATTGGGAATTGATTTGAAGGTTAAGTTAGGGGATAAATTTGAGGGTTGGGTTGAAGTTGAGTTGGAGTTGAGTTGGGGTTGCATTAGGATGTAGTGAGTAAGTAGTTAACAAATTTTTTATATGATGGAACTTGTGCTTGCCTATTTATCAACCGATTATTATGAAATTTGACATGTGTGTCGGAAATGGGAATCTAAAATGATTTTTGGATAAAGTTCTGGAATATGGCCAAGTATGATGGAAGTTGCCTATTTTTGAACCGATTAAGATGAAATCCGATACGTGCGTTGGAAATGTGATTCTAAAATGAATTTTGGATGAAGTTTAGAAATATGGCCAAGTATGATGGAACTTGCACATTTCTCAACCGATTATGATGAAATTCGACATGTGTGTCAGAAATGGGATTCTGAAACGAATTTTGGATGAAGTTCTGGAATATGGCCAAGTATGATGGTACTTGCCCATTTCTCAACCGATTATGATGAAATTCGACATGTGCGTAGAAAATGTGATTCTAAAATGTTGTTTAGGTGAAGTTCTGGAATATGGTCAAGTAGATGGCACTTGCCCATTTCTCAACCGATTTTGATGAAATTCGACATGTGTGTTGGAAATGGGATTCTAACATGTTTTTTGGATGAAGTTCTGGAATAAGGCCAATTATGATGAAACTGGCCCATTACTCAACCGATTTTGATAAAATTCGATATGTGTATTGGAAATGGGATTCTAAAATGAGTTTTGGATGAAATTCTGGAGTAGGATGGAACTTGGCAATTCCTTAATGGGGTATCATCAAATTTGAGATGGGTGTTAGGAATGGAATTCTAAAATAATTTGTTGATAAAGCTCTGGAATAAGGCTAAGTAGGATGGAACTTAGTTATTCCTTACCCGATTATGATGAAATTTGACATGTGCGTTGTAAATGGGATTCTAAAATGATTTTTGGTTAAAGTTCTAGAATATGGTCAGTTACACGGTTAGAAATATCAGTATAATTTTGTATACTACTTTCGGTATAAAGTTCTAAAATACGATTTTTCGTGTTATATTGGATTCCTGTACCCCTGCTACTAAAGCTTTTGATCTGTTTGGCTGTTGTTGTATGTATAAGTAAATATATGTTAGTTAAAATAAAAATCAGTACTGTCAAAACTGTCACACCAACTTTATAACACAGGTGACAGGTGAATGCAATCCTCATTGAAAAAACCAAAGACCGAAGTTCTGATCACCTCGTGAGGTTTCAGCCCTTTATATTTTTTATTTTATGATTTCGTTACACTATTTATTTGTTATTTGTTACGAATGATAATGTTTTCGATTTAATATTATTTTAGTCAAAAAATCGGTTTCACCGTCGTGAAGACTAGAGGTAAAATCGATATGCGCATACTAAAATTAAATTAAAATAATCAAAAAGTGCAGTATTAGTTCTTTTTAATTATTTGTTATTTTACTTTTATGTGTTGTGTGTGTGTTTTAAATTGAAAAAAAAAAAAACAACAATAAGTGAATAATGCGTAAGTGATTGATTGATTGATTGAGATGTACGACCAAGCATTATAGCAAGATTCCCGGATGATGCCGGATCCACCGTACACCCTTTTACATATAACAAAATAGAAGGATAGGAAAGGAATGTTAGATGAGAGAGACTCGACTCGGTTACAGACACCCAAGCGATCGATAGTTAGTAAATTAGTTAGCATAAGACAAGACAATTTCTAGACTACATCTTCTTCACTCCTTGTTGATGCTGAAAGGTTGATTTAAGCTGGAATTTAATTCTGAAACGAGGGATTAATTTTAATCCCTATAATAATGATTAATTCTGGAACTTAGTTATATTCTGAAAATTAACTTATTAATCAGTAAACTAAGAAAGGAACCCCTTTGAATAAAATAAATAGAGTGCCACTCCTGATTTCTTCATCCTGGAATCCCAATGTCACCACACAACAGTAATGATTGTTCTGTAATGAATTACAATTAATATCACCAGTACCCAAAATTAAAGTTATAAGGACCAATTAGTTTCTAAAGTATGAATTCAGTATAGGAATTCCGTGCAGTTCAGTAAATTTAACCAAACTAGAGTTTTTATCAGTTTTTTTATCCCTTCAACGATTATTTTAAATAATTTCTATGAATTTTCAAATAAAAATAATCAATACGCATGTAGATGGCTTTTAAAAGCACACCATAACTTTTATTTTTGTATAAATTGTTCATACTGAATATGCACGGAATCCCTATACAGAACTGAAGTTCTGTACCTATAGGAGGATAAAAATCAAAACACAAAATTTCTAAAACTACCTGTCCGCTGCTTGCTTCCACTTTTTGGGGATCTGCGTTGAGTCCCTACGAACACCTCTGAAAATCAAGATCGAAGCCAATTAGTTAATTTAAATTAATATTATTAAATAAGAGCTTAAACCCCCATTATTTAGTTATTAAATCTGCCATAGTACAAGCAACCAATTAAATTCCCCACCATGAACCAATATCTCTGAAAATTCAAATCAAATATTAATTCCTGTAGTTGGAGCTCGTGAACATAAGTTTAATCCAAGTTTTAATATGATTCAAACATGGAGTGCATTTAAATTTTACTACAATCACACAACCACCAAAAATTAACCTCATACAATTAATCGAGAAAACAAGAACCCGATTTCATTCACACTCTATACATTCAATAAATAAAAACTAACGAAAAGAAAATTGAAAAATGTGTTCTTAAAAATTTCATCATTATAACTAGGGCACAGCTTTTTCGGATTTTACCCACTATCGAGAGATCCGAAAAACGTATAATAACTTAATCAAAAAATGCTTTTGTATTTTACTTCATTTCCACCAAAAATATATAATACCCGGGGAATTCCCTCCGAACACAACTTTTCATATTTCCCGATAAAGTTATACCCTAAATACCATATAAATAATATTGTCGTTTATGTGTGAGAACTACAACCTACACTCAATAAAATCAATTAAGTTCATTAATTTAAATACATTTAGCACATCTCGCACTTTCACTTATATAATTCAAAGTTGTTTCCATTCCTAGAGACCAAATTTGACATGCATATTTACATAAATACTTTATTATGTTTTGCAAAACAAAACTCAGTTCAACCAAAAAAAATTGTATATTAGTATTTTATTTATATAATTTATTGAAATTTTTAATCTTTTAATTTAATTTAAATTAACTTAATATAATTTATACAATTTAATGCTATTTACCCCTTTTAATACCCCGTATTAAAATTATTCATGTTTAAATAAACAACTTTATGTACCGTCAGATTTTGTGCAGGATTTTACAGTTTTTGAACTTTGAGATGTAAAAAAACTATATTAATGTAAACATTAGTACAATTTATCGTTATTATATTAATAGCTGAACTCAGACGAGTGAATTAGATCAATACTGATTTTTTTTGTATGTAATATTTACAAATTATAAATCGAAACATACATTTGTATGTGAATGACATTTATAAAAATATCTTAGAGATCATAATTAAGAATTTGTGGCGTTTTCATTTAAAAGTTTGTCAAAGGAAAAAAAGTGATTCACATATGTTTTAAATGAAAACTTTGTTTTTCTTTCTCGTTTCTAATTCCTTTATAAAAGCTTCATTTTTTAGACTATGGCCAGAGCCTTCTAGAGTATAGAGCCATAATCATTATGACGTATTTTTTAGAAGCTTTTTTAGTGGTATAACTTTTCACTAATTTCCATAGGAATCCATAGTAAAAATGGTGTTTTTTAGCTTCAAGTTTTTCATTGAAAAAAGCAAAAATGTTACAAAATTTTTATACAAAAGTGTTCTACATATCTTTAGCAACAATATACAGGAACGTTTATTGGTATTAAGTAAATATTAATTGCAGAAATATTAAAATTAAATTATTTCTAAAATATATTTTTCGAACTTTCATGTTGAAAAATACATCAAAGTTGGCTCTGACGAATTAAAATAATACTTGCTACATTTATCTTTAGTTTTACTAGTGTACGTTAGATGTCTCAGATTTATACCGAAAAATACGAAAAAAATTGTTTAATCACAAAATTATGACAAGTTCTTAATATTTTGAGAATTTGTTTTGCTTTTCCTACAATTTTTGAACTCTAATTTTCCCAGATCGCGATTTTTGGTACGGTTTTTCAAATTGTTTACTGCCCACTGCCATCTATGTATATTGACTTAATGCACACGATTTGTAGTAAGCTTTTCTTTGTTGTTATGAACTTTTTTTTATATTTTGGTTTAAATAAATCAATTATTACAAGAAAATGAAAACGATTTACTTAAACGATATTCATATATGTTGAAATTCAAACATTTATGACAATATTTCAGAAATCATAATTAAGAATTTGGGATGTTTTCATTTACAAATTTGTCTTAGGAAAAAAAGTGATTTCCCATATGTTTTGTGTGTTTTACTATGAAAAGTTTGGTTTTTTCCTCGTTTCTAATTCCCTTATAAAAGCTTCGTTTTTTAGATTATGGCTTGTATAATCAAGGTTGCTTTGCTATGGCTTTGTATAATCTAGGACCTAGGTTGCTTTGATATTAAACAGTTTAACAATTTTTTTTTCGTATCCTTAATGGCAAAGAGTGTCATTTCTTGGCTGAAAACAGTAAAGAAAACTGCTACTTTTCCCCTTAGCAACACATTTCTTCACTATAAACACTTTTCTTCATAGAAACGCTTTTTTCCAAATGATTTTTGAATTTTTGACTTTTATTTATTTGCTTACTGCGATTGTTATGTACATGCTATGCATACATACTTCGATCCAAACTGGGGTGACATGTTATACCATCACTTTCGATTCGTTTTCGATAGTGTTTTGTCTCTTGTAACAAAAACAAAATTGCGCCCCATTTCGCTTTTTCAATTATGCTTTTTCTAAAGCTATCTCAGCTTGCTCAAACAAAACAACATTCTATTTCTACTTTCATTCATCACTCTTTATCACAAAAAATTTTGTTTGCGATATTTTATCGATGTGAAGAAAAGGAAAAATATACAGAAGGTTGAGATCGCATTAGAAAAATTGTAATGAAAGCAGAAAATAGCGTACAATTTTGTTCTTGTTTCAAGAGACAAAACACTATCGACAACGAAGCGAAAGTGATGGTACAACATGTCACCCTACCTGGACCTGGGTCCACAGTACACAAAATAGAGGTAATATACTCACTGGTTCTATTTTCGTTGATTTTTGCGCAGCTGTCAAAAATTGCCAATATGGCGAATGTTTGAGACCTAAATATACTAAATAAAATAATTATATAAATAAATTTATTTGAATTAAATAACTTTTTTATTTATTTATTGAAAATAACTTTTATTTTTTAAACTTTACATATGTATGCATACGTATACATATTATATAAAAAGGTCTCTATGTTCCGCCATTTTTTCAATTTGTTGTTTTTGTAATTTTTGGCATAAGGTAAACGGCTATAATACTGACATAGGCGGTATTGGTTACATAATATTGCCTATTTTTTAGTTTTTAAGATAATTACTCTACGTGTGAACAAATTTTTTTTGTTTAAAACAAAAGGGACTATTCCTGTTTCATTCTACTTAAAATTGCATATTGATTTATATACTTAATTCAATAAAAATCAGTTATAATTTCACAGCCGACTGGGTTGCACGTGTTTGTTGCAAATTCTTTAATATTAAAGCTTAATTTTTGAAATTTGGTAAATTAGTTAAATTTAACATGTAAGTGATTTTTAATTGTTAATTTTAATTGTAATGTGTTGTTTGGTTATTTAGTTTTAATTAATTAAGTGTACTTATGCAAAAAAATGAAAATAAATATAAATATTGGTTAAATTAATTATGACAGTATTAGATACAAATAAAAAACGGCCTTGTCTCTTTTATTGACACATATGTCAGTAATAGGTCAAAAAGCGATATTTTTATATCTTTTATTCCAAAAATTATGTTTAATGTTTCATTAAACGGTTTTCGGGTTTAGTTTTAAATTTAATGTAAAATTTGACTGTCCTAATTCTGACACTAATATTTTATATGGGTAAACCATAAATAAATATAAAAATCGAGTGTCAGTATTAAGTCCATCCATGTCTCAGTATAGACTCCTAAGTATGTCAGTATAATGATAAAAACCTAATTTGTTATTAAATTATTTTAACTTCATTATTTACATTTTAAACATTTATTTAATAATTCATTTGTTTTGCAATAAGTTACATTTCCATAACCATAAAACTGACTCTAATTTTTCGGAACATTTAATGATAATAAATCTCCTTAAAGACATATATCAGTATTATATCCAAACCTGTCAGTAAAGCACTATTATTTTTGGGTTAGAATGGCAACCAAATTAAAACGCCTTTAGTACAGCCAGAATGACCTTACCACTGCACTTGAAGAAATGGAAAATGGGATAACAATATATGCAGCAAGTGAAAAATACAAAATTCCAATGACGACATTGCTGTATTGTAACAAAATCCCCCAAAAGGGATTTTGTTGAACAGAACATAGCAATAGAGGTCTGGTTGCGGTATTGCACTGGCTGAAGCTCGCCGCTAGGCGTGGGGGTTACCAGACATATTACTATGCTTGAAAACCGCATAGAGATAAAACGAAGGGGACCAGAAAATTATTCTACCGTGCCACGACCACAGTGGTAGATAATCATAAATGTGGGTTGCGTTCGACAAGGACGCCGGTGCCACTCCGGCGTCCCTGCTCAAGGCCTAGGTCAGCATAAGGCCGCCCATCCTCACGCGATCACACAGAACTATTTATTCACTCATCACTAAAAAAAATTGAGGCAAGAAAATCATAAGAAAAATCTGCAATTACGAATGGAAACCGGATCGGAAAAAAAACGGAAAAATGAAATGCAAAAAAAAAATTTGAAATAAAAACGAACCGTTAGCAAAAATTACAAAAAAAAACGTGGTGCGAATCGATCTTGTGAGGGCGTCATACGGTACGCCACCCGAAACCTGAAAAACCCGTAAAAATTTATATATATAAGAAAGGAAAAAAAAATATATAATAAGAAAACACGAAAAAACCAAGTTTGGCTCACAAAAGTTAAAAGAAAAAAAACCACACGGTGTGGGCGGCGTTCTTTCTATATTTTGGCCGTCACACCTTACCTGAACACAAATTTGGCCAGACCGACCACAAAACAGCTACCAGCGCCGACGCAGGATCCCTCGCACGAACCCCACTCCGTTTGGCGGAGTTGCTGCCACAAACCCAAAAATTCACCAAAAACAACCACACAACGGGGTTTTTCTCTGGAGGAAATCTTATATACTTCTCAAAATAGTATTGCACAACATAAATGAAGCCGCTTAATAACTGTTATAATGGTTAGTATACTGAAGACAGAAGAATATCCCAATATAACAAGATTTCCGAAACTATTTAATACACAAAAAAAAAATTGGCCATCACAAACAACTTTCCCGATCCAGTTTTTTTTTCTTCGATTTCAGAAAATAAACACCAATTTTTTTATGTAAACTTTATAAATTTAATTGAAATTTTTATTGATAATCAAAATAACTATACACCCAAAACAAAATATGAATGTATCACTACAGATTTAATAATTTTTCTTTAGTTTCTTTTTTTTTTTTATGGTTTCTGAAACTATTTTTTTTTTTATTATTCTTATTATTATTAATTGAAATTATATTAAATTGTTTTTATAATTATTGGTCACACACCAAAAAGCAAATTATCATAAAAAAACAACATTCATATATTAAACAATAACTTATTGGTCATCAACTTAAAAATACTTTTTTTTTTCGACCACATTTATCTTTAACTCCAAACTTGATATCCCCATTCAAAATTCAAAACCAGACTATATCAAAAATAAAATTCCCGACGCGTAACAAACATAATTTTTCCCCCACCCAAAAAAATATTTACCCATATAAAAAAAACCCGACCGATAGATTTCGGATGACGTACACATACGACATCATCCAAAATCGATTCGCACACACCAACACTAATTAACCAATTTTCTGGAATATTCCATTTACATGGAAAATCCACGCGCTAACCAAAACAAAACAGATGAAGCAACACGCCAACCACTACACGTCATTACATACCATCAAACAAAAAATGATAAAACGAATCGAGTAACCGACCAAAATACGGAGAAGTATAAAATGCTAAAGGGTACACTCTACCAAAAAAAAAATATATTTTCTATTACAAATTAAGCCAAAGAAAGAATGACGTGTAGTGGAAGAGATTTTAGGCAGCGCAGTGGATAAACATGCAACCTTGTTGGGATTTCCAACCGTAATTACAGATTTAGATTAAATAAAACATAACAACCACAAGCGGTTGTTACAGCGTGGGGACGACTCACACCCGAGAAAAGATCTCAAAGCCAGGCATAAAGTAAGAGGGAAAGAAAAAAATTCACTAATAATTGGTTATAACCGAATATCCTTAGCATGATAAACGCCCAAAGGTTTTCCATCAAGATTTCTGATATTATAAGAGACTGTTCCGATTTTATCCGTGATAAAAGCAGGAATAAACTTAGCAGCTAACTTTGCAGAAAATCTATCCGGAGCACTACTTTGTGCGAAGGATCGGACAAACACAGGTTGATTAGGCAGGAAATTCCTAGTTTTACTACGCAAATTATATCGAACCGCTGATTTCTCATGTGCAACTTTCAGGTAATGAGTTATTTGATCACGAATAAGATTCAATCTATTAGATTTGGACAACACATGTATTTCGTTATCATCGTGAGGAGATAAAAGTTTACGTAAAGCATAATCTGAACCGTTTAGTGACATGTGTTGACCAAAGACCAAATAGTGAGGAGAAAAATTCGTGACGTCGTGTTTAACATTTCGCAATGCCGCAGTGATTTCAGAGAGATGGCAATCCCATTCATTATGTGCATGATCATCAAGATAAGAACGAATACTAGACAGTAACGTCCGATTAACTCTCTCAGAAGCGTTGCTTTGAGGAGAGTAAATAGGAGTACGTATATGATCAACATTATATTTTTTTAAGAGATCTTTAAATAAGTTAGATATGAATTGTTTGCCATTATCAGAAGTAATCACTGCAGGCACAGAGAAAAGTAAAAACACCTCATTTTCCAAAAAGCTACACAGAGAAGAGGCGGAAGCTTCTCGCAAAGGCTTGACTAGAACAAACTTTGAATAATGATCCAACACTATAGCGATACAGGTATTACCTCGTTTGGAGCGAGGATAAGGTCCAAGGAAATCAACGAACAATTTTTCAAAAGGTCTGGTAGACTCAGTTTGAGAACCCATCAAAGGTTGAGTGCTAAAATTTACAGGCTTATTCATCTTGCATTGTAAACAATTAGAGATGAAAAGTTTGATTTGTTTAGTCATACCAAACCAGAAAAATTGCCGTTGAAGTCGTTCTACAGTTTTTTTAATACCCATATGAGCAGAAGTAGGAGAAGAATGAGCCAGTTCAATTAAGTTTGCAGTCAAGGACAACGGAACTACTAACTTCCATTCAGACAAATCAGTGGACGTATAACGAGAAGCGTAGGAAGGTAAGATCAAGAGTTTATTATCACGAATTTTGAAGTTGTGATCGCAATCTTTTAATAGTTGTACTCGATTGATCTGTTGTACATATTCATCGTCCTGAAAAGCTGAAGAGTTAAGATCAATATGTAGAACCGAATTGTCACTTGAAGAATTTAAACTAGACACATTTTCTTGTATAACAGGAGAATCACAAAGTAAGGAGGAATCATCATTCAAAGTAGTTTCAACAGGAGGAAAAGGTTGATCGTTACTTACATCGTCTGTGGGCTCACTATAAAAAGCTCTAGAAAGGGCATCAGGTACAACATTCACCGTTCCTTTACGATATCCGATATCAAATTTGTACGCTTGCAGTTTTAAACTCCAGCGGGCGAGTCTACCAGATAGATCTTTTTGGGACATCAACCAGCGGAGACTAGCGTGATCGGTATAAATCGTGAACGAGTATCCCTCGATATAGGGCCGAAATTTTTGGACGCTAAGTACTGCTGCGTAGCACTCCAACTCAGTTACAGAATAATTCCTCTGAGCGGCATTAAGTTTGTGCGAAAAGAATTCAATGGGGTGTTCAGCGCCATCAGGATCAAGCTGAAAAAGTACACTACCCACGCCAACAGCACTGGCGTCGCATTGGATAAAGAAAGGGCGCCCATAGTCAGGGTTAGCTAAAACAGGAGCAGACGATAAAGATAATTTAAGAGCTTGGAAGGATTCCTCAGCGTGAAGATTCCATTTAGACTTAGATTTTTTCCCTGTCAGATCAGTTAGTGGAGCAGCTAAAGACGCGAAGTTTTTAATAAAACGCCTATACCACCCACATAAACCCAAGAAACTACGTATTTGTTTAGTTGTTTTTGGTCGAGGAAATTCTCTAATTGCCTTACATTTTTCTGGGTTGGTGCGAAGGCAACCATCACCCACTAAATAACCCAGGTATTTAACCTCCTTCAAAACAAACTGACTCTTTTCTAAATTTATGGTTAAACCAGCCTTTACTAGCAACGAAGCCACAACTTCCAAAAGTTCCAAGTGTTCATCAAAAGTGGACGAAGTAACCAATAAATCATCAAGGTAGACGAATACTTTGTCGTGCAGTTGATAAGGAATCACCCGATGCATAAGGCGACACAGTGTTTGGGGAGCGTTGCACAACCCAAAGGGCATGACCTTGAAGTGGTACAAGGGACGACCAGGGACAGTAAACGCCGTCTTATCTCGGGATTGCGGGTCAAGAGGGATCTGCCAAAAGGCATCTTTTAGATCAATAGTTGATATATAGCGAGTTTGATCCAAACGACCCAACAATCCGTTGATAAGTGGAAGCGGATACGCATCCCTGACCGTCACCTTGTTCACCTCACGGGCATCCAAACACAAGCGTACTTGGCCATTAGCCTTATGCACCATGGTGACAGGAGAACACCATGAACTGTGGCTTTCTTCAATCACATCCAGTGATAACATCCTATCTAGCTCATCATACATTAGTTTTTGCTTAGCAGGAGAAACAGAGTAAAAACGTTGCTTAACAGGCTTGGATTCACCAACATCAATCTCATGAGAGATTAATGTAGTTCGTCCAAGACCCATTTTAGCACTTGACGGAAATTTTTTAACTATTGTAGAGAGCTTTAAGTTATCATCTGGAGAGAGAGAATGGAATTTAGGAGAACAAGATATTTCTGCGGAGTCCGATAATTCACTCAACGCAGGTAATTGCAAAGTAATGCCGAATTTATTCCAAAAGTCAATCTCTAAATAAAGAGATTGCTTTAGAGAAGGTACTAAAAAGAATCGCATGTAATGAGATTGGGAGTTAAAGCTAACCTGAACATTTATATACCCAATGACGTTCTGAGATTGACCACTCGCAGTCTGAATAGAAGTAGGAAAATTATGAATATGAAGATTATTGTCCGCCAACAACTTTTCAGAACCACAACCCAACACACTTACACTCGCTCCACTATCTAATAGACCTCGGTATGGAACATCATTGACAAGAATATCAGCATAAGGCCGTTTATCGCTTGTCTCAGAACCGAGTACTGAAGAAACAACAAAGGATCGCAAAATCCGACGTTGCTCCCAGTATTTTTTTGAGCGAAGTAACTGAGCTGAGATGAGTTTCCCAAAAGTGTTGGGGAGAGACGGAACGGAATCAGAAAAATTAGAACTATTGTTAAATGAAGAAGTTGAAGGAATGGAGTGTTCCAATTTGGAAAAGGAATTTACTCGACATTCAGGTGGAGAAACAGGCAAGCAAGAGTCCGATACCATTAGGTCGGAACCAGCTGAACCAGATCCAGAAGAGATTGCGGAGTCAAAGGACTCAACGCGAACTTTCACTGGTTCGACTGATTCTTTCCATCTGGCATCAGTCTCTTTCGAAACTCTGAGTCGGTATTGCTGACTGCATCTACTTTGGTAATTATTGTTGGGGTTGAGATGGTCTGTGGTTCCTGGTTCCCCGATCTCCATGAACCACTGGTCTGGTTTCCCGCACAACGAACACAATTTGTTGAAATGGTGCCTTTGAGACCACAACGATAGCAAAAGGCACCCAAGTGAGGACGAGGACAGTCTTGAAAACCATGCCCTATATCAGAACAATTATAGCAAATGTAATTGCGGCCAGATCTAGAGGTATTGGTTACATTAGTTGAAGGAGAAATAGAGGAGGGTTTAAAAGACTTAGAGTTTGTCATAGTCGTTCCCATTGGAGCACGATAAGAATGACTTGGACTGATAGCAGAAATATGTTGCACAGATTCGGACGTCGGAACAAAAACACCAGATGGAATGCGATATGCGGTTCCTGACGTATCTGCGGATAAAACTGACGGATTAGAAATTGGAACGACTGGTTCTGAATCATACATACTCTCAACACCGAGTTCATTGATACTACGACGAGGGTGCATCGAGTAATCAGGTGGAGAACGAAAACGTTTTAGCGAATCTTCCCATGAAGTACAACTTTTGATGAGCTCATTGATATGTGAGAAGTGTCGATCAGTAAGTTGATACTGAAGGACAGGCTTCATATTGTTCATCAGTAGTTGTATGAACTCATCGTCGCTGTAAGGGGTGTGACACTGCAGGGCCAAATTCCACATGTGATGATAAAACTCCAAGAATGATTCGTTAGGTAACTGTTTGCGAGACTCAACCATACGACGAATTTCGTAGGGAGTACGCCTATCTTTAAATCTTTCTTGGAAGGCTAATCGGAGGCTATCCCAAGGTGCTGAAGGATTATACCTGCGGTAGGTCCAGTACCACTGCAGTGCCACATCTTTCAGGACAAGATGCAGATCCAGAAGTACAGAAGAAGGTGAGAGATTGTTGGATTTCACTACAGAGTCCAGCTGAAAAAGGAACATGTCCACTGTTATGCCAGAAGGTGAACCTGTGTAGGAAATCCCACATCGAGATAAAGAACGTCTATTGAAATCGGAGTTGAACTGAACAGGTGGATTATGAATTGCTGAAGGCACGGGATTCAAAGTACTATTATGAAGATCTCTAGCATCTGGTGCTGACTGAAAATTGGAACGTTGGGTAGCCTGCTCCGGAGATGAACGCTCTTTAGAGACAGGTTCCAAATGCGAAGACGTTAAACCAAGGAAATCATTTAACTGTTCGAGTCCTCCCTGAGAGGTATGTGCTGGTGGAAAGTGAACTTGGGCTGATTTTTGAAGATTTTGATTCGCTGCTACGACAGCCGGATCCATTGGCCAAGAACGACCGCCAGGATATTCGTCAACAGAACTTTTAACCCCGGATACTACAGGAATGCTATCCCCCGAAGGAATTGGAGCAGTCTGTCTTACTAAAAGCTGATTGGTGAGAAATTGCACTTGTTGCATTAATGATTTTAAAAGTTCGGCTTGGTCACTAGAGTTAACTGCATTATCTGCCGTGGTAATGGTGTTAGAGGTTGAAGGATGCTGTACCGAATTGCTAATCTTACCCGCAGGACTAGGTTGTGATTTACTCACTACTTCTGGAAGAGTCAGTTTTGATTCTACCGGATATACCTCCTGAAATACCAACGCTTGACCTCCATCAATACTTTTAGCAGACTCAACAGATTGATCCAGTAAAGTAGGGTCAGTTATATACTGATCTAACGCCGTGTGCAATTTAATACAAATGTCTAAAATAATTTGAGCCTGCTGTCCATATGTAGGAGACTGAGTAGCTCTCTCCATCCGATCATGTACGTGAAGTAACCGCGACCGCAGACGCTGAGCTGTTCGAACCTGATCTTCTACGTCTAGATTTTCAATACCAATAAAGGTTTGTTGGAGACTCTGCACTTTGGTTTGACAAGTGAGGATTTCCTCATTGGGTTTCTTTTTAGCTCGATTGTGCATCTCGATCGGTTTGTCCTGAGTGCCATCCCGCTCTGCGGCCAACGCCTTCCTTAATTCATTCACCGCTTCCTCAGTATTGGGTTGGATAGATCGAAGCAAAAATTCTACTTCAATCTCATCAGCCTTAAGATGTGAAATATCCATTTTAACACGCAACAACGGATTTAACGAGAAAGAAAAATGACTTAATCAAAATTGAATTTAAACGTGATTTAAACTTAACGAGAATTAATTCTCAACGAATGTAAACTAACAATATTTAAATTAAAAAAAAATCCAACTTATATTTACTGAATAGAAGAACTGAATAAATTATAGTTATAATTAAAGTTACCTAAACCAAAAGTTATTAAATTTTAACGTTAACTGAATAATAAATGAAGACCAGCGATACTGGCAATTTCAACCAAAAAAAAAAAATCAAACAAATTATTTAATTGTAGAGATTACTAAAAAAAATAAATTTTCCCAACCAAAAAAATTAAATATAACAATATTTGGATATATATATATATATATGAAAAACAAAATAGAATTAATTAATTTAAAGCAGAAAAAAAATTTTTTAAATTATTAATTAATTATTTAAAGAAATTTATTGAAAACATATATTGAAGCACCAATCTCAAATTAGACTCACTATGACCAAGTAGATATCCACAAGCCGGGCTGTTTGAGGAGCTGCGAGAAAACAAATTACTATCCAATGGACCACTCGCGTCAATATTGAACTAGCGCTCAACTCAAAACCTTTTTCTCATCCGTACTCGTCAGTCTATCCCAAGGTAATGTGTTGGAATCTAAAGTGTTGCTTAATACCTCAATATAATTTTAAGGACAAAAGAAAAATTTATGTTTACTGAGTTTACTATTGAAATGAATATGAATAAAAAGAATTATAAAAGAAAATAGAGTGAATTTATATATATATAATATATATGTATATATATATATATACACCAAAAATTACGGTAAAATTAATTTAAATAAAATGAAACCGATTCCCGATCAAAAAAAATTATCGAATAATAAAATTTTTTTTTAACTATATTGAATGAGTAATTTAATAATTTCAAAAAAAAACTTAACCAAAACCGGAAAAAAAATTAAAGTAAATAATTTAATAAAATAATGAAATTAGAATGAACTTTTAAATTATGACTATAATAACCACGTAGATATCAACAAGTCGGAAGGATTGAGGAGCTGGAAAATTACTATGGTTATCCCAAGGACTTATCCGCGGTAAAGCACTACTTTCACTCGACTCAAACACTGTATGAACAACCGCACTTGCCGGTCTATCCCACGGTAGATTATTATTGCCTGAATTCATTCGCACGCAAAATATAACCAAAAACAAAAAAATCAAAATACCGAAATAGAATTATAAAAAAAAAATGAACTGACCAAAATTATTAATAGTATTTTAGCTGCTCCATTAACCAACTGAAAAACAACCAATAATCAAAAAACAAAATTTCACAAAAATGAAAAAGCAAAAGGAAAAATAAGTAAAATGTATTACTTGTATCAAAAAATAACAAAAAATGTGATCACGTGAGAAGTGAGCACGGCCCCACGCTGAGCCAGGCGTGAACGCTATAATAATAAAAATAATAAAAATTACCACTGTGGTCCCAGTAGTTTAATTAGAATTGAACAAAAAAATTTGAAAAATAAAATTTTACCTGAAAGTAGAAATTGACTAAAGATGTGCCAATGAGTACTGCGATCACGAACTGTCCAATCAACACCACATTGGTGGAAACAACAAGTTCGCGATCCCAACACCCATAACACATGGAACCAACATGACGAGCGATCCAGCAAGATCAAATAACCAAAGGTTAGAACATGCTGTGATCCCTCCCCATGAAGGTAGTCGGACTGAAATAGAAAATTACGTTAATTAAAAGGTACGAAGACTCTAAGAATTTAATAAGACTAAACTCAGAACGAAAGAAGAATGAGCTTAACCACAATCAATGCCACATGGCAGAAATGGTAAGCCCATTCATCAGACGAGCTGAGAATAGGGATCAACATTCTCATCTGCATGCAATCAAACAGCTTACGCTGGTTGCAATGCAGATTTGAATGTTGATCGGGCAGAAAACGTTGATGTGAGCACCCGTGCAAGCTCAAACAACGCAAGCGTTGGACTTTGCACGTGGTACTCACAACAAGTAAGCTGAAAAAAAATTGTGACATTAAAGACGAAAATGCAAAAAAAAATTAGCCGAAGTTTGGGCGCCACTGTAACAAAATCCCCCAAAAGGGATTTTGTTGAACAGAACATAGCAATAGAGGTCTGGTTGCGGTATTGCACTGGCTGAAGCTCGCCGCTAGGCGTGGGGGTTACCAGACATATTACTATGCTTGAAAACCGCATAGAGATAAAACGAAGGGGACCAGAAAATTATTCTACCGTGCCACGACCACAGTGGTAGATAATCATAAATGTGGGTTGCGTTCGACAAGGACGCCGGTGCCACTCCGGCGTCCCTGCTCAAGGCCTAGGTCAGCATAAGGCCGCCCATCCTCACGCGATCACACAGAACTATTTATTCACTCATCACTAAAAAAAATTGAGGCAAGAAAATCATAAGAAAAATCTGCAATTACGAATGGAAACCGGATCGGAAAAAAAACGGAAAAATGAAATGCAAAAAAAAAATTTGAAATAAAAACGAACCGTTAGCAAAAATTACAAAAAAAAACGTGGTGCGAATCGATCTTGTGAGGGCGTCATACGGTACGCCACCCGAAACCTGAAAAACCCGTAAAAATTTATATATATAAGAAAGGAAAAAAAAATATATAATAAGAAAACACGAAAAAACCAAGTTTGGCTCACAAAAGTTAAAAGAAAAAAAACCACACGGTGTGGGCGGCGTTCTTTCTATATTTTGGCCGTCACACCTTACCTGAACACAAATTTGGCCAGACCGACCACAAAACAGCTACCAGCGCCGACGCAGGATCCCTCGCACGAACCCCACTCCGTTTGGCGGAGTTGCTGCCACAAACCCAAAAATTCACCAAAAACAACCACACAACGGGGTTTTTCTCTGGAGGAAATCTTATATACTTCTCAAAATAGTATTGCACAACATAAATGAAGCCGCTTAATAACTGTTATAATGGTTAGTATACTGAAGACAGAAGAATATCCCAATATAACAAGATTTCCGAAACTATTTAATACACAAAAAAAAAATTGGCCATCACAAACAACTTTCCCGATCCAGTTTTTTTTTCTTCGATTTCAGAAAATAAACACCAATTTTTTTATGTAAACTTTATAAATTTAATTGAAATTTTTATTGATAATCAAAATAACTATACACCCAAAACAAAATATGAATGTATCACTACAGATTTAATAATTTTTCTTTAGTTTCTTTTTTTTTTTTATGGTTTCTGAAACTATTTTTTTTTTTATTATTCTTATTATTATTAATTGAAATTATATTAAATTGTTTTTATAATTATTGGTCACACACCAAAAAGCAAATTATCATAAAAAAACAACATTCATATATTAAACAATAACTTATTGGTCATCAACTTAAAAATACTTTTTTTTTTCGACCACATTTATCTTTAACTCCAAACTTGATATCCCCATTCAAAATTCAAAACCAGACTATATCAAAAATAAAATTCCCGACGCGTAACAAACATAATTTTTCCCCCACCCAAAAAAAATATTTACCCATATAAAAAAAACCCGACCGATAGATTTCGGATGACGTACACATACGACATCATCCAAAATCGATTCGCACACACCAACACTAATTAACCAATTTTCTGGAATATTCCATTTACATGGAAAATCCACGCGCTAACCAAAACAAAACAGATGAAGCAACACGCCAACCACTACACGTCATTACATACCATCAAACAAAAAATGATAAAACGAATCGAGTAACCGACCAAAATACGGAGAAGTATAAAATGCTAAAGGGTACACTCTACCAAAAAAAAAATATATTTTCTATTACAAATTAAGCCAAAGAAAGAATGACGTGTAGTGGAAGAGATTTTAGGCAGCGCAGTGGATAAACATGCAACCTTGTTGGGATTTCCAACCGTAATTACAGATTTAGATTAAATAAAACATAACAACCACAAGCGGTTGTTACAGTATAAGCAAAGAGATGTATATGCTTTAAGTGCACCCATACGTCATCCGACTATTTTAACTGTTCCAGAAGAACAAAAAATAAAAGACTGAATAATTTCATCGGAAAAGCAGGATTTCCTCCAACAAAAGACCAACTGTTGGATAGTGTTCAGCTTTTACTGAAAAATTTAAAGCGTGAAAATAATTTTAAAGACGGAAGGCCCGGTAGACATTGGTACGAAGGATTTTTGAGAAGAAATCCCGAGATATCTAAGCGAGTCTCTCAGCATTTAATTAGAAGCCGTGCGCTTATTAGAGAAGAGGATATACGTGACTGGTTTAAGCAAATTAATCGCTATATGACAGACAACAAAATAATTGAAGTCATCTCCGATCCGGATCGACTGTTTAATTGCGACGAAAGCACATATTTTTATTAGCTCCAAAAGAAAAATGTGTCTTAGCAGCCAAGGGTGAGGAAGCGGTGTACAATTTTTCCCACAATGATGAGAAAGAATGCCTTACAACCCTGATCATGGTAAATGCTTCAGGGAGTATTCCACCGCCTATGGTTGTATACAAATACAAAAGAATACCGTTTGCATTAGGCCGAAAAATCCCAAGAGGCTGGGGTATGAGTTGCTCTGATTCTGGGTGGATGACCGGCGAGGTCTTCTACGAATATGTAGCAAATGTTTTTGTACCATGGCTGAAGCGAAACGGAGCCAAATTCCCAGTAATATTATTTTTAGATGGTCATGTCTCTCATCTATCACTAAGTTTAAGTAAGTTTTGCAAAGAACATCAAATAATATTGATAGTGCTTTATCTGAACGCAACACACCTTTTACAACCGTTAGATGTAGGCATTTTTCGGCCTCTCAAAACAGAGTAGAAAATAGCTGTTCAAAAAGAAGATTTTGCTTCGTTACTGGCAACAATTTTACCGACGGCTGCTAAAGCGACGACTGTACAAAACGCGTTTCGGACATGTGAAATTTACCCCTTTTCTGCTTATGCGGTTAACTATGGAAAAATGTTGAAGCTTCTCGAAGTAAACACTTCAACTCCTATTACCAGTAGCAACCGAAGATGACTAGAATCGTTTTTAAAAACTGTTGAGTCATTTTTATCGGAAAATCAGCTACAACCCTTCAAAACAATGAAGGCGTTTGGCATGGAGTTGAAAAGGACGAAAATGTATACAATGTTTGGATTAGTGTGAAGCAGCAATTTTACGAGGCCCCAAAACAGCTAAATTTGTCTATAATTAGTGAGAAAAGCAACTGCATTTAATTGGAGAATCTGAGCAACAGGAGTCGCCCGTTTCAGTTATTGGCAACAATATCTTAGATGATGTTGATTTAACCGCAGCATTCAACAATGCTGATATCGATCAATTATGGGAAAATATTGAGGGAATTGGTGATGTAATAACGTTAACAGTAGAAAGCCCAACAGGAAAATTTTTTTTTGAAATTTCCCCCAAAATAAAATTCCGATGAACAAAACAATTCAGGGGGATTTTTATGCAAATGTAGTTTTTATGCAAATGTGCCTTACAAAATTTTCTTCTGGCCAGAAGCTAGAGCCAATGAAGGTTCTATCAATAAGGTAAAAATCGCATACCAACAGTGATCATCTCATCGGATGAATAAATTCATTACAATACAAAAAAACTCGATAAAGAAGAAGAAATGAAGGAAAAACTAGAGCGGAAGCTAAAAAGAGAAGCCAACAATTGTTCAAATACAAAAAACACAGTAAAAAAGTCCAAAGTCGAAAATGTGCCACCTGTCGAAAATATTTCTCCAAAGATCTGCCAACTAAAGATCGGTAACTACCACACAATTACAAATAATATGTCAGTAATAGAAACCAAAACTGTCAGTAATAGACTCAACAATTTTCCGATGACTCAGTATTAGGTACACTTTTCGTTTTTTATTAAATAATTGAAGTTTTTAATGAAAATGTTTTTCAATTTAATTTCTTTTTTCTCAATTATAATCTTAAATAAATTTAAGTTTTAGAAAACCCACAAACATTGTAAACAAAATAAATTATATGTATATTTAAAAAAGAATAGCAAACATGCATTTGTAACGCCGTATGTCAGTATTATAGCCGTTTACCTTATGCGCAATATATTACTTTTATTATGTGTACTGTGCACTGGGTCTACCTTTTTTATTTTTACCTGATTTGACGTCAAATACACGAAAAATAGCATGCCCGGCACGTAAGAAAAGTGGTTTTCCATGCTCGTAAAATTATTAATCCACTCGCACGCTAGCGCTCGCTCGTGAATTAAACAATTACATTCGCTGGAAAACTATCACTTTTCTTTACTTGTAGAACAATTTACTATTTTATGTGCTTTGCCAATCTTGGATTTTTAGCAGTCACATTCTTATTTTTGAGGTTTTGCAGTTCAATAACAACGCTGCATTCTCTGGAGTTACTCAAATGGTTTTCTTCACAGTGAACGCATTTAGGCTAATCATTTTTATCTTTTCACAATTTTTGGTATGGTATTTACCTAAGCATGTGACACACCTGGGTTCCCTGTTACAATATTTTTGTGTATCTCCATAGGCTTGACATTGTTTACATTGTGGTATAAGCTTAGACCTACTTAGAGGCTGAATAACCACTCTGCACCCCAAGACGTACTTAATTTGATAAAGAGATTTGATTTGAGATGATAAAATCTTTCGATATCTTCATCAGTCGAAGGTCAACATAAACGTGTTGGAGATAAAATACCTCCAAGTACCGGGGCAACGATGTGAAACGTCGGCTAAATATGCGAGTGCAGTACACTATAAATGAGCAATGATCGGAGCAAATATGGGGACTAATACTCCAGGTGGTACACCTGTTACTCAGGTAAATCCACCCTCTTCGGATGTAGGTCTAATGGATTCTAGGGAGACCAGCTATTGCTATATCACTTAAAATAAATTTCCCTCATTATAATTTAATACGCATACTTTTCTATTTTCGATCGAATTCCCAAATATCAATTCTTATACGAATCGAATTCATCCGTTCGAATCGCATATGCAAAAGGATCGAGCTCTTAAATAGGAACCCAGGCCTTAGACAATTTTAGACCAACAATTGAAAGGCTGTTCTTTTAAACACAAATCAAGGATGGGGCAATCACACTAAAACAAACCCGATTTTCCATTCACAGCTTTGTGGTTTTTCAAAAGGTACTAGGGCGTTTCACGTAGAGAGGTTTGTACATTTGAATAGTGATAGTAGTTATATGGGACGGAAACGGTTTGGAAGGATAAAGCATATGGGTTTCTGAGAAAAGCACAGTCTTCTGCAGCATTGTTTAAATTTGTTTTTTATATTCTGTACAATGGTGTTACAACCCTTTTTACTTGGTAAACATCAACTATTTCTTTAACGAAAATTATGTTTAATTTTGGAAGACAAATTGTTGTTTAAACTTGTGGCACTTTAAAGGAACAATTAAATTTGGAGCACTTGCACGATGTTTGAAGACAAACAATAAACATATTATTTAACAATAAAGTTTTATTATTGTTACATAAGTAACAAAAATTTCCTTTTTTTATCGTGACATTATGTTAAACTTTTTTTAGGCCAGTTTCGGCTTCGCTCTTTGTCAAAAATTATGTGACTGCGCGTTTCCATGAATCGTCGGCTTTAGTAAACTTTTGTGAGATTGCTTTATTTTTTCTCTTTGCACCTGTGACGATGTATTATTAACAAATATTTTAATAACCGTGAAGATTAGAGTGTAATTAAATCGACTATTTTTCTAGCCGCAACTATCCATTCTGTCAGTTGTCCCTGCAAAGGCAATCACAACTATCCAAAGACTATGCAGAAAGTAAAACTTAATCAATCAAAGTTAACTACTGTAATAAAGGAGATACAAATTTATAAAACCACGGAATATTATTATTCGACTCAGCCAACTTGAACTGAATCCGACGGTGTTTTGCCTGTTTCTGACAATTGTCACAAAAAAACGTGTTGCCATCTGACCATTTGATGTCGATATTTTGTGTTAAAACAACATTTTACACGGTCTTTCGCTTGGCGACAAAAAACCGTCACAACTGCTAAGCGAATTTAAACTTAACGCTGGTAGTGTCCAACAACTATGGATGTCGCGCCTACCGGAACAGGTCCAAATGGTACTCACGCCGTTTGAAAACGACGTCAACCTGTCTATATTGGATGAATGAGCCGATGCGGTTTACGAGACAATGTCGCACTCGCAAATTAACACAATTGATGGAATTTCTCTAAATGTGCAGTCCACAAGTTCTGCAGCCAATCAAGCGCCGAACATTGAAGGTTTGCGTTTTCGCAACAGCATTAACGGCGAAGTCAAACAGTTGATTGGGGCTAGCAATAGTCAATCAGCTAATCCCCGATCACGTTCACCGGCGAGTTCTAGCCAGCACGGTGCATGCAGTCGGTCCGGCTCTAGACGCCGACTTAACAGCAAATACAAAACGTGTTATTACCATTACATAGTAATGTATGACGGATGTACTTTTCTGTCTGAAAACAATAATGGTAATAACCAAGACCAAGCCCGCATTCAAAACATTATTTTTAAAGTGTCATCAAACATTGGCGACAGTCAATGATAACACCATTTCCAGTCGCCTTATTATATTCGATTCGACAAACAACCTCAGGTTTCTAATCGATACCGGGCCGATTTTCAAAAATTTCAAACCAGCAAAAGCTATATCTACTTTAAACCTATACGCTGCCAATGGTACACCGGTGTTAGCGTATGGTCCAAATTGTTAAAAATCGACATTGGTTTACGTCGTGAATTTCGAGGGGAATGTATTATCGCGGACGTTTCGACGCCCATACTCGGCGCTGATTTTTTAAGACATACGGGTATAATAGTGGGCATTAGCAAACGGAAGATCATTAACCCGGTAACTTCACTGTCCGTTATAGGTCTAATTAGACGTATGGCAATGCAAGGTTTGTCATAAATTAACCAGACAACAGTCCCATCAAAAGTTCACGATCTGCTTAAACAATTCCCAGAGATAATAAGTCGCTCACCAACTCGCGGGTTGTACAGTTTTCTCGACTATCGACCTTGTTCAAGCGTACCACCAAATCCCGATCGAACCATCACATGTCCCCAAGACAGCCATCTCAACACCTTTTGGTCTTTTTTTATTTATCATAATGACCATTGGGCTAAGGAATGCAGTACAGTCTTTTCAGAGGCTAATGCATTCTATTTTATTCGGCCTCAAGTTCGGTTTTGTCTACTTGGATGATATTCTTATCGCATCCAAAAGTCTTTCGAAGATCATCTTCAACACCTCAAGATCGTTTTTCAAAAATTATCAGAACATGGTTTAATTATTAATTCCGACAAATGCGTCTTTGCATTACCCGAAATTAAATTCCTCGGTCATCTAATTAACGAACAAGGCATTTTTCCACTTCCAGACAAAGTTCACGTCATTAAAAACTTCGAACGGCCTGTAATGGTTAATCAACTCAAACGATTCTTGGGAATGATTAATTTTTACAGACGTTTTATTCCCAGCGCGGCTGAACACCAAGCTGTACTTAATAGCTTCTTGAAAGGTTACAAGAAGAACAGCAAAATTCCAATCGAATGGACTTCAGCATCTATTGACGCTCTTAACCATTGCAAGGAGAAACTATGTCCAGCGACACTACTTGCACACCAAATATTTGACGCTTGGTTAGTAGGTATGGTTGACGTATCGATCACGCAATCGGAGCAGTGGTACAGCAGTTTGTCTCGAATACATGGCAACTGCTCAGTTTCTTCTCTGTATGCCTTAGCGAGACGCAACAGCGTTACAGCGCTTATGATAGAGAGCTGCTTGCAGCTTACTCTAGCCAAGCACTAGCATTAAGCACTTTCGCCATCTACTCGAAGGTCGCAGTTTCACTCTGTTCACCGACCCCAAACCCCTAGTCTACGCATTTTATCAGAATCCGGATAAAGCATCTCCGCGGCAATTTCGACACCTGGACTTCATTAACAACGTCGTTGCAGATACCTTATCTCGTATCGATTAAATTTCTATTCCGGAAAGCATTTACTATAAAATAATTGCGGATGTACAAACCAACGATGCAGAATTGCGAGAACTCTTGCATAGTAACAACATGTCACTAAATTTCAAGCAGGTTCCAATAACGTTAAAGCTTCGGACATAACATCGGAAAAAAATACCATAGTATCAGAAAAAAAGACCATAGTAGCATTTTTTAGAATTTTTTCAACTAAAGTATGAAATAGGTAGGCGGGGCTTATATAATTTAAAGTGATTTGGTTGGTAGAGAATTTGGAAAATGATACTATGGTATTTTTTGCCGATGTTATGTCCCAAGCTTAAAGTATGAAATAGATAGGCGGGGCTTATATGATTTAAAGTGATTTGGTTGGTAGAGAATTAGGAAAATGATACTATGGTATTTTTTGCCGATGTTATGTCCCAAGCTTAAAGTATGAAATAGGTAGGCGGGGCTTATATAATTTAAAGTGATTTGGTTGGTAGAGAATTTGGAAAATGATACTATGGTATTTTTTGCCGATGTTATGTCCCAAGCTTTAATTCGAATAAACACATTTATTGCGATATTTCGACTGGCATACTTCGCCCATTTATTCCGTTAAACTTTCGGAAACAAATTTTCGAATCATTTCACAAACTTTCGCACCCCGGAATCCAAGCCACAACCAATATTTTAACTAAAAATGTTATCTGGCCCTCGTTACGAAAGGATTCGAAAGATTTCACTCAACAATGTGGTCACTACCAAAAGTCGAAAGTTTCAAGGCACACCAAGTCCCCTCTCAGCAACTTCACATTAGCTTCGCAACGTTTTGCAGAGATACATCTAGACATCATTGGTCCTTTACCGATTTCTGATAATCAACGATATTGCGTCGCGTTAATTGATCGTTTCACGTGTTGGCCTGAAGCGGTTCCTGTACCGGACATATCGGTTGCGTTCGCCGTTTATTCAACATATATATCCCGTTTTGGCGTTCCAGTTTCCATTCTTACAGATCAAGGAACTCACTTTGAATCCGAACTTTTGAACGAGTTATCTAAGTTGCTAGGTTTCAAACGAATTCGAACTACGGCTTATAACCCTAAGTGCAATGGCATGGTTGAGAGGTGGCACCGCACTCTCAAGGCTGTAATTATGTGCCATGAGCGAGCCGACTGGACCAACATACTTCCGACAGTGATGTTAGGGCTTCGGTCATCGTACAGCAATGAATTACAAACTTCATGCGCCGAGCTAGTTTACGGGACAACAATCCGATTACCTAGACAATTCCTAGATAACGCAAACACGGTTCCGCAAAGCGATTTTATCAAACAGCTAAAAGGAAATTTCTTTGAATTAAAACCTAGCCCAGCATCTCGACATTGCGTTGAAAAAACATTCGTGAGTCAAGAGCTTAAAACTTGTACAAACTAAGTCGGCGAAAAAACACGTAACGCTTCACGGGCCCGAATTAATCAAACAATTGCCTCTCCGCTCTAGCAGCGGCCGTCAGATAAAGACACCGGTGCATCTTTTGGACTCGTTGTCTCGCTCAGGCTACGCCTTCGCTGGGGAGAGAGTATTGTAGTGTACGGAATTATAATTCGTTACTTGTTAGGAGAATGTCAGTGTTTAAAAATATATAGAAAAACTACTCATCGGGTAACACGCTGTCGATGTTATTTTTTTTTTATAAAAATATCATTACTAATTTAACTTACTTCTTCCCTTGTTAACACGAACAAAAAGTGGAATCAAAAAAATCCGATGCCATATTTTTGATAGTCATTCTAGTGTGGTATACAAATATTAAAAAATATAAAATTATCATTTTTTTTTTGTAATAACTAATTCGTAAATGAATTTGTGGTTTAAAAATAAATAAATCTTGTAAAATTGAAACTATTCTTATGTTGTGTTTATTAGTGAAAAACAAAATCAAGAAACGCATTGCATGAACTCTGTTTTTTATACACATCTTGGCACACGGAATTCATTAAATTTTGGTGTATATTTTTGTCGATTGCTGTGATTCCAAAGCGGACACATAGACATACGTAATTAGTTTTATTCATTCACGGCTAATCTGCGACTAACAATATCTGTCCCGGAACGTTTCTAAATATCAATTGGAGTCAGATTTAAGGAAATTATATGGTAAAAAACCGCGAGGATTAAGTTGGAGCAACAATCAATAGAGCGCTCCAATTTGTGAACTACGACATCCCGTCCACGCTACCTATAGCGTCATCTCCACGGAAAAATCCAACGTTTTAAGGATAGTTTGCCCATCAGAACTAAGAACTTCTTGAACTTCCTTATGTAAGGAAATAAATTGAACTTCCTACAAAAAATTGTGTTTTCTTAAGTTCCTTAAAAAATGTATATTCTATTAGAATCATTTTATATATTTTTCAAAATTAATAAATGCTTTTGATAATCTCGTGACTCTTATTTTGAGGAATGGTATCGTTACAATATGTTCTTAAAATTTGCTTCAATAAATCTAAACGAATATCTGGAACAGATAACTGCTGAACAATATCTGCGTTACTAGTGCTAGGACGAACATCATTGTTTTCAATATTAGATCTTAGCTCTGCGTTGGTGCAATTGGCTATCGTGGGCGGCTCTAGTTAAATTTGAGTATTCACTTTCAACATTTCTATAAAGAGTTTTCAAATGAAATCTATAGAAATCAAGTCGACTATATTCTCGCTACTATAAATTCTGGATAATATTCTGCTTCATAAATGGGGAGTACTTTGTCTTAATAGTTAAAAAACTAATTAAAATAACATACTCAGATTTCTTGGATAATGTAGAAGATTCTACTAATCGATTTTAAAACAATGCACGCGCTTTCTTAATAAATTTGTTCAGACTTAATTACTTGTTCAAATACGTACTTAATAAATCTCTCTAATCATTTACCAATTCATTATCTTCTGTAACACCTTAAGCCATTAGCAATAAAAAAACCTAATCTAAATTCTAAAAAATATTACAAAAAATAAAAATTGAAATTTTCCAAATTAAAAATTAATTTCTATTTTTATTTTCATTTTCAGGTAGCAAACCTCAATCAACAGGAAGGCGAACAAAAATGTAAACCAAGGTTTTATCTTACCAGTAGCAAGCAAACGAAAATTATATGCAAACAAACAACAAAAGCAATAAAAATTAAAAACACAATAATATTTCTTAATGTACTAATAAATAAGCAAACGAGAATTTAATTTTTCATCAAGAACATAAAAAAATAATAACGAGAAATAGAATAAAGTGAAAAATCATGAAAATATGCAAACGAAAATTTTATTCGTATGATAAATAAAAAAAAAATTTATATTTTTATTTTCATGTTTTTTAAATATTGAAATTAATTAAAATAACAAAAAAAAAAGTTTTATTATTTCTTTCATTATTTCTCAAAAATTAATTTTTCTATTTTTTCATATTTAATTTTTATTAATACTAGAATATTAATTATATTTAGTCTTTGTGTGTGTGTGTGTGTTTATGTTATATTGGTGTTTTTGCACCATATTTTAAAAGAAAAATAAGAAAAGAAAATATTTTTTATTTTAATTGTGCAAAGTGTTAATCAAAAAGGTGTATAATGAAAAAATATTTTAATTGTGAGAAAAATTCCAGTTTTTCTTTTAAATTTTTAATTTAATTTTTCTTTATAATTATTTTTTTTTATTTTACTGTTATTTCTTTTACTGTGTTCTTTCATAATAATACAAAATAAAAGGTTAAATCTAAAAAAAAGAAAAATAATATTTTTGAATGAAATTGTGTTCTTATAAAATTGTTAAAAGAATTTTTCTAAGGAGGTAAAAAATGGCGTCATGTCAAATGGCGCTGTTACTACTGATAATAAATTCAGGTGAGCGTTGATTTTGCTTTTTTGTTTCAATATTTTAAAAAAATTTATATTTTTTTTAAATAATATTAATGATAATTAAGTTATGGAAGTGATCGTAAAAAATACAAATACTCAAGAAACCTATACAACTACGAATAAGGCAACCGCCATGGAATATTTTTTTTAGGCGCGGTATTCTGAATAAATTATCTCTTAATTAACTTGTTTGTGTACTAAAAGATGAAATAGTCCTGAAATTCATTCGGGGTAAGTTATCGGTGACTTTCTATCAATCTGTCTCTAAGGCACCGGTCTTACTGGTTTATTCCTGAAAGCGTGATTTCGATCCCATGCATATTTTCACTTTATTATTTTATCTATTTAACACAAACAACAATCTGTGGATTAGAAGATCCAGTGGCGATTGCCGTGAGTATATAATATAGCATTTATGTAAAATTAATTAATAAATTATTATTATTACAAATTCAAAAATCAAACAAATAAAATCAAGATAGCTTAACTACTGAGTACATATAGTATATCGACAAATACTCAAAATAATACAACTACATTTAAACTTGAAATTGCAGCGAATCATTTACATTTACAAAGCTTAAAATGAAAGCCTTTAGATGCGTGGTAAACATATTAAAATTCTCGATTGTTTTTATTTCTTCTAGCAGTTCATTAAATATTTTTGGACCCAAAATTAAAAAGGAATTTTGAAAATTAGTGGTAGTGAATTTTTCCGGATGAATATGAGTTTGTTCCTCAGTTTATACTTCATTGTAAAACAGCACAAGTATGCTTCATAACTTTCTAAATGAATAAATGTCTCATCGAAAAAATTTCTAAATATCGAAATAATGGTCTGGACTCTAGGGCATCCCATTTTTGGCCATAAAGTAATTCCGAAATTTTCGAATTTGAATGTTCTCGATTCCGGAATCTATTCTGGAATTGTTTTTTTTTTAAATAATCTTTGATTAAAAATTAAAAATCAAATTTTTACAAAAAACATCAAATTTCTTTTATTTCGTTTAAAATATTAGATATTTCTATAATATTAATTTTCATATCATATGTATGAACGATACTAAATCGCGGTTACGAGTAGGATATACACAATTATTAGAATTAAAAAAAAATTATAGAATTTATAAAGTTTATGGAATTTGTAGTATTACATAATTTCTTTAAAATAAAATTTTTTTTAAACGCTATAAATTCAATCAATCCTGTAAATTCATTAAATTCTACAAATTCTCTAAAGTCTAAAAATCTAATAAGTTTCTTAAATCTTATAAATTCTGTAAATTTGATAAATTTAATAAATTCAATAAATTCCAATATGTATCAATTTTTTAAATTTTATAAATTATATCAATTCAATAAATTAACAAATTCTACAAAATTCATAAATTCTATAAATTTAAGGAATAATATAAATTCTCCAAATTTTGTGGGTCCTTTGGGTCTATAATTGTTTCAAGTGTGTGTGTTTTATAAATTCTAGAAACTTAAATTTTATTTGATTTAAGCCTGGATTCCATGAGAAAAACTGACTCACAGTAAAAAAAAAACCAAAAAGAGAAAAATAATCTTTTATTTTAATTTTATAGCAAAATTGTTTTGCTATAAAATAAAAAACAAAAGTAAACGTTGTCTTTGTCTCTTACATGAGGCGTCGGAATATCGGATAAATTTTCTCTTTTCGTTTTTTTTTACAGTGAGTTAATTTTTCTCATTGAATACAGGCTTTATAAATACAAAAATTTCGGTAAATCCTATAACAACTCTATAAGTTCAATAATTTCTATAAATTTTATAAATTTAATAAATTCTTAAAATGTTTAAATAGTATAAGTTCTATAAATTCTATCAATAAAGTTTAAACATTCAGTAAGTGCTTTAAATTCTACAAATCCCATAAATTCTTTAGTTCTTATAAATTCTAAATTCGATAAATTCTATAAATTTCAAAATTCAATAAATTCTACACTACTCCAAAAAATTAAAGGAACACAAATTTTTTTCAATTTCTTTAGTGTTTTTTGAAGAGCTGTATCTTTGTAAAATACGGTCGTACAGAGATAAAAAGAAAAGCATTTTAGCTTCAAATCTCTAGTTTTAAGATTTTTGAGCGGGAAATTTTTGTGAGATACCGTTATCACGCAATCATAAAACCGCGGAAAGAAAATTTCGAATTTTTTTTTTTTTTTTTGTAAGGATCCATGGGATAGGGCAATTTTTTTTAAGTTAAACAATGCATAGGTTGGTTAGCATGTTAAATAGGGGTATATTTAATTTCTTTCTGGTCTCTCAATGCATAAAGAAAAATAGAATAAGAGAAACTACGTAGGCCAAATCTCTCTAATGATGCGAGCGCACGTAATTTTTTACATTGAACCTTATTCAAGATCTTTTATAGAAATGAATCCAAGCAATCAAACAAACACAAAGCACTTTACTTTGTCTGTATGCTAAATTTTTATATTCGTATTTATCAAGCTTTGCTATTGGCTTTGTTTGTGTATAAAAAAAATCAAAAACCTAAACAATTTACAAGGAGAAAATAAAAATAAAATCTATTTGTGCCTTCTGCGTTAGTATTTGTAATCTTTATGAATGAAAAAGGCGTAGCTATTGGCGGATTGTTGTTGTTTATTGTAGATGTATGCGAATGTATAATAAAATCACCGAAATAATACGTTGTTCATTTTCTTCTTTTACAAGAATTTAATTGAAATTTTTAGAACGGCCTGCCTAATTCAAATGAAATCTTACACAAAAGCAATATAAGTAAAATTGTGTGTATGTGAAAATACATTAGCGAATTTAATAAAAATTTCGTTTTAAAAATTTTCGTTCTACAAAATTTCGGTTTTTCAAAAATCATAAATTTAAAAATCTCGGTTTTCAAAAGCTCGGTTTTCAAAATCTCGATTCTAATCGCGGATTTGTTTTAGTTTTTAAAATTAAATTCCCATTTTCCAGAATTTATAGAAACCGAGATTTTGAATCACCGAGATATTTTAGCCTGACGAAATATCCCACCAATCTTGATTTTTCGAAATCTTTAAAATTAAATTCCCCATTTTTCAGAATTTATTATTTGTTAATATTTTAATTTTAAAATTGCACTCCCCATTTTCCAGAATTTATAATTTTCAGTTATTTTCGTTTTAAAATGGAAAATCCCCATTTTCCAGAATTTTGAAAGTGATGGAGGGGATTTTGAAATCCAAGATTTTGTCATCCAAGATTTAATACCCAACCCCAAAACCTTCTACAATTCTCTCTTGAGAAATCCCAACTAAATGTATACTAAGCCATCGTATTATATATGGTTATGATCTCAACTGGAAATAGTAGTGGTAAGAAACGAACAAAATTGAATTTTTTTTATATGGTTTCTCGTAGCGACCAATACACTAACCAGTATATCGCCCGCTTCGTGGCAATAACTCCTATCTGCAATTTTTGCATAAATGAGATTTTGACGTAGAAATACGGGAATATAGAGTACGTATCTATGTACACATGTAAGTTTAATATACAGAAACAGAAAAAAAAAATTTCATAGATAAAACTATTACTTCTATAAAGGCAGCCCATACAAATAAGAAACAGTTTTTCTCGTTTCCTGAAAAATACAATTTTTTCAGAAAGGAGTTCTTGCCACGAAGCGGGCGATATATTTTTAACCCTTAAATGACACATGGGTCCAGTGGACCCCAGACCTTCTTAAATCGTTCATATTTAAATGTTTCCTCCGGAAATGCATCTCGTGTCCTCTCCCTTGCTAAATTTGAGACATTGCACTACCTGTTTACGAACTCAGCTCAAGCCGGTTGACTGCTAGCAGCTGTGTAGAAATGTCCAAAATCACGGTGGGGTCCAACGGACCCCAGTGTGTCATATACGTATATTTGTGTGAAAATCGGAATAATTTTTAGGCATCTCAACTCTAGCAAACTTAGAGCGAGAGAGATGCCTTATATCCCCGCTGCTGATATCTGTCTTTAAACAAAGTAATTCGAAAGGTACATATCCGATTTTCAAGAAACAGAGACATGCTAATAGACCTTGACCAGACAAGAAAAATGTGATATGACTAAGATCTCTAGGTGATCGGATTTGATCAAAATTGAATGAAAATATTTGTATTGTATACGAAATAATTTTTCAAAGTTATTTTTGCCGTTTTTTGTGTTGTTTTATTGCTTTTTAGCAGAGCCTTCTAGAGTATAGTATATATAACCATAATCATTATGACGTATTTTTTCGAAGCTTTTTTAGTGGTATAACTTTTCACTAATTTCCATAGGAATCCATAGTAAAAATGGTGTTTTTTAGCTTCAAGTTTTTCAATGAAAAAAGGAAAAATGTTACAAAATTTTTATACAAAAGTATTCTACATATCTTTAGCAGCAATATACAAGAAGGGTATATTGGTATTAAGTAAATATTAATTGTAGAAATATTAAAATTAAATTATTTCTAAAATAAATTTTTCGAACTTTCATTTTGAAACATACATCAAAGTTGGCTCTCAAATAATACTTGCTAAATTTATCTTTAGTTTTACTAGTGTACGTTAGATGTCTCAGATTTATACAGAAAAATACGAAAAAGATTGTTTAATCACAAAATTATGACACGTTCTTAAATATTTTGTGAATTTGTTTTGCTTTTCCTACAACTTTTGAAGTCAAATTACCCCAAGTGGCAATTTTTCGTACGATTTTTCAAAATGTTTACTGCCCGCTGCCATCTATGTATATTGACTTAATGCACACGATTTGTAGTAAGCTTTTCTTTTTAATTTGACCAGAATGCTGTTGTTATGAACTTTCTTTTATATTTTGGTTAAAATAAATCAATTATTACAAGAAAATAACAACGATTTACTTAAACGAGATTTATATATGTCGAAATTCAAACATTTATGAAAATATTTCAGAAATCATAATTAAGAATTTGCAACGTTTTCATTTACAAATTTGTCTTAGGAAAAAAATTGATTTCCCATATGTTTTATGTGTTTTACTATGGAAATTTTGGTTTTTTCGTCGTTTCTAATTCCCTTAAAAAAGCTTCGTTTTTCAGATTATGGCTTGTATAATCAAGGTTGCTTTGTTTTTAGTCGTGAGTAAGACTGCGCTCGTTGTTAAAATTTGTTTGGTTTATCATATATTTCTTTTGATTTTGACGTTTTATTAGATGGCGTATAATTTGCAGAGCCGAACCGTCTGAGAAGTGCTAAAACCCGTCGACGAAGCATCTTCAGGAGGACAAGATAACGTGTTTGTGGACAGTAAAGACAATGATTCAAACTTTTCGATGTGCGGTGCTCCAGAGAGTGCCATGGAAGCAGACCAGAAAGATATGGGTGAGGGTACTTTGGATCAACGGCGTTTGTATGTAGAAGAGCGTCAAGCGGCCGGCCAGAGCCGTGGGCGGCCATCTTCGACGATAAGAAAAAATTCAACTTTGATATTGCAAAATAAATACCTTTTTTTAAAGATTCAGTATCGGACTTATTTTTATCTAAAAAGATACTATCTCAAGAGTATACCGCTAAACTTTTAGCTAAAAATATTGAAAATTAAAAAAATACGGTTATTTTTATGTAAAACAAGCCATTTTCTTATTTTTTTCACAAACCCTTTTTTTTTTGGTATCATAAAATTAAAATTTCATTAATGTAATAATTTGATCTCCTTTAGTAAGCTTTAAACTATATTGGAAAAAATTGTTAAAGTTAGATGTAGAAAAATTCGAGGAATAATAGGCAATTTTCAGGCTGGGGTCTAAAAGACCCCAATGTGGTATTTATGTGATTTTTCTTAAGTGTGTCATTTAAGGGTTAAATATGTGTAAGAGAGCTATACAACGCAGTCAGGCTTTCTGAAGAGAGAATTTTAGCAGGTTTTGCCCAACCCCATATACACAAACACACATATGCAAACATACATACTCACTCATACACACTCAAGCAAGCAACCCGCAACCAGATACATAATCGCAAATTTCATCAATAGATCGGTTTTGAAATTTTTTTATTAGATAATTCGGGCTGCTCGAATTAATAAAAAATTATTTTTCAAACCCAAGCTTTTGGGAACGGAGATTTTCAAAATCGAGATTTTGAAAACCGAAATTTAGAAAACCGAGATTTTGAAAACTGAGATTTAAACACCAAGATTATGTAGCCAACCCATTTAATACAACTCATGTACTAGATGAACAAAATATGTAATAGAAAAAGATAATTAAGGAAATGATAACGAAATTAAACGAATAGTTATGATTGAACAGATTTAATTTAGAGAGGATACAAATGAATTTTAGAAAATTACCTAAGTAACTAACACGAAAATAATAAGATGTATGTATGTACATATTGTAAACATCTCTTTTGTACATAAAGCAAAAATAGTAAAATATTCTAAATAAATTTAGAAGTAAAGAGTGTAAATAGGATAAAGCTATGTATATCATAGTCCGGATATCTCATTTCAACATATGGATGCTAATTTATTTTACTATGTATTTCTGAAATAATGGGACATATCTAGATACCGCAATTTTGATATTTTATTTACAACTTTATTAATTGCGTAAAACTGAATAAGTTAAAAAATTAGTTTTTTTCAAACTCACATCGTTCTGATTTATAAACGCAGTGTTTTCTGATTACTTTTTTTTTTAGATTTCAGATAACTAGTTTTGATGAAAATTTTCTCGAAAAATATAAATAATTATGTAAAATGACTTCAAACAGCTTCAAATTTTAAAACGAATTGCATGAAAAAATAAAAAAAAATGTTTTTTTGCAAATATCCAGATTTGGTTAATTCCACAGAATTTATCCATGCTAATGTTTGGTATGGAAAATAGATGTATGCATTTTTTATCACTTTCACAGTGTGCTTACAAATTCGACATAAACTTTATTATTTTGCTAAATTAAATTGTTCGATTTTGAATTTTGAGGAGTTAACAAATAAATTTTTAATTAATAAAAACAATTAAGATTTTTTCAAAGAATGTCAGGTAGACTTTTATTTTGTTTTTAAGGAAATGCATATACAAATCCCCCGGTTTACGGACAATATGCTTTCCCCAAAAACTGTTCGTAAACCGAAAATCCGTAAAAGAAAACGTTTATTACTATTAGGGATTGCAAATTTTCGTTGTATTTACGATTCCGGAATTTCGAAATTATAAAGTTTCCAATTCCGGATTCCGAAATATTCCGGTATTGAGAAAAAAACTTAAAATATGAAGAAAAATTTATTTTATTAGTCAAGAATTCAGTAAAAAACTTAACACTGATCAAAATACCTAAAATTAATGTATATAAGCACTTTTATAATATACTTATTATTGTTAGTTATTTTTTGAAATTTATAGTCGGCAAAATATGCTTTTGCTAATCGCGTTCGTGCATTAGTGCAGAAATGGCCGGAAACGGAAAACGCCTGTTCCGAACCCACACTGGTAGGTGGTATGGTAAGTAAATGTCAGTAAGCAGCCTGCAAAATACTTCCCCGGTGTCCCGTCTCCCTTTAAAAACTTCTGATTTGACCATCTGAATCATCTTTCGATTTTTCGACGATTGTGCGGGAATATTGCACTGTAAATCTGCAACGATTATATTTTGTAGTTTCTCCAACATCGATTTCGGTTCGTACGAGTGCCTCACTTCACTATCATCAATTAAATCGACATCCACCATCTCAAGGCCGAGGTCCTCTTCTTTTAAAACAATATCTCCTTGTGGATAATTGTTTAGTTAGTTCACTTTTTTAAGCTTTATGGTACAATAAAAAAAAATTTATTTGGTTTTTTAGCTTAAGCTAAAAAACCAAATAAAGTTATTTTATTATAATTATTTAGTCTTTGTGACAGCGTGGCTATTGTCTTTGTGACTACATGCTTCATAGGAAGTTCAAATTCTGGATGTATTTCACTTTGTCCGCCAATGCGTAAATATTGCAAAGGAAATATGAATGAGATTGTGGTATCGATCATTAGTAAATTGGCGTTTTTGCGGCAAGTTGTATCCACTGCCAATTTGATCGGAAGTAGAACGATTATGACGCCATGAATCGAACACATTTCGCTGCTTGTAAACGTAATTTTGGAAATCAATTCCAATCAATCAATGAAAGCTTTCATAAAGCTGATTCTTAAGATATAGAAACGTTCTAAAATCCTCAACAGACGGTTTCAGCGCGCCTTGGAGTACAGCTACAAAGAAAGCTCTTTACCCATCTCAAGTTTGACGTATGACTGTAGTATTTAATTTTTAGTCGGTGAATGATGAGCATCATTAATCAGAATAAATATTCCAAATCAGAATCTTTTTAATCAGAATAAATATTCCAAATTCCTCTGTTTCTGTGATAGTTCCATCTGGTAAATCATCAAAGTCGTTTTATTCGCCTTCGCTAGTATCATCATTTAGCGCAATATCTATCGGAATTGTAGAAACATTAGGCGAGCAGCTTGTCGTCGGGAGTAAAGTACATCCATGACTGCGAGATGAATCGCTTGAGCGAAACTGAGTTGTTGATCACATTTTATTAGTTGCCCGATGTTTTGCTAGATGCCCCATCCGCCCTTATAGAAGCTATATCTGCATTTTGGTCGATTTCATATTCTTTGAGCCCTTCTACGGGATTAAAAAAATATGGAAATGCCAAATAACAAAAAATATAGAATATAAACTAAGGAAAGCATTTACTCTTTTTATGATTTTGAAATGTTCATAATATCAGATATTAGATAATTAAATTCCGGAATCGAAAAGCAGTCAAAAATGACTTGAATTCCGGAATTCATGAAATTCGAAGTTCGGTATTGCATTCTATAATTACTATATCTTATTGAAAACTTATAAATGTGTTGTAACTAGTGAATAAAATCCGAAAAACGAAACCAATTTTACCATAAATTAGCACAAATAATGAAAAAATACGTGTTTTTCATCTGCGTGACACTGAACTTATGTACTTTTATAAGGGAACTGTAAAAAATACAAAAGTTATAGTAAATTGAAACGAAACACAAACCATTTTTTCATTTTAAAATAATCAAATAAATTCATACAAATCATAATTTATTTTTACTTTTATTAAATCTAAATTATAAATCTAACGAAGTTTACAATTAATTGTCTGAACTGCTGAACTGTTCATCGGAACTGCCACTAAAATTTACACCAGCACATTTTTCAATAGCATTTGCTTCAGTAGTTTTAGAAAAAAATGGAAAAGCTTTTGACATTTTACTTGCACAAATCATGTTGAAGTTGAGTTTACCGTCTATCGTGGATCGGTATAGTTTCTTTAACTAGCGTGAACAGCTCTTCAGTGAAAATATGCTCATTATCATATTCCAAGAATTCAAAAATATCTACGGTATTTACGTGCATTGTCAACGATTAACAGAGCCCTGTTTGAAATATTTTGATCAGTGTTGGATTTTGTAACTGAATTTGTAAAATCATTATTTAACCATTCCTCAAAAATTCGTGTAGTCATCCAGCCTTTTTTATTTGAGTGCCAAATAATTCCAAGTTGTGACTTATTAATATTTTTGAAATTCTGGGGAGTTTCTGAATAACAGATTAGAACCGGTTTTAAATTCTGATGACCGGCATCATTTCCTCCAATCAAAATTGCAATTCGATCTTTAGCTGCCTTGAATCCTGAGATGTTTTTTCGTCTTTGGCGTTACCTGTCTCATCGACATTATACACCTGCTGTAATATGTATCCATCCACCGGCTTGTACAATTTTTAAAAACTCCTCTGGATAGCGCTTTGCTTTTTCCTGAATTATCATGGTGCTTAATGGTATGTTCCAGTAGTTTGATGGTCTATCCACGCACTAAGTAACTGTTCCATCTCTTCCATAACCTTAGTTCCTTACTTTGAAATATTATTGCGGTTAAAGGTATCTCTTTGTACAATTGACAAATTGTACCTGTATCGCCCGCATTAAACCGCTTTAAAATACCAAGTTTTAATTCTAAAGTTATTGCTTTGCGTGCATTTTTCACGCGCTGTCCATCATAACTCGCTGTTCGCTTTTCAGACATTTTCATATAAGTTCAGTACAAGTTTAATTTATCCCCCGTATAATCTATTTTTGAGAGTCCCTGAAAGGCATGCACAAAGAAAATGAGAAAAAAATATTCAGTCCGTAATTGCGAATATTTCATCCGTATACCGAAACGTTGATCATATATTTGTCATGTCCGTAACTTTGATTATCTATAAATCGAGCGTCCGTAAATCGGGGTAACTTACAAAAGTTTCTTCTGATTATTAAAATACCCATTTTATTTTTGATTTGCTTTTCATTTCTTATCAACTTTACTTGAATGACTTTAATTTTTTGATTTAAGGGAAAATCATAATCATTAATTAGTCACACGATTTTCTTATTGTTGTTGTTTTATTTATTTATGTGGGTTATTGACCTACCTATAATAAATACATTTTCAAATGAGGAAAATAATTCTCTGGATTTCCAAATCACACTTGCCGTAATCATACGAAATTTCGTCGTAACCCTATTTAAATTTGTTGACGTTTTCGATTTTGGTTTTTAAAGAACTCATTTGAATAAATTGCTAAGTAGTAATTGAGGATGATATTAGAATGCGGTTCTTAATGTATCTATTTTCTTATAGTGTGCATAGTATGCTCACGGAAAAGTGCTGTATTTTATTTTTATATATCTTTCCACTGGCGTTTTGGTGCTGGTTATGTGGTTGATCATATAAGCAATGGCCAAATATGACCAATTTACAGTTCCTTATCTGATTATGGTGAAATTTGATCTGATTGTGTAGAAATGGAATTCTAAAATTATATTTAGAAGAAGTTCTGGCATATGGCCAATTTCAAGGAACATATTTCATCATAATCGGTTAAGAAACAACCGAGTTCCTACCTTAGATTTTTACTGCATGTTCTCGGATACTACATTTTTTCATTATCTATTTATCAACACGAAAATGAAACAACTAATTCAGAAGCATAGTCTACTTTTATTTCTTAAGCAAACCAAATTTGCCATGCGACCCTCTGGGAATGAGCTGCCGATTTACATACCTGAAATACTTAAAAAGGTACATTTAATTCTGTTGTAGTGTTACCCATTAACAGGTAATCATAGAGGTGTTTGCATAGGGGCTTCACCTTCAACGGCTTGGCAAATGAAATGGCAAACCTATGTTTGGACTATCATATTATCCTATTTTGTCTTCATAAATGCCAAATGCAATTTTGTGTAATTATTGTTGTTGTTAATAACAGATTGTTTGAAATATCGTACATAAGAAAGTAAAATTGTCCATTTGGAAAATGTTAATTCGTTTTTGTTTATATAAAATTTCTGTGTCTACCTATCTTATACTGAATAAAAGAATTGTTTGGTTATATTTATATTGAATGAATTAAGCGTTACACTTTTTTTTTTGGAATGAAAACGAAAATATGAATTTTTATTAATCCTGAATCCACACCAGTTTGTGAATGAATTTAATAAACCATTTGTTGCGGTTAATAGGTGCAGGTAAAAATTGATCCAGCGATTGAAATAATAGTAAGGCTAATTATAGAAAGCGTACATCATATTGAGCAAAAAATTTCCTATCGTTACTTTCCAAATATGGCTTATCAGGCTGTTGTTTGCAGATATCATGTTTTTGTTTAATTCCACAGAAATATACAGCGACTACAATAGGAAAATATCGCTTCATTGATATAAAAATTCAAAAGTACATTTTAAGTTTTTTTTCTCTTGAAACTAGTTATTTATTTTCACGAAGGATCGTAGTATGTGTAATTCTGTTCATGTGTGTAATATCTGAAAAACCCTAATAAAAACATTCTCAACACAATGATATTTTGTAAAGAAAGTCAGCTGATGTAGGTACTTTTTTTATAAATCATTTTGTTATAGTGTGTCAGTTTTAACGCGTTTTTGGTTCCCTCGAAATGAATTATCATCATCGAAAAGGATTATAGTAGGCTTAGACCTACTCTTATATCTGTTCCATTTACAAATGGAAATGTGGCAAAATATAGAAAGAGATAGGTCCCATTATTTCAGAAATAGTAAAATAAATTAGCATCCATATGTTCAAATGAGATATTCGAACTATGATATCCATAAGTTCATACATAGCTTTATCCTATTTACACTCTTTACTTCTAAATTTATTTAGAATATTCTACTATTTTGCTGGGTTGGGTACGAAATCTTGGTTTACAAAATCTTGGTTTTCAAAATTTCGGTTTTCAAAATCTCGATTTTGAAAATCTTCGTTCTCAAAAGCTATGGTTTTGAAAAATAAATTTTTATTAATTCGAGCCCGAATCAACATCAAAAGCCCGAATTAATAAAAATGACTTTTTTAAAACCGAGCTTTTGAGATCAGGTTGGCTATAATATCTCGGTTTTCAAAATTTCGGTGCTACAAAATTTCGGTTTTTATAAATTCTTGAAAATGGGGATTTTCACTGTAAAACGAAAATAACCAAAAATTATAAATTCTAGAAAATGGGGAATTTAATTTTAAAAACTAAAACAAATCCGCGATTAGAACCGAGATTTTGAAAACCGAGCTTTTGAAAACCGAGATTTTTAAATTTATGATTTTTGAAAAACCGAAATTTTGTAGAACGAAAATTTTTAAAACCAAATTTTTATTAAATTCGCTAATGTATTTTCACATACACACAATTTTACTTATATTGCTTTTGTGTAAGATTTCATTTGAATTAGGCAGGCCGTTCTAAAAATTTCAATTAAATTCTTGTAAAAGAAGAATATGAACAACGTATTATTTCGGTGATTTTATTATACATTCGCATACATCTACAATAAACAACAACAATCCGCCAATAGCTACGCCTTTTTCATTCATAAAGATTACAAATACTAACGCAGAAGGCACAAATAGATTTTATTTTTATTTTCTCCTTGTAAATTGTTTAGGTTTTTGATTTTTTTTATACACAAACAAAGCCAATAGCAAAGCTTGATAAATACGAATATACAAATTTAGCATACAGCCAAGCATGCGATTTAGTAAATCACATTTTCATGCGAATATAACATAGTAGGTAGTACACCAACACAAATGTATCATATTTATAGAATAGAATAATACAACAATTATTTTGCTTGTTGTTTTTGTTTTTTCCGATATTGAATCGAGTACAAAAAAATAGGATATATGCTTTGTCGCTAGTTTCGTTAAAGAATAAATAACTAATTCACCGTAATCTCTCTTATTCTATTTTTCTCTATGCTCAATGTCAACTATTTGCTAAGATATCTGACTTTGAATCAAAAAAGGTCCTTTTACCTTTGATCATCGATATCTCAGCAAACCAATTATTGCACAGTAAATTTTAGGGCAGCTTTAAAAACTTGAGTAAATTTCCTACAAGACAAAAAAACGACTTTTTAGGCCTTAGTAAATCTACCGTTACTTTACAAATATTAATGAAAATACTAATGTTGCCAGGTCATTTTACAGTTTAATGTACTCCTAATAGCCCTGTATTATTTCCAAATTGATCCATCCAACCGTTTTTCCGGACAGATTGATCAAAGTTTTACAAAACAATTAAAGGAACAAATGATCTTCAAAATAAAAAAACTGCCTTTTTCACATTTTGCGTTAATTACTTGTTAACCCTTAACGATCGTAAGATTTTTTTGTAATACTCGCCGATAAGAGACAACAAAATTAAATAAAGTTCTGCAATATGACCAATTATTATAGAAGTTTGCCATTTATCAATCAATTTTAGTGAAATTTGGCATGCACGATGGAAATGGGATTCTAAAATGATTTCTTGAAAAAGTTCTGGAATATGGCCAACTAGGAAGGAATTTGCCCATTTCTTATCCGATTTTGATGAAATTCACCGTGTACGATGGAAATGAGACTCTAAAATGATTTTTAGATAAAGTTCTGAAATATGACCAATTAGGAAGGACCTTGGCCATTTCATATCTGATTTTGATGAAATTCAGCATGGATAATGAAATTTGGGTTTTAAAATTATTTTTAGATGAAGTTCTGGAATAAGCCCTATTAGGATGGAACTTATCCATTGTTTATCCGATTTTAATCAAATTCAGCATGTACTATAGAAATGGAACTCTAAAATTATTTTTGGTTAAATTTATATGGTTAACTTGGAAGGCGCTTGCCTATTCCTTAAACAATTAAAAGAAATTTGACATGTGCGTTAAGAGTGAAATACTAAAAAATGGTTATTCGATGTATTTAATGATTTGTTTTATAAATTACACTACCCTGCAAAATTTTAAAAATTTGGTGCGACTTGACAATAAATAGTTGTTTCCGAAGTGATTTTTCACGCTGAATCCGATTTTGGGCTCAGAATTTTTCTATCACGTCAGGTTTATGAGATATTCTAACCTGAAGGTGCAAAAAACACTGTTTTATGACATATTTGAGTTTATCTAGCACCGCGATTTTTTTTTTCTTCAAAAATCCATATATGGGATCTTATAGTACAAGTCTTCTTCTTTCAAATGTCGTTGAGTTTGCTCAAATATCTTTTTTTTTACCGAGATATCGCATTTTCGAATTTGCATGTTCGATAATTTCTTATTATACTTTATAATAACACTACCTTTTATACCTACTGTATAAAATTTTCGTATCCCGAAAAATTCACGAACATGCAAATTTGAAAATGCAATATCTCGGCGAAAAAAAAATATATTTGAGCAAACTCAACGACATTTGAAAGAAGAAGACTTGTACTATAAGAACCCACACATGGATTTTTGAAGAAAAAAAAAAGTCGCGGTGCTAGATAACCTCAAATATGTCATAAAACAGTATTTTTTGCACTTTCAGGTTAGAATATCTCATAAACCTGACGTGATACAACAATTTTGAGCCCGTATTCGGATTCAGCGTGAAAAATTACTTCGGAAACAACCAATCATTGTCCAGGGGTAAAATTTTGCAGGGTAGTGTTATTTTAGAATCTAATTTTCATCGTACATGCTGAATTTCATCAAAATCGGATAAAAAATAGCCAAGTTCCATAATATTTGGCCAAATTCCGGAACTTTATCCAAGAATCATTTTAGAATCCCATTACCATCGCGCATACCAAATTTCACTAAAATCGGGTAAAAAATGGCCAAGTTCCATTGTAGTTGGCCATTTTCCAGAATTTCATCCACGAATCATTTTAGAATCCCATTTCCATCGCGCATGTTGAATTTCATCAAAATCGCTTCAGGACTAGCCAAGTTCCATCCTGGTTGGCCATATTCCAGAACTTTATCCAAAAATCATTTTATAATGCCATTTCCATCGTGCATACCAAATTTCACTAAAATTGATTAAGAAATGGCAAACTTTCATAATAATTGGTCATATTGCAGAACTTTATTTAATTTTCTGTCGTCTCTTATCGGCGAGTATTACAAAAAAAATCTTACGATCGTTAAGGGTTAACAAGTAATTAACGCAAAATGTGGAAAAGGCAGTTTTTTTATTTTGAAGATCATTTGTTCCTTTAATTGTTTTGTAAAACTTTGATCAATCTGTCCGGAAAAACGGTTGGATGGATCAATTTGGAAATAATACAGGGCTATTAGGAGTATATTAAACTGTAAAATGACCTGGCAACATTAGTATTTTCATCAATATTTGTAAAGTAACGGTAGATTTACTAAGGCCTAAAAAGTCGTTTTTTTGTCTTGTAGGAAATTTACTCAAGTTTTTAAAGCTGCCCTAAAATTTACTGTGCAATAATTGGTTGCTGAGATATCGATGATCAAAGACAAAAGGATCTTTTTTGATTCAAAGTCAGATATCTTAGCAAATAGTTGATATATAGAGACCATAAATAAATTAAATGTACGCCTATTTAACAGGCTAACCAACCTATGCATTGGTTTAACTTAAAAAAAATTGCCCGATCCCATGGATCCTTACAAAAAAAAAAAAACGAAATTTTCTTTCCGCACTCTTATGATTGCGTGATAACGGTATCTCACAAAAATTTTCCGCTCAAAAATCTTAAAACTAGAGATTTGAAGCTAAAATGCTTTTCTTTTTATCTCTGTACGACCGTATTTTACAAAGATACTTACAGCTCTTCAAAAAACACTAAAGAAATTGAAAAAAATTTGTGTTCCTTTAAATTTTTGGAGTAGTGTATACATTTTATATATTCTCTAAATTTTACCAAGTCTATAAATATAAAATATTCTAATATGATCTGTTTATTTTGAAAGTGGTGTAAGTCCATATTTTGCTGAAATGAAATAATGAAAGAATTGATATACATATAGGATTTTGAATTTTCTTATATTTGGCATAATTATTAGGGATTTAATTTTTTTTATTTGTTCTATAAATTGTTTACCTATAAAAAAATTCTATAAATTATGTAAACTCCACAAAATCTATAAATTTCATTAATTTTATAAATTCTTGAAATTGTATAAATTATATGTATTCTATAAATTTTTGAAAGTCTATCAGTTCTACATATTCTCCAAACCTAAATTTTACTTATTCTAAAAATGAAATAATTTCTATAAATTTTTTAAATTCTTTGAATTCTACAATTTTAATAAATTCAAAAATTTCGATAAATCCTACAAACATTAATAATTCTATAAATTTTATGGATAAAGTTTTAAAATTCAGTAAATTTTTTAAATTCAAACCAAATCTAATAAATTTTTTAGATCTTATACTGTAAATTCGGTAAATTCTATAAATATTATAAATTCTACAAAGAGTTCAAGTCTGTCGGTTCTATAAATTCTATAAACTCAAATTTGACTTACTATAAAATTTCATAATTTCTGTAAATTCGATCAGTCCTACAAATTTTAGTATTTGTAAATTTTTTTATTTTTTATAAAATTTAAAATTCAATACATATTTTGAATTCTATAAATGGAATAAATTCTATAAATCCTATAAATTCTATTAATACTACAATATTAATTCTATGTACAAAGCCTAAAGCATCAGTAGGTTAGGTTAGGTTAGGTGAAGTGGTACAGAATTTATAACCTTCACCATTACTGGAACCAGTTAGAGCTCCTTAGGTAGCATAGAACTCTCGCATTTTACTGTTTTTGAGATCCGACAGGTTGTCCATCTTGAACTTACCTAAGTATTTATGCCTTCTGATGGATATTTATGCCTTCTGGATAAGATAATTTTCAGAGTTGAGCATTTATTGTTTCTTAATCTGTTTATTAGGTGTTATGTCATGGTGACCGCAAAACAGAATTAATCTAAAACTTCCAAAAGCAGCCATCTCTCTATTTTGACCAGCTCCCTAAATTGATTACTTTGTAAAGAGTTTGAATGAATGTTGTGTGAGTGTGCGCGCCAATATACATGATTGGTATATTGTGGCGATGAACGAGTGATGGATAATTGTATGAGTGAGTCGCTACAATTTTTTGTCAGTCTCTGAAACATTACGTATAATTTTTTATTAAAATATACTGCCCTATACTAGCCACCTCCATAGAATGACCAGCATTTCTGGTCTATTGAATAGTGACTTTAGAGAAGTTTCCCTGTATATAGTTTTTTTTTTTAATACAAGGATGACTTTAAATACATAGAATTATGTTGAAATTACTTAAATTAGTTAGAAAAATAGAAATTAATTAATTCCGAAATTTTTGTTTTCAATTCCGAAATAATCGAAACCAAAATATGGGCCGGTATTCCGGAGTACCGGAATTCCGAATTCCGGAATTGGATGCCCAACTGGACTCTGTAAGCTTTTGTTTATTATTCATAATTCTCCCGGAATAAACGTCTTAAGACAATCTTTAGTTTAACCTCCAACTCAATTTGCAACTCAACCTCCATCTCAATCGCAACACAATCCTAAACGCAATCACCAAATTAACCGCTAAACCAACCCTCAACTCAATCACCAAATCAACAACAAATCGACTTTCAAGTCAACACTTAACCTAACTCCAAATCAAATCTTAAATAATCCTCCAACCGAACAACTAACTCCTTCAACTCAACTTAGCTCGAACCAAATCTAAGCTCTATACCCTCGGGTAACGTACTCTCGTACCATTATAACCTTAAACAATCATTCCACCATATCATTATTTCATAATATCATACCATCATGATATTATACCATTAAACCACCATACACCCATACCATAGTACCATAGTAAAGTCGAACCATCACTATATCTTACCATCAATCCACCATACCGTCATACCATCATACCATTATACTACCACAACATCATACCATGGTACTACTACTCGTATAATGGTAAGCCGGTTGTGGGCTTCTGTACCATTATATAAAAATAATAATGTTAATGTTAATACGTAAATAATACACGCACTAATTATGATTATTATTTGCGAATATGACGCGACAGTTTTGTATTTCATTTAATTTGAACTCCGTGTGCATTTACAATAAAAATGTTAACAAAGTTATTGAACTACTTTAATATTTTTCACCACTGTATCACGGATGTACTGAGTTTAAATTTCACCCCCATTTTATAAGAAAATCGGAACATCATTTTTTAAGTAAATTTCGGTATATCGGCTTAAAATGTGATTTTAATTGGTCGCATGAGCGCAAAATAGAGATTGCCTAAGGACTGTATCGAAAAGAAAATAGCCACAAAAAAAAGCAATTTTAAACACAAAAAACCAATTTTAAGTATTATAAAATGATGTTTTATCATAAAGCAGACTTCTAATTAGCAGATTTTATGCTTAAAACATTTGAGAAATTATTTTCTAAATACATAGCGAATTTTTAATTTTATGCCTTTACTTATATTCTGCACAGTAGTTTTATTCATTTGTCTGGTTGCTTTGGACTAACTTTTTGAACTTTGTTAAATTTTCTGCTAGTTTACCGTTATTTTTCAAGTAACGCTTCGCAATTGCCCAATATCTTTCAATTGGTCAAAGTTATGGTGAATTTGGCGGGTTTATTGTTTTTCCACAAAAGTGATGCAGTGGATTTTTAACAGCTCCAAATTTATTAATGGGCAGTTGCACGGTTTTAACATGCAATTTTTTGTTTTCACTTCGTTTCGGAACTTTATGTTTCTTATATGTATGTCTTCAAGTCACACGCCTTATTTTACCCGCTGGATCATTCCTATGCTAGTACCACCCTCATAAATCTCTGACAGACATTGATTTGTTTTTGCGAATTTCACTCACAATTTTGGCTCTAATTTGGGATTGCTGGGACCTTGTTTTAGACCGTTTTTTCGTAAATCCTTTACCGTACCATGTTCCCCAGACTTATTAATTATTTTCCTCACTGCATTTTTACTTATATTTTCGCGCTTAGCTAAATTTCTAAACGAAACACCGTTTTAAATGCAAAATTTGTGCAAAATAAATTTAAGCACTTCTTCTTTAATTCGTGACAATATTACAACTGGGTAACAAATTGTAAAAATTATACGCAATATTTACCTACAAAAAGCTATTCTATCTAACGGCACTTTTCCGTTACAATAGAATTAGAGCAAGGCGAAGAAAACTAAATTTTTTTGTGGATACTTTCTTTTCGATACAGTCCTTATATGTGGCGAGAGCCAAAAACGATGTTGTATTAAAATTAAATACATATTCGGAATCCGAGCGAATATTTTGGACCATTCAGTATATACATATTTTACATAACTAATATTATGTGTTGTGTTGCTTGTTGGTCACATAGGTGCGTTCTTTTGGTGTTTTAATAAGTTCGCGTGCGCACTGATTTATAGCGATGAGTGGATGTAAAAAGTATGAATGAGATATATTAATAAATATTATCGTACTATCATACCATCATGCCATCGTCATATAAACATACCATGATATTTCAGAACTTTATCCAAAAATCATTTTAGAATTCCATGTCCATCACAAATATCAAATTTCACTAAAATCCGTTTAAACGGATCAAAACTTCATCTAAAAATCATTTTAGAACCCCATTTGCAACGCACAGGTTAAATTTCATCAAAATCGGTTAAGAAATAGCCAAGTTGACAATTGACCATATTCCAAAACATTATCTAAAAACATTTCAGAATTATGATTTTCATCAAAATCGGTTGAGAAATAGGCAGGTTCCAGAACTTTATCCAAAAATCCAAGATCATATTTCAGAACTTTATCCAAAAATCATTTCCCCGTGTTCATCGCAGATGTCAAATTACACAAAAACCCCTTAAGAAACAGAAAAGTTCTGTCTTAATTAGCCATATATTCGGATAAGGAATATCCAAGTTCCATCCCACTTCGCCATATTCGAGAACTTCGCGTAAAAATCATTTAGAATCCCATTTCCATTGGAAATACTGAATTTAATCAAAATCGGATAAGATATAGAATCCCAATAAAATTTTTATAAAAAAAATCACAAATCATGTTTAACTGCTCACTAAACCTTAATCGCAACTCAGCCCTAATTCAACACGCAAACGGAACCCAACTCAACCCTGAACTCAACCGCAAACTCTACGCCAAACTCAATCCTCAAACCAGCTTATATAAAAAATTGGTTTACTGTTCACTACATCCTAATCCAACCCGAACTCAACTCCAACTCTACTTCAATTCAACCCATAAATTGGCCCCTAACTTAACCTTCAAATCAACTCCAAATTTAATGCCCAATTCAATAAACAAACCAGCATACATATACCGGGTGTTTCTTTTAAACTGAGACGATCAAATATCTCGAAAAATAGCCACTCTACGGAAAAAATGTCCATAATCAAAATTTAATCATACCGCGGGGGAAATACATTAGTGCAAAAAAATAGTCCCCCACCCCCCGCTTTGTAGGTGGGGCGGGAGTAACTTTTAAACTAAGATATGAAGCCATATTTTTTATTGCAGATACGGATTCTACGACTAAAAGTACGTATGATTTGAATGAAATATTTTGTTCGGTCATCGACGAAATTCAATTTTTTCAATTTCTTCTTCTCATACAACACGCATTCGATTCTGCAATATGTTTGAAATAAAAAACATCACGTTTTTAAAACAATTTATTCAGTTTTATAAATCACATTTAACGTTTGTGTTATTTCTTATCTTCATGTTTTTCGTAATTGCAAAATAAACGATAAAATACTTTAAAATGGACCGTTTAACTGTGCCAGAGAAAATTGAAATGGTTCTGGTTTATGGAGAAGCTGGCAGAAATCTTGAAAATGCTGTTGCTATTTACGTTCAACGTTTTCCGGATAGGATTCGTTCACGTGCTTCATTTGGCCGTACTATCAAACAATTTATTGCTGATGGAAATGTTCAACCGAAAAAGAGGACCCGTAGAGCAACAGTCACTGGAGAAAATAATGAAATTGCTGTATTGGCTGCAGCGACTCATAATCCTCATGTTAGTACACGAGAAATAGTTCGCGATTCCGGATTGTCCCTCACCAGTGTTTGGAGAATTTTAAAACGGCACAAGTATCATCCATATCATGTGTCTTTACACCAAGATCTTCATGGCGCTGATTTCCAAGATCGGGTAACTTTTTGTCAATGGGCACGTGAACAAATACAACAAAACCCCAATTTTTTTCGTTGCGTAATGTTCTCTGACGAATCGTCTTTTACAAACCAAGGAACGGTTAATCGACACAACATGCATTATTGGAGTGTTGAAAATCCACACTGGCTTCGCCAAGTTGAACATCAGCGCCCTTGGACTGTCAACGTGTGGTCTGGAATAATTGGCAACCAACTCATCGGCCCCCACATTATTGAAGGCAACTTGAATGGTCAAATGTACCGAAACTTTTTGGAAAATGAACTGCCAATATTACTTGAAAATTTGAACTTAGAATTGAGACGGAACATGTGGTTTCAACATGATGGTTATCCTGCACACTATTCGTTGGTAGCACGTGAGGTACTTGATCGTGATTTCAATGGTCGCTGGATCGGTAGAGCTGGTCCGATAAAATGGCCCGTCAGATCACCAGATCTTGCTTCGCCAGATTTCTTTTTGTGGGGCTATCTCAAAGACAAAGTTTACAAACAAGAACTAACAACACGTGAGAACATGATCGAGCGAATCAGAAATGCGTGTGCTGAAATTCAACCAAACACACTTCTCAGTTGTGTACAATCATTGGAAATGCGTATTAATAAGTGCATGGAAGTCGCAGGCCATCATTTTGAACACTTATTTTAAGCTAAAATTATTTTATTCACCTGCCATTTACATTAATAAATTGTTTTGATGACGAATTTCGAGTATTTCCAATGAAAACGTGATGTTTTTTATTTCAAACGTATTGCAGAATCGAATGCGTGTGTTCTAAGAAGAAGAAATTGAAAAAATTGAATTTCGTCGATTACAACGCCATCTATCTTGAACCGAACAAAATATTTCATTCAAATCATACGTACTTTTAGTCGTAGAATCCGTATCTGCAATAAAAAATATGGCTTCCTATCTTAGTTTAAAAAGTTACCCCCGCCCCACCTACAAAGCGGGGGGTGGGGGACTATTTTTTGGCACTAATGTATTTCCCCCGCGGTATGATTAAATTTTGATTATGGACATTTTTTCCGTAGAGTGGCTATTTTTCGAGATATTTGATCGTCTCAGTTTAAAAGAAACACCCGGTATAATAAATCGTAAATATTTATATAACCAGGTGTTATGGGTCAATTCGTATGGCAGGGACCTTACCCTCTTGACATACAATCTTTAAAAGCTTTCAAATCTCCGCTTTGACCATAGAAACAGATTGGTGAAAAATAATTTCAAATCGGACAAGCCGTTCTCGAAATACCATCGGTTCAGACATCCAGACAGACGGATGAACATTTTTTTTTTGATTTGTCAGATTAATGGACTTTCAAAACGTCGAGAAAAGTGGTTTTGGACCAATCAAATTTTTCGTCATTTTTAACATATTTAGAATTGTATTTATGTATAGTTGTGTGTGCTCTGAATTAATAGTGTAGGGATGCTCCGATCCGTTGAATAATAAAAACGCAAAATTTTTTGATTTGGCGTTACACAATTTATTGTGATGAAATAACACACAGCCACTATATTATGCTATGCACATAGGCATAACATTTGTAATATTGATTTTATATAAAATGAAAACTTAACTTATATTTAGTTACAATTGAACACGGTATTAATATTTACTTTCACCACTTATGTTTTTTAATGTCGGCTGCGATTAAAAATTAAGACGCGTAATGGTGGACAACAAATTTGACGGGCTTGTATGAAACGAAATGTATTAATAATTATTTTCTAAGAACCGTGGATCCAAGTTCTTAGGAAAAAGCATCAATCAAAAAGTTCTTAGAAACGATGTTTTTAGCTTACGATTATTCGTAGAAGAAATTTCAGAATGATTCGCGTGAGGATGAATGAATTCGCAAGTAACTTTACATTAATATGTGATTAATTGTGGTTGCCAATTAATGTGAAAATGAATGAGCCGCTACAGGACTCGCCGCAAGTAATTTTCCCCTCCCCCATCGAATGATTGAATGAGTAGGTGCAATACGGACGGTTCTATCTTCTATGTGTTCGATGGCTTGATAGTTGATCAGTCGAACTGAGCATTCCGAATGCCGGTTGGAGTCGATCGATTGATATGTTATAGTTTATACCATTAATCGATAAGACGAATTGCTTTCATAGGCTACGTATGACTTTATATGGACTTTATCGGACTTTATGTTGTCGAGTGATTTCGGAACAAAAACTTCATCTTGTTTGGATTGAACAGTTGATTTTGGTACAAGGTTTTGCTTGGTTTGTCGCAGATGGTCGATGACTGTGTCGCTGGTTGGGAGTGGTGGAAGAGGATTATCGATGAAGAATTTACCAAGTAGCTTGATGCACTTCAGATCTTCTTTAACCGTTGCTCGGATTCCAATTGATTGATTGATTGATTGATTGATTTTGTGTGTACGACCAAGCCTAAGGCAAGTTTCCCGGATACGCCGGGTCCACCGTACACCCTCTTACGAATAACAAAATCGAGGGAAAGGAAAGGTATGTTAGTAACAGAGAATCAACCCGGTTCCAGACACCATGGCGGTTGATAGTTAGTAAATAAGACAACACAAGACAACACAATTTCTAAACTACATTATTGTTAACTGCTTGTTGTTCCTGGAGCATTGAGTCCGGCTATACCTTTGTTACTGAAAATTATGATTAAATTTAATCCCTTTAAGAATGATAATTCTGGAGCAATCTTAAATTCTGAAACAAATTAAATTATTCATCAGTATACTTAAAATAAACCCCTCTAAACATCTATGATTTTATTAATTTAAGTATACTTAAAATTACATCCGCATCAATCCTAGGCCACCTAAATAATTCAATAAATAATTTAAAAAATCCTCTAGTTGGCACCCCTACAAATTTTAACAATTAAATAATTTCATCAGCTTACAAAATTAACACAATTTTTAATTTCAGCTTCTTCACTCCTTGTTGATCCTGGAAGGTTGATTTAAGCTGGAATTTAATTCTGAAACACGGGATTAATTTAATCCCTAATAATTATTAATTCTGAAACTATAATCTATACTTGAAATTAGCTTCTTTATTAGAAAGGATTAATTTTAATCCCTCTAATAATGATTAATTCTGGAACTGAGTTATATTCTGAAAATTAACTTATTAATCAGTGAGCTAAAAAAGGAACTCCTTTAGATACTATTCACATATTAACAAAAATAACTGATAAACAAAATCAATAGGGTGCCAGTCCTTCCCGGAATCCCAATTTCACCAATCCGATCCAAAAAACTACAGTTTAACTCAAAACTACTATTATAAATGAACCATTTTCGTGAACCTGCCACTTAAAGTATAGAAGTTTCATTTGTGATGACTTTTCTGGAATGAATTACAATTAATATCACCAGTACCCAAAATTAAAGTTATAAGAACTAATTAGTTTCTAAAGTATGAATTCAGTTTAGGAATTCCGTGCAGTTCAGTAAAATTAATTACCCCGTATTAAAAATAATCATGCTTAAATAAACAAAAATTTTTATATGAACAGTGAAATCTCGAAACAGCGCAGCCAAAGGGACCGGAGAAATGTATTTAATTATTTAATAATTTAATTTAGTTGTGTATTTACATATGCAAAATTTTATTATTTTATTTCCTTATTAACCATATATTTTCACATAAACACTTATCACTTTGGCGAATAAAATTTCCTTGCGAAATTACAATTTCCTTAAATCAGTATTCACTATAACGAGACCTCACTGTATTACATACGATAGTTTCTGGTTCAACTCAAATTTACTCGATAATACAAAATAAACAAATCCCATTAGAATCGAACACAAGAAACTTTTAATTCTAATTAAATTTCCAATTCAACTCAAAATTACTCGATTATACGTAGTATAAGAATCTTATTTGAATTGAATACATGCAAATTTTGCGTTGTGTAGTTCATTGTATATAAAGAGCACTATAAACACAAAGAATACAACAACGCCAAGTAAAAATAATAAAATCGTATTACAGTACAAAACTAAAACCACCAACGCACATAGAGAAAACAAACGTTTTCATATAATCCTTCACGTGCGCAGCAGGGAAAGTATCGATGTGTACATAGTGTGTTTTGGTACATGCCTTCTCTATATTATATACATACATATATAATAGGCTTCACTATATTATATATTACCACAGAATAAATTATATACAGAAGCCCATCTTCCACTACGATTTTGTACCATGGTAATGAAAAATTTTTTTTTGTTTTGTTTTTACGACAATTTTCTTTTAGAAAAGTACGACAAATATTTTATGAATGAAAGAATGAAACAAAAACTAATAGCAATTTTTAAACACCCACTTCATTATTTTGTAAAGGAAAGAAGAGGAATGATATATATAAAATACATATTTAACCAATAAGCGTAAGAAAGGGACCAATTATTTAACCAATAAGCGTAAAAAAGGGGTATATGTTTGTGCATTGTATCGTCTCTTTATTTTTTTGTTTTATGTAATTCTGTAATAAAAATATTTTTTTTTGGTTTGTACAAGAATTTTTGTTATGTATATAAGAGTATGTAGTCTTTAAAACAAAAAATAACAAAACAGTAGTATAAAAAAAATTTATGAATGAAACACAGAAAAAGGTCATTAGTTTGGTAATTTTATTTATGGATTTTTGTATTCGAGTATGATGCATATATACCTACAATATAATATACATATGTATATACATTCACATACATATTTTATATTTGAAATCTACTTTATGAAAACTAAACAAATTTTGGAATATGTATATTTTTTTCTGAAAGGTGATCCTTTCACCTTTTCTATTTGGATGTTATTTATCTTGCTTTCGAAATGCTTTCTGAAGCGTTTTTCTAGGTGCAAGAAACAAATGCAATAATAAAAGGGATAATAAGTTTGATTAAAATTTTATTGCGGATGTGCCGCAAAACAAACATTCTTTGTTTCTTTGCTATTTGAAGAAATAAAAAAGTTAGAGTAATTATTCGCAGTTTCCTGTTATGAATGTGTTTTTACCAACTTCATTAGAACGGTTAATACATAATTATTTATCAAGATATACAGAAAATAGAGGTAGTATATTCCCCTGTCTCATTTTCGTCTTACAAAAAAGCAGATATTTATATTAAGTTTGGCGGTTTTTTGATTAATTTTTTAAATAAATCAAGAATAATCGTAATTTTTTTTAACAAACCGTATTTACAATTGATAATGCTAGTTTACCGAGACCCTTTTTATGCTTTATATTTTTTTTATGGTCTAAATATTGGAGAAATAATTCCTTCGAGTATATAATGTCTAAGATAAATGGAAAAAAGGGTAGACAAAATTATGTGTACGTAACATAAAACAATTAAATTATTAAATCTTTTTGGTCATTTACGTACCAATTATTAAAATTTTTATTTTTTTACGTATGTACTCAAATTTTTGCCATCTATTTTCGTTTCGCTTGAAATTATTGGTATCCACGTACCTATTCAAATATTATGTCCATATTCAACGTTAAATATAAATGGAAAAATATATTAAATAAAAATTCAGTTCACAAGTTATTAAACGCCCAGTTAATAGAAAATATAAATTTGAAAAAAAAGGAAATTAAATAAAACTATAATTTAAAATTAAATCGCTGGCTTATTTCATTTATTGTCTTATGGTTTTCTCTACAACTAAATCAAAACACCCATTCTCTGTTTAGTGTTCTATATGTGTTCTTATCAGAAGTACAATTGATAGTTTTGTTGCAATAGGAATTATTCAAATTTAGTATATTTAAAATCGAACACTCCCAAATTTTTGAATTAAATAATTAAAATCTAATCTAGCTTTTCTATCCATACAATATAATTAATGACTTTATATAAAAGCAATAATGCTATGTAATAAAAGAATTGAAATATAGTGCAACCAAAAAATTCTTTAAAATTAGCTGATACGTGATCAAATCTTCTGAGTCCATTATCGTATCTCACGATGTTGTTCAAAGTAACTATATTAAAATGTTCCTGATTCACTGAAGGAAATGCCGCTTGAAATTAGAAACCGTTGAATTTCTTATAACATGATCAATATCATTGAAAATGTGAAATATAACTTGGCAACATTGATACAGTTAAACCAGTTTTTGTGCGGTCTTTTGTTATGCGATCGATTTTTTTTTATTGATGAAATTTCGTCATCTTTCTTACCCCCTCCAATTTTTTTTTTTTTCTTTTAAAGCAACCATAAAAAAAAGTAAAAAAAAAATTAGAGGGGGTAAAAAAGATCACGAAATTTCATCAATTCGTAATCACAGGCTGCCAATTTTTTCTAGTTGAATCTACCATTATTATCAAAATTCCCTGTGTGAAACTATCGTTGAAAAATGTGTTTAAAAGAAAAGTGAAAATTTAAATTAAGCGAAATTCCAAGTTCATTAAGAATATGAACAACTACGAAAATCGAACTATTTGGACGACTTGTATTGTCCCAGGTTGTGGAAACCAGTCATCCGAAAAACACTTACGCTTTTATAAATTACCTACTAATGAAAAAAAAGCGAACCTGTGGCTTAGAGCTTTAAATTTATTATCTTCGGATTTAAAAAATAAAATAAATTTTGTGTGTGAGTTACATTTTGACCCAATTTATCTAGGACGACATAAATTAACGAAAAATGCTGTACCAACTCCATTTACAAAGGACGTTTCCTCTATGCAGGATCATCCCAGTTCTTCAAGTGCAACGTTAGTTAATCTGACAACTGATGTTGACAGTTATGATTTGCCCCAAAATATACCATCTAGTGTGTTGTGTAAAGACGAACCAAAAATGATATCAACAGAAATTCAAACCGATGACATGGATTTAGATACCGAATTTCTCAAGTTTATTGACTCCAATCGCTGCTGTGAGTGTGAGCATCTTGAACATGGAGAATTATACAGTTGTTCGAAATGTAGCAACAATATTCGATTGTGTCAAAAATATAAAAGGAGAACGCGAAACTTGAAGAAACTTTTATATATTTGTCGAAATAATTTGAATAAAATCAGAAAAAATCATAATAAACTGAAACAAAAATTTGAATTAGTGAAGAAAAAAAAGATTGGTGATATAATCAATGAGCAAGATGATGTGAACGATGCAACGAAAAGTGTTTGTAATTTATTGTTAAAAACGTCGTATTATTACACAGAAGCTGATAAAACCTTCGCACAGTGTTTTTTCTATAAGTCCGCCGCAGCTTATAAATATTTAAAAAATGTTTGGAACTTAAGACTTCCATCTGAAAGTTCAATTCACAAATGGTCACCAGTTAAATTTGTATCACCAGGAGTCAATGATATTTTAATGAGGCAATATTTACTAAAATTCGAGAAAATGACCGCAACGGAAAAATTATGTGTTATGTCCTTTGATGAAATTAAAATACGAAAGGACCTAGTAATGAACAGCATCACCACTAAAATTGAAGGTTTTGTCGACAACGGAAAGGAACGAACGAGAGAAGTGGCAGATTCAGCTTTATTTTTTATGTTACGTGGCCTAAATAAAAAATGGAAAGTTCCATTGAATTATTTTTTAGTTTACAATTTGAAAGCAGTACAACTCTATAACATAATTTTGGAAAATATTAAAATGTGCACTGAACGTTTGGGTATTACGGTAGTGTTGATCAATTGCGACCAAGGTGCGATTAATCCAGCTGCTTATAAAAAAATGAACATTAGCATTGATCAACCTTTCATAGAGGTAGAACATAAAAAGATATTCGCACAACATGATCCACCGCATTTGGCTAAGTCCTTACGTAATGCCCTTGAAAAGCATAACATTTTCCATCAAGAGAGAGGAGTGGCAAGTTTCGAAGTTATACGAAAAATTTATCACCATGAAAAACAGAAACCAGTAAAGCTGATGCCGAAAATCACTCAACAACATATGTATCCGAATGATTTCCAAAAAATGAATGTTGGTTTAGCTAAGTCCACAATTAGTTATACAGTGTCTTGTGCTATTAGAACAACTTTAAAAACTTGCCCGGAAATATTTGGAGATGATAAAGAAAAGGCATTGCCAACGGCGGATCTAGTTGAACGATTTAATAACTTAAATGATTGCATCGACACAAAATATTTTAAACCAGGATCACCATATCACCAGCCGCTAGAAGTCAACAACTCTTTGTATGCTTATTTGCGAAATAATTTTGAGTATTTGGATCAATTAAAAATTATTTCCTCGTCGCAAAATTATTACAAATTTTTAAACGGATACAAATTAACAATTAAGGCCCAAATGCAATTAGCTGAATACTTAGCTAAATTTCATAATGTGGTATCTTTCAAAAGTGGCAATACCGATCAAGATCCACTTGAAAATTTTTTCTCTGTTTTAAGAGGAAAAGGTGGTTTCAACAGTACACCAAGTGCATTTGAGATTGGCGTTCACATGGGAAACATAATGAGCCATTTAATTCTTTTCCAATCATTAAGCAGTAATTGCCTTCCTGATGATTGTGATATTTTAAATATAGACTTGAAGCAGTTCAGTAAAGAGTATCATGAAAGTTTGAAGGATTGTGAACCTAATCATAATCTCTTTGAAATATCAGATCTACCCGTTATAAATTCAAAAGATCCATTAACATCAAATGCCATAATGTATTTTGCCGGCTACTGTGCATTTAAAAAAATTACGTGCGATAAATGCATGCAATTGTTAACAAATTCAGATAAAAGTGTCACCCTAGACCCCCCAACCATTGATTATATCACCAATCTTTTTTTTCTTCACTAATTCAAATTTTTGTTTCAGTTTATTATGATTTTTTCTGATTTTATTCAAATTATTTCGACAAATATATAAAAGTTTCTTCAAGTTTCGCGTTCTCCTTTTATATTTTTGACACAATCGAATATTGTTGCTACATTTCGAACAACTGTATAATTCTCCATGTTCAAGATGCTCACACTCACAGCAGCGATTGGAGTCAATAAACTTGAGAAATTCGGTATCTAAATCCATGTCATCGGTTTGAATTTCTGTTGATATCATTTTTGGTTCGTCTTTACACAACACACTAGATGGTATATTTTGGGGCAAATCATAACTGTCAACATCAGTTGTCAGATTAACTAACGTTGCACTTGAAGAACTGGGATGATCCTGCATAGAGGAAACGTCCTTTGTAAATGGAGTTGGTACAGCATTTTTCGTTAATTTATGTCGTCCTAGATAAATTGGGTCAAAATGTAACTCACACACAAAATTTATTTTATTTTTTAAATCCGAAGATAATAAATTTAAAGCTCTAAGCCACAGGTTCGCTTTTTTTTCATTAGTAGGTAATTTATAAAAGCGTAAGTGTTTTTCGGATGACTGGTTTCCACAACCTGGGACAATACAAGTCGTCCAAATAGTTCGATTTTCGTAGTTGTTCATATTCTTAATGAACTTGGAATTTCGCTTAATTTAAATTTTCACTTTTCTTTTAAACACATTTTTCAACGATAGTTTCACACAGGGAATTTTGATAATAATGGTAGATTCAACTAGAAAAAATTGGCAGCCTGTGATTACGAATTGATGAAATTTCGTGATCTTTTTTACCCCCTCTAATTTTTTTTTTACTTTTTTTTATGGTTGCTTTAAAAGAAAAAAAAAAAAATTGGAGGGGGTAAGAAAGATGACGAAATTTCATCAATAAAAAAAAATCGATCGCATAACAAAAGACCGCACAAAAACTGGTTTAACTGTATCAATGTTGCCAAGTTATATTTCACATTTTCAATGATATTGATCATGTTATAAGAAATTCAACGGTTTCTAATTTCAAGCGGCATTTCCTTCAGTGAATCAGGAACATTTTAATATAGTTACTTTGAACAACATCGTGAGATACGATAATGGACTCAGAAGATTTGATCACGTATCAGCTAATTTTAAAGAATTTTTTGGTTGCACTATATTTCAATTCTTTTATTACATAGCATTATTGCTTTTATATAAAGTCATTAATTATATTGTATGGATAGAAAAGCTAGATTAGATTTTAATTATTTAATTCAAAAATTTGGGAGTGTTCGATTTTAAATATACTAAATTTGAATAATTCCTATTGCAACAAAACTATCAATTGTACTTCTGATAAGAACACATATAGAACACTAAACAGAGAATGGGTGTTTTGATTTAGTTGTAGAGAAAACCATAAGACAATAAATGAAATAAGCCAGCGATTTAATTTTAAATTATAGTTTTATTTAATTTCCTTTTTTTTCAAATTTATATTTTCTATTAACTGGGCGTTTAATAACTTGTGAACTGAATTTTTATTTAATATATTTTTCCATTTATATTTAACGTTGAATATGGACATAATATTTGAATAGGTACGTGGATACCAATAATTTCAAGCGAAACGAAAATAGATGGCAAAAATTTGAGTACATACGTAAAAAAATAAAAATTTTAATAATTGGTACGTAAATGACCAAAAAGATTTAATAATTTAATTGTTTTATGTTACGTACACATAATTTTGTCTACCCTTTTTTCCATTTATCTTAGACATTATATACTCGAAGGAATTATTTCTCCAATATTTAGACCATAAAAAAAATATAAAGCATAAAAAGGGTCTCGGTAAACTAGCATTATCAATTGTAAATACGGTTTGTTAAAAAAAATTACGATTATTCTTGATTTATTTAAAAAATTAATCAAAAAACCGCCAAACTTAATATAAATATCTGCTTTTTTGTAAGACGAAAATGAGACAGGGGAATATACTACCTCTATTTTCTGTATATCTTGATAAATAATTATGTATTAACCGTTCTAATGAAGTTGGTAAAAACACATTCATAACAGGAAACTGCGAATAATTACTCTAACTTTTTTATTTCTTCAAATAGCAAAGAAACAAAGAATGTTTGTTTTGCGGCACATCCGCAATAAAATTTTAATCAAACTTATTATCCCTTTTATTATTGCATTTGTTTCTTGCACCTAGAAAAACGCTTCAGAAAGCATTTCGAAAGCAAGATAAATAACATCCAAATAGAAAAGGTGAAAGGATCACCTTTCAGAAAAAAATATACATATTCCAAAATTTGTTTAGTTTTCATAAAGTAGATTTCAAATATAAAATATGTATGTGAATGTATATACATATGTATATTATATTGTAGGTATATATGCATCATACTCGAATACAAAAATCCATAAATAAAATTACCAAACTAATGACCTTTTTCTGTGTTTCATTCATAAATTTTTTTTATACTACTGTTTTGTTATTTTTTGTTTTAAAGACTACATACTCTTATATACATAACAAAAATTCTTGTACAAACCAAAAAAAAATATTTTTATTACAGAATTACATAAAACAAAAAAATAAAGAGACGATACAATGCACAAACATATACCCCTTTTTTACGCTTATTGGTTAAATAATTGGTCCCTTTCTTACGCTTATTGGTTAAATATGTATTTTATATATATCATTCCTCTTCTTTCCTTTACAAAATAATGAAGTGGGTGTTTAAAAATTGCTATTAGTTTTTGTTTCATTCTTTCATTCATAAAATATTTGTCGTACTTTTCTAAAAGAAAATTGTCGTAAAAACAAAACAAAAAAAAATTTTTCATTACCATGGTACAAAATCGTAGTGGAAGATGGGCTTCTGTATATAATTTATTCTGTGCTACTAGATTAAATCCGGCCTCTCAGACTAGCTGTGTACCCATATACCTATTTTTAAGGGTAGTCGGGAACCCTATAAAAACAAAAAGAATATAAGAACTTCCAAAAATCTAGACGATCAGTAACAAGAGATTTGTGTGGCGCCCCTATATGTAAGTTTATAGTAATTTACGAAATTTATGAAAATTTCGAAACACCAAATTTTTTTCCTTTAATATAAGCATGTATTTTAATCCCATTCTAAATAGGGGATGCAACCCTTAAGGCCCTTAAAATTGACCATGGATTATTACTACTTTTATAACAACAATTTTCCATTTTGTTTTATCAAATAATTTTGAATGGTATACGAGATATTTATAAAAATATGTTTAGAGGGTCGAACATTGGGGGTAGTTATTACCCCTTATATAAGCGAGATAGCACTAAAAAACTGCGTCACCTATACCTTTTTGTGTTCTTTAACATTGCAAAACATCGAAACAATCGATGGGGTACACCTTTGGTACCTTCCTTGTGCAACATTTTCTGCATTACAGAGCGCCCCGGGATGGTAAACGCCATCTTCTCTGTTGATTCGAAACAATTTTTTTATTTTTTTTTTCTAAAAGAAATCATTCAAATCTATATAAAAATTGGCTAAATAAATTAATTAACTTTTTCTAATATAATGTTAAATTACGTTTACGATTTCGCTAATTAACAAAAAAGAATGAGATAGAAGAGGAAAGCAAGGCAGGCTAGTATGAAATCAGGTAGGTATAGCTTTGCATCACAGTTCTTTGTAAGGAAATGCGAATACACTATAGTTGATAACTCCTTTCAAATCCCTTTTAAATTAGTTTCGGTACGGTCAGGCTCAAGTTAATTACATTACTCTTTTATTTTACCCCGTTTTGTATAATATCATTGCGGTCTAGCAAGATTGATGTCACGCCTTGAAATCCCCACGCCCATCACTCCTGAGCTTTAGTCGAGCAAGAATATGACCGCTCAAGGCGGGACTTAGTAATAATTTTCTGAAAACAAAAAGACGTTTACAAGTGCCACCATGATCTGATTGATTGATTGATTTAGTGTGTACGACCAAGCGCCTAAGGCAAGTTCCGCGGATACGCCGGGTCCACCGTACACCCTTTTACGAATAACAAGATCGAGGGAAAGGAAAGGTATGTTAGTAATAGAGAATCAACCCGGTTCCAGACACCATGGCGGTTGATAGTTAGTAAATAAGACAACACAAGACAACACAATTTCTAAACTACGTTAAGTGCTTTGCCTGGATTGTTGAGTTCGGCTATAACTCTTTTTTGTTACTGAAAATTAGGATTAAATTTAAACCCATAAGAATAATTAATCCTGTAATAATATTAGATGTATATGTATGTATGTATGTGTGCGTGTGTGTATATGTGTGTGTGTATGTATGTATGTATGTATGTGTGTATGTGTACTTCCAGCGGCGGTTGGGCGATGGGAGGGGCGAGATTTCGTTCCATCAACATTCATGTTCCCAAGCGGTCACCCAAATTTGTACTAACCTAAGGAAATGTTGCTTGACATCGGTGTTGAAGTTGTTGCGTCTCTTCTCTCTTGTCTACTCGCCCCTCCCCCTCCCCCACTTGGTTACAAGTGCCGCCATGATCTGATTAAAAAATTAAACAACTTATGATGGAATCACCTACATACGTCCACACAATTTTTGTTACACAATATAATTAGCCAGTAATAGAATACAGCTATATCAAATTGAACTTTCAAGTAACGAAGATAAATACATAATTGTCAATTGGCAGTACACTAATTTTTGTGATCGATCGCATAACAGTAAGTTAGAAGTTTGGACAGTGACTACCCGAATCCGACGTCAGAGCCTGGATGCGTTTCAATTATTCTGCCTAAAATCCAATTTATAGGCAGAATATTATCTTCATGTAAGAGGATTAACGTGCCAATTACTTCGGTCTAAAAAGACCAAAGTATTGAAATCCTGTCAAAAATGACGAAAAATTTGGTTGGTCCAAAACCACTTTTCTCGACGTTTTGAAAGTCCCTGAGTCTGAAAATGCAAAAAAAAAAAAAATGTCCGTCCGTCTGTCTGGATGTCTGTGTGTCTGTGTGTCTGGACCCATGGTATCTCGAGAACGGCTTGTCCGATTTGGATTTTTTTTATGCCAATCTGTTTCTATGGTCAAGGCGGAGATTTGAAAAGCTTTTGGAGACTGTACGTCAAAGGGGTGGGGCACCTGCCATACGAATTGACCCAAAATACCTGCTTTTATAAATATTTACGATTTTTTATACATGCTTATTTGATTATTGAATTGGGCATTGAATTGGGAATTGATTTGAAGGTTAAATTAGGGGTCAATTTGCGCGTTGAGATGAAGTTGAGTTGGAGTTGAGTTGGAGTTGAGTTGGGGTTGGATTTGGATGTAGTGAATAGTTAACAAACTATTTATATGATGGAACTTGCCTATTTATCAACCGATTATTATGAAATTCAATGTGTATGTTACAAATGGGATTCCAAAATGAGTTTTGGATGAAGTTCTGGAATATGGCCAAGTAGAATGGAACTTGCCCATTTCTCAACCGATTACGATGAAATTCGACATTTGTATTTGAAATGGGATTCTAAAATTAGTTTTGTATCAGGTTCTGGAATATGGCTAAATATGATGGAACTTGCCCATTTCTCAACCGATTATGATAAAATTCGACATGTGTATTTAAATTGGGAATCTGAAATGAGTTTTGGACGAAGTTCAGGAATATGGCCAAGTATGATGGAACTTTGCTATTTCTTAACCGATTATGATGAAATTTGATATGTGTGTTGGAAATGGGATTATAAAATGATTTTTGGATAAAGCTTTGGAATATGGCTTTGAAGGATGGAACTTAGTTATTCCTTACCCGTTTGTTATGAAATTTGACATGCAATTTGTAAATGGGATTCTAAAATGAGTTTTTGGATAAGTTCCTGGAATATAGTCAGTTAAGTGGTTAGAAGTATCAGTATATAGTTTGTTAAACTATTTTCGGTATAAACTTCTAGAATACGATTTTTCGTTTTAAATTGGATGCCTGTACCCATGTTATTGAAGCTTTTGGCCTGTTTGTCTGTTGTTGTATAAGTAAATATAATTTGGTTAAAATAGAAATCAATAATGTCAAAACTGTCACACCAACTTTATGACATTATTGAAGATACCAAAGACCGAAGTTCTGATCACCTCGTGAGGTTTCAGCCCTTTATATTTTAGTAATTATAATTCGAAGATTTTTGCCATTTGTAGTTATTTTGAAGATCACTTAAGTATTCTATATGCCAGCGATTCCATAATTCCTGAAACATCATCTAGATCAGTTGGTATCATGTTGATAACCTATTTATATTGAAACTAGCAATGAAGGTTCTTGGTAACGCCAACAGTGGTGACCTGGGCTAAAAGCATAACAATCGTTTGGGTCATTCGAAATTGCAGTTAGATGTCTTGAACTTAGGCTAGCTTCAATTTGGTACATTAAGGTGTCGTATTCCGCAAATGTTCATTTGTATGGCTTTGACGGCGAAACAGATGAATAGACAAACATAAATTTTAGTTACAGATCTGGATTTTGCACTGGGCTTACAGTATTCCCTTCTTTTTATCTTCAGAATCTCTATGGAACTGTTAATGTATGAAGCTTGTACAAACTCTAATATTTTATAGTGTATACAATACATAATTGTAAAGTTAATCAGAGAAAATAAAAAAATTAAATCAATTTCCATCTGAAAAACAAAACCGCAACATAATATTGCGAGACAATGTTATTCATCATATCGAATGAAAATTCAATAAACCGATTTTCCACGAGAAAAAACCAAAAGAAAAATCTCCGTTCATTGTTTTTGAATGTCATTTTGTTAAAACTAAGCCAGGAAAAAAAATTTTATTACTTTTTATTGAAGTTTTCTATACGAAAAACTTTTAGTCTCGTTTGACAAAAAAAAAGCTAAAAAATTGAATTAACCAGAGAGTTTAAATAAAAAAAAGTGAAAATTTTTGTTCGAAAACAACTTTTTTTTTTGTTGTTGTTGTCAATGTGCCATGTGATGCGGTTAATCTCGAATCAAAAAATATCGAATATTTATTAAGTAATCGAAAGTGTGTTCGGTATCATCACATTTTTATTTGGTGGTGGGGGAAAATCTAACAATACATTTATTATTATTCAAACATGCTTTGCAATTCCATTTAAATCGTACGTTGACAATTTAAAGTAGCGAACATATCCAATATTATGTATATGTATATGATTTAAATATGTACAGATTTGTATGCACATACATTTTTTATTTTTATTATTTTGGAAAAATGGGAAATATTTATTTTAACGAAGCAAAACTGCTATAAAAAACACTCGTAAAAATGTATTCGAATAAAATATTTAACTTATAACATTTTGGATTTAATGTATCGCGTATCATAAATACAAAATAAATTCAATATACAAGTGTTTTAAGATAAGAATACGCTGACTTTTGAAATGTATTCCATTATGTGGGTTAAACATATTGTTCACGAATATCTCGATTAATGCGACACAAGAATTCGAAAGTAAGCTAAAGGGCCACAGTCGATACATATCAAAAATATGACGTTAATTTGGGTAAGGGTAAAAGTTTAAAATTAAGGTAACTTCTTGGTTCGTATTTTGTTTACCAGAAATTAAGGGGCGACAACCTGGAAGCATTTACGAAAAAAATGTGGCATCATAGAAGCTTCAGTTACGTGTTTCTAAACTCGTGCAAACTTCTGGCATGAGGCTAATGCCGATACAGTAGTAGATTGCTGATGATGGAATTTGATTCCAAAAATGTCTTGACACGAGTGCCAATTAAATAATATAATGTAGAAAGAATAATTACGAGTACAAACGTCATTTTGACTCTTGTTGAATGTAAATCGTAATGTAGTTTCCCAATTATTTTATTTAATGTTCGATATAATCTTCTTTTACTTGATACACTCGAACGATATTCCAACATTTTTTTTTTCAAACATCGCTGTGAAGTGGTTACTCGTTCGCGGTTTTCATCGATAGTAAGGGAACGCGGCAAATATCTTGTTTTAAGCTATTCATATATGCAACTTTCCGTGCAAAATATTTATTATACTTAGGTTCTTTTGAAATGTTCACGATGTTAGCAATTTCACTATACCCTTACAACTTCAAATTGGGACTAAAGAACTTCAAATTTAGACTAACTAATTTCAAATTGGGAATAAACAATTTCAGAATGTGAATAAAAAATAAATAATTTATTCCAACAAAAATAACGGCTATGAAGTTTTCAACAAAATCAAAACATAACAAAACATGGCGGTACAAAATTTGTCGAAAGAACAAAAAAAATTGTGCATGTATTGGTACAGTTGGTAAAAGCAATGTAAGACATTTTTTAAAGTTTCGTTAAGACCCATAATAAAAATTGAATAAAAGTTTTCTTTTTAATTGATTAAGGCATATCTAAGGCATATTTAATGAAATAATTTTTAACTGAAGAGCTAACTATTCAGACAATATATTAAACGTTCACTTTATTATGGATTGGCCAAAATGTAGACATGTCTCATAAATGTGAGATACATGGCTAGTTAACTTATGATAAGGGCTTTCAAATAAAATTACCCCCATGTAAATACGATAACCGAGACCCATTTGTTATTGACGATGAATCGATTTATTGAAGTTGAAACGTAAGTTTTGCAAATTTAAAATTTTAAGATTTTAATTTTTTTACACTAAATGTCATCTTAGAACACCCTTTTAGCCCCAAGGGATTTTCTTGAAAAACAATTACGTATCATTGTTTGGTCCCACTTCACCACTTTGGTCCCATTCATCGTTTGGTCCCACTTCAGTTCAGATAAAAAAAGTGCTCATAATACATATTTGGATCTAGTAGGTGTGACGGACTTGCAATTTTAAAAAGACTCAGGACATGACTACTTCCGACATAATTCGAAAAATCAAATCTGAGTATTACAAGACAGAGGACATTGTACGCGATTGTGATTTAGTAGATATATACTTTAAGTGTGTTATGCATTTACAAGTCAACCATTGTTTGTATTCGGTAACAAAACGCTTTCAGATTGTTTTAATACCGGTCGAATCGTTAAAATTCCAACCTGCCATCAGAAGCACAATTTTTAAAGAATCCTGTATTATGCTTGTGTCGTTAAAGTTAATTTAAATATTATACCGATCGCTGGACTTTAGGACAATTTCCGTCAGACTTAAGAAAGGAAGTGGAAATAACTACCAAGCAACTGAACGGGGATTATTTTGTTGTTGACTGGTCTTGGGCGCTAATAAATACAATTAACAGCAGTTTCAATTCAATAAATGGAATGACCGAATACATTGAAAAGAGCTTTAATTGGGTGGAATTTCAAAAACCGCTCAGGAAAACGATAACTCCAATATTTATTTGCTGTTCGCATTTTGTGAATATAATCACAATTTAAATTAAAAAAAAACTGCCCAAAGTAACTAGAGAACTTTTCATTAAAATCTCACAGAATCAAAATAGGAAGGACACGTCAGTACGGGCACTGATTTTTGATATACAATTCTTGACGATTTTACTAATTTAGAAAAAAATTATCAACCGAGCCCAACTCTATTTTATTTTCTATTTCTATTCTATTAAATTTGCAAAACTTACATTTCAGCTTCAATAAACCGATTCATCATCGTCATCAATAACAAATGGGTCTCGGTCATCGTATTTACATGGGGGTAATTTTATTTGATAGCCCTTATCATAAGCTAACTAGACATGTATCTCACATTTATGAGACATTTCTGTATTTCGGCCAAAGTGAACGTTTAATATATTATCTGAATAGCTAGCATTTCAGTTAAAAATTAAACATGTGCCTTAATAAATTAAAAAGAACTTTTATTCAATTTTTATTATGGGTTTTAACGAAACTTTAAAAAATGTCTTACATTGTTTTTGCTAACTGTAGTGTACATGCATGCACAATATGTTTGTTATTTAATTTTTTTGTTATTTCGACAAATTTTGTACCGCCATGTTTTGTTATTTTTCTGACTTTGTTGAAAACTTCATAGCCATCAAAAATAACAATTTTAAATTAAAATATAAGATGATTCCATTTAAGAAATGGAATTCACTCTCGACTGTTGAAGCGGACGTTGAAGCGGAGTTCACAAAAAGCAACGGTTGGTAATTCCGTCAACTTTGACTTTGATTTTACCGTTAGTGTTGAAAGCGATTCGACAACATCGAAATACTCCTCAACAAACTGAATGTGTTACAACTGAAAAATCTAAACTTAAAAAAAAATTAGATGTACTGGAATGGCGCATCGATAGTATCGGCCAAAGCAATAGATCATGTCAAACTGCCAAGAAAATATTACTTTCGCGAACGGTGCCATCTACTAGAAAACATGATCTTCCAGATGATGCCACTAGTTGTTGTTTCGACAGCTCAATTCAATAATTACAGATACAGCCGTGTGCCAGGAAAATGTCCATATAAAATACCTCCAGGCAAATACGCAGTGATAATAAGTTTGAAGCAGGCACAAACAACACAATAAATAATAATTAGCAATAAATATTCACTATACAACAAACTTATTATTTTATTTTTAATTTTAGATATTTATAAGTGGACTGTATGATTGACGACTTTACTCGATACAAGACAAAAATGCAATTAAATTATTGCACTGAACAAAAAACAAAATATAAAAATAAATTTTACGTAAGCAAGCTTTAATCTGACTGCCATCTGTATAACAACACCAAGAACTTGTATACCGATAATGCAGATAGCAGATCAAAGCTTCCCTATGTGCTAAACAAATAAATTATAATTCTGGTACTAAATTAAATACTAGAATCGTGCTGTGAAAATGTCAAAACAAATATGAAACATTTGACAGCTAAAATATTTATAAATAATGTAAGTATAAAATTAGGAGATTTTAATAACAATAAATATACTAATTAAATTTACTTTTAGTTACTACGAGGGAAATTATAATCAGTTAATCACATATAATAAAAGATAAGTAGAATTAATTTTGATATAACTATTTAAGTTTAACAATGTTTTCATTTTTCCGCAGGTAAATATTGAACACTCAATGTTGTTTCGTGTTTGGATTGTGCCTCATCGCAACATCCCGCCCGCCCTGAATCAATTTCGTTCAGATGTAAGTCATCTTCATAAATGGGCAGCTTGCATACTTTGCTTATCGGACGCTGTAAAATAGTTCCTAAACGGGGAATTTTTAGTGTTACAACTCTGACTAAGCCATCTCGTCCTGGATGAGTTTTTAATACACGCGCCAATGGCCAATTACATGATGGGGTGTTTCCGTCGGCCAATAGCACTATATCATCGATCTTTAAATTTTGGGATTGTTTATGCCATTTAGTACGTCGTTGTAACGTCGACAAGTAATCGCGGTGCCAGCGTTGCCAGAATTCGTTGTACATTTGCTTCACCATTTTCCATCTGGAGTGTCCTGAGAATTCAACGCAATTGTCATCAGGGATATCGGTCAATGCTCTTCCTATTAGAAAGTGCGCTGGAGTGATGGTTTCCAAATCGTCGTCTGATTCCACATATAATGGGCGGGAGTTGATGGATGCCTCGATTCTGGTTACGAGCGTCATAAATTCTTCAAACGACAGGATATGTCCACTTGTAACTTTCTTCAGATTTGATTTTATCAGCTTGATTGAGGCTTCCCAAATGCCTCCCATATTTGGAGCACCTGGTGGAATAAAATGCCATTTAATTTCAAATTTTAACAAATAAGAATAAATTGTTTCAGTGTGATTTCTTAAGAACTTATACAGCTCCATTAAATGATTGTTGGCACCGACAAAGTTGGCGCCGTTATCGCTGTAGATGTTTTTGCATAGCCCACGCCGGGCAATGAATCGATGTAAAGCTGTGATGAATCCTTCTGATGATAATGTTGTAACGACTTCAACATGTACCGCCTTGGTGGCTAGACATATAAATAAACATAAGTAGACTTTTGTTGTTGGTTGGTTTCGCCGATTCGTAACTCGCGCATCGAATGGTCCGCAATAATCAACCCCTGTGTTTGCAAATGCATGCGAATATTGAACTCTGCATTCGGGAAGATCACCCATTAGTTGAGTTTGAACTTGAGGATGAGCTCGAAAACATTTGACACATTTGTGTATTACTAACCGGACAATGGTTTTGCATCTTAGTATCCAGTATTTTTGGCGTAGCAACAATACACACAATCCAATGCCAGCATGATTATGAAATTCGTGATAATCTTTTATTATTGGCTTACAGATAATTGAGTCATTGGGTAGAAGTATCGGATGTTTCTTATTGAATTGGCAGGTAGAGTTTGATATTCTACCACCTAGTCGAATTAGTTTGTCGCTGTGTATAAACGGGTTGAGTGTCTTCAAACGGCTTTTATTGGATACTGGTTTTCCATCGGATAACAACTTATATTCTTCAGCGAAGCCCTTTTTCTGTTCATATAAACAAAGGCGATGAGATGCGTCGGTGATTTCGTCTGGAGATGGTCTTAACATATTATTAATTTGAGTTCGTGTGCGACAAATGTTGTTCAGCTTAATTATGTACTTATTTTTTAGATGTGCTATACATTTATTAACGATGACTAGATTGTAACACATTCTGTAGAAACTTGAATACCTGGATAACAGCTGTTCCAGAAAAATGTCCTGAACAACCACATATGCGTTTATCTGACTGCGTTCTTCATGAACTTCGACGTCATTTATATTATCCGTAGTATAATTAGGATATTTCACAGTCTCGTCACACAGCCAAACGGGGCTGGCCCACCATAGTTTATGTGCCATCAATTCATCTATACTGAGCCCTCTTGTAGCGCAGTCCGCGGGGTTCTCTTCAGAATTAATGTGATTCCAATAACCACGCTTATATTTAGATAATATGTAGGATGTTCTATTTGCGACGAATGTTTTCCATCGCTTTGGAAACGATGATAACCAGTCGAGAACTAACTTAGAATCAGTCCACATTGTAATGTTATCAATTTTAAGTGTCAAGGTTTGTTCAACAAATGACATCAGCTGTGTCAACATATGCGCAGCTTGGAGTTCGAGTCGTGCCAATGTTATTTGTTCAATTGGGGCTGCTTTTGTTTTCGAAATTACTATGGTCGATCGTCTGTTAGCCCCTTTCCCTGATATTGCGTAAATTACCGCCGAATAAGCTAATTCACTAGCATCACAAAATCCGCATAGCTCTATTGTGTCTGTAGTGTTTAACCATCTTGGAATTCTGATTTTGTTTATATGCGATAAACTGTTTCTCAATTTAAGCCAATCTTGCTTAGTTTGCGATGGTAGTAAATCGTCCCATGTAATTGGTTCTAGCCAAAGCCGTTGAAATAAAATTTTGATTTTAATGGTTAAAGGTGATAACCAGCCTAGGGGATCAAATATTTTACTAGCATCGGACAGCAATCCTCGCTTCGTTAAACAAACTGATTTTGGCAGATCACATTTGAATGTGAACTCATCCTGGTAAGAATCCCAGCTTAAGCCAAGAATTTTTGATGATTCACCTTCGTTGGAAAGCTCCTTTTCACTACTCGTTTCATTAGCTATGTTTGATCCTGCGACCGCAGACAAATTATTTGATCTCAACTTTCTTAAATTGAATCCGAATTCATTTAAAGATGATGTTAACAAATTTTTTAGTTTAATCAGACCTTCAATTGTTTCATAGCCACACATTAGATCGTCGACATAAACATTCTTGGACAAAATATTGGCAACATGTGGATATTTTGATTCTATTCGATTAGCAATCTCCTTGATACATCTGGTTGATAAAAATGATGCAGAAGTTGTGCCATAGGTTACCGTACGTAACTGATATGCTTGCGGTGTTGAATCTGGATTTGTTCGCCAAAGTATTTGTTGATATTTGGCATCATCGTCATGAACCCAAATCATTCTGTACATTTTCTCAATGTCCCCGCTTAACACGTACTTGTGCTGCCTAAATCGCAGCATAATTTCAACTAATGATGACTGAATGGTAGGGCCAATTTCTAGCGTATCATTTAATGACAAATTTGTTGTTGACTTTGTCGAGCCATCAAATACTACCCTTAAACGAGTGGTGGTGCTTTGTTTTAGCACCCCATGATGCGGTAAATAGTATGAGTTTGGATTTGGCTGGCCTAGCAATTTCATGTGGCCAAGAGCTTCGTATTCTGACAAAAAATCATGATATAGTGATTTGAATATTTTATCTCGCTGAAAACGGCGCTCCATTGAGAGCAGTCTCTTGTATGCAATGTTGTATGTTGATCCTAGCTCTTCAGGTTGAATCTTAAAGGGAAGACGTACAGTAAATTTATTATCGGAAGAAATTTTCGTGGTTTTCGAAAATAGTTGTTCACATATATCATCGTTGGAGTACTCAGTAATTCTTGGAATATTTTCGACTTCCCAAAACCTTTTTAGCGTCGAATCAACTTCCGTCATTACGTTTAAGCTAACACTGGATATAACGTAGTAATCATCGACTAATTTTCCGACTAAAATCCATCCAAAGTTTGTGTTGAACGCTGACATTTGACTACCTTGAACCTTGCCATCACTCATCGTATCAAAGAAAATGTCGGACCCAAGCAACAAATCAATATCGCCACCGTTTAAACAATCGCGATCAGCTAGTTTTAAAGATTTAAAATCTTGTAGTACGTTATTATCCGTTAGTGTTACCGGCTGCATTATGGCTATGTGTGGTACTACGTATGCGCTAAAAATTGTTTTGTAGCTAGCATCGTCATTCATTAAATTTATTTTGGCAATTCCTTTCGTTTTACCCATGTGAGTAGAGCCCAAACCCTTGATTGAAATAGCCCGGGCTTCTTTTGGCAGATTGAGAGCTTTGAAAGCCCTTTCGGAAATGAAACTGACTTCGGATGCTGAGTCTAATAATGCTTTACATGAATGAAAAGACCCCTTTGAATTTTGTACCTTCACCATTGCTGTGGGTAGAATGCACACACTATCAGCTTTTGTGCAGTGCATACTGGATACCTCGTTTTCCTTTGCTGGATCAGTAATTTCTTTAATCTCTCCTTCAATCTGCTGCACATCTTCGTGTAATAAGCTGTTATGCTTCCGATAACATTTTTGGCATCTTGCTCTTCCTCGGCAGTTATAGACGTTGTGCCCCACCTTTAAACAATTGAAGCATCTTTTTTTATCAGCAATGAAAGATCGGCGTTCAGTTACGGACAGTTCCTTAAATTTTGTACATTCGTATAATTTGTGATTTTCAGCATTACATAATTCACAGCTAGACGTCACTGTTGCAAACGATTTTAGATTTCGATCTGGCCTTATGTTTGTTGATTTAGCCGATGCGCCGTAACTCTCCAATGCATCGATTCGATTTGATAGGAATTCTAGAAATTGCTTAAAACTTGGAAATTCATCTTTTGCAGATTGCTCGGCCCATTCACATCTTGTCTCGTTGTCTAGCTTGTTAATTATCAAGTAAATAAGCCATGGATCTCTGCTTTCAGCATCGGTGCCGACGCTCTTTAATCCTCGAATAACTTCGTCGCATACATCATGAATCTTGCGCATGTTATTGGACGTAGCTTGTTGTATAGCTGGCTGCTCTATAAACCTTCTAACAAACGAGTTTACGGCATATCGTTTACGGTCATATCTTTTTCGTAGTTTGTCTAGTGCTTCAGAATAGTTCGCAGAAGTGACATTCATATGCTTAATTAAATTAGCTGCTTCATCTGTTAGATAACCCTTCAAATAATGAAATTTTTGGATGTCGGATAGCCGTTTACATTCATCTATTTGCTGTGTGAACATTTCGTAAAATGCTTGCCAATCGGTGTAATTTCCAGAAAACTTAGGAATTTCCAATTTCGGTAACTTGATGTCCCGCGAGTCTCGTTCGCTTATTAAACCAATGTTAGGGAGTGCAGCATTTCCAAGTGTTTCATGTTCCAAACTCTCAGATCTCATTGATTGCCTTTTTTTTGATATTACTGTATTAAAGTCGCCGATCGCAGCGTAATATATGTCTTCCGCTTCAAAGAATTTAGATACTTCATCACTGTTGTGTATGAATAATTTGGTTTCAACTTCTAGATATTGTGACAGTAAGTCTTCAGCGCGTTTCATTCGCACGTTTACGTCGTCTAAATTCACTGCGCTTGAGGTGAGACAATCACTAGCATATTTTCGAATTTTTTCAAGTGATTTCAATAATGTATTCATTGTTGTTTTATAAGCTTCAGCTTCTGCAGCACTCATTATGTAGATTGATTCAATTACCTTCACTTTTGACTTTAAATTCACTTTACACCAACACTCTAATTGCAGCTTGTAAATTTATTCGTTAATTTAAGTTAATAACAAATTCTCTGCACACGATATTATTTAGAGCCGCTTGAATATTTTAAATAACTACATATGTAATTGAAATACAATTTACCGCAATGTTAAATTTTCATCGAAATGGCGGATAAATTGTTAACCGCATGTAATGTAAATCTTCGGCTTCTCAAAATGATTTTTAAGCAAATGGTCCCGTTATAACGTTTGCTTTGACCTTCAACCACACCGTAACCGACGCCACGCTAAGTAGATCAGTATTTTTGACCACTATTTTCATTAAATTCAATAATTTGTATAGTTCGCCTTTTTTGCCACAATAAATATCAAGACGAAAATGGCGGAAATAAATGATAATAATTTGATGAACAAAGATACTATAAAATGTTTCTACTTCTCTGAGTATTTTGTTGAGGAAATCCCGTCGAAATTTGTACGACTTCTATCACATCAACCCGTATGCTATATAACTGTCCTAATATTTATATTACCGCTTTAGTAAATTTGATACACCGGCACATCCGGCTCGAAGGACCAATGTTTCGACAGCTCAATTCAATAATTACAGATACAGCCGTGTGCCAGGAAAATGTCCATATAAAATACCTCCAGGCAAATACGCAGTGATAATAAGTTTGAAGCAGGCAATTAGAGATGTCCCCGGGTGATAAACAACACAATAAATAATAATTAGCAATAAATATTCACTATACAACAAACTTATTATTTTATTTTTAATTTTAGATATTTATAAGTGGACTGTATGATTGACGACTTTACTCGATACAAGACAAAAATGCAATTAAATTATTGCACTGAACAAAAAACAAAATATAAAAATAAATTTTACGTAAGCAAGCTTTAATCTGACTGCCATCTGTATAACAACACCAAGAACTTGTATACCGATAATGCAGATCAAAGCTTCCCTATGTGCTAAACAAATAAATTATAATTCTGGTACTAAATTAAATACTAGAATCGTGCTGTGAAAATGTCAAAACAAATATGAAACATTTGACCAAATAAATTATAATACCCTATAAAGGACATTAACGGTCAAAAAACGGCGATAGATAGATTAAATCTTAAGATGGCACTAGTAGTTTTTTTAAAATTTTTTTTTTGTTGTATCGAAACAAAAATATAAGCAAAAGCAAAAAACACGAATAAAACTTACAACTAGACATGAATTATAAAAAAAATTAATTTTATTTTTGATTTATTAACCAAAAATTAAAAATTGTTAAAGCTGACATCTTTAGAAGTTATCCCGTACTATGTTTTACCGTATTAAATAATACTGCATTATCGGTAAATCTGCCAATATCATTGACCGCAAGTTTACTATGGAAAAGTGTCATTATGTCCTTTATAGGGTATTATAATTTATTTGCATTTGACAGCTAAAATATTTATAAATAATGTAAGTATAAAATTAGGAGATTTTAATAACAATAAATATACTAATTAAATTTACTTTTAGTTACTACGAGGGAAATTATAATCAGTTAATCACATATAATAAAAGATAAGTAGAATTAATTTTGATATAACTATTTAAGTTTAACAATGTTTTCATTTTTCCGCAGGTAAATATTGAACACTCAATGTTGTTTCGTGTTTGGATTGTGCCTCATCGCAACAGTTGTCACTAGTAATATAATATAAAACAGTCTTGAAGCTACATGTCATTACTACTGATAATTTTTCTTATAATAATGCTGCTGACTTATTTTATAAAGGTGTTGTTTTGACTATGTGAGTGTTTTTTACGATTTAATAAATTATTAATAATCGTAGTAAAATTTGAAAAAGAAAAGTATGATACGTAGTGATAAATGAGCGAAGATTTTGCCACTGGTGTCGTTTAGTGCTGCCAGCCATCTTTTGGAAAAGTACTTTCGTTCTACTTTAGAAGTGACATCTAGCGACAAATGTATTTATCATTATACTGCTTTTGCTCGATCTGCTCTCTTTCGCAAAAATAATCTATTGAAATAATTTATTGGATAATGCCTGACTCATTAACTGTCGATAAAAACAACTTAAATGCTAAAGGAGCTATTCCACTTGACTGAATTGACTGATAGTAAAAAAAGAGGGAAAGAGAAAAAAGTTCGAATCTGTATGTAATAGACAAAGGCAACATTTTTTTTTATTTTTTTATTTTATAGCAAAATTTTGAGGAGAAATTTTGACAGCACACAAAAACATAACCAATAATTATAAAAAAAATTAAATATTCCTATTAATTCAGTTAATTTTGTATCTCAAAATTATCTAAAAAATTAAATATTATTAATAGTCACATCAGAATTATATTTTTTAGTATATTTTCCGTAAAAATTAAAAAAATGTCTACCAAAAAAACGTCATGGGTATTTTTATGTTTACTTTTTTATAGCAAAATTTTAAGGAGAAACTTTGAAAAATATATTAACCGTAAAATTATTAGTGTGCGGGAATATTACTCATCATATACAAATTTTATGCATGTGTGTTAGTGTGACTGCTATAAAATGTTCTCAATTTGATACTTTTTATTGCAGTCACACTACTACAGACACAAATATTTCTTGACTGAGAAGGGTTTTTGTTTCATTTGCCCATCTAGCAAATGTATATTTTTATCTTCCTTTAATTTTACTATCAGTCAATTCAGTCAAGTGGAATAGCACCTTAATGCTGTAAAATTAATTAATAACGGACTTAACGTAGGCATTGATTCAAATGATGTATTATTTGTTTACAAAATAAATTCACCGCGAAAAAGTTAATCGTCAAATTTAAAGATCATATCGTTCATGGTTCAGTTTTGGCCGCTAAGAGGAAGAAGCGATTATCCACTGACTGTCTTAGAATATCACCTTCATCACATATTTTCATCAACGAACATTTGACCAAATTATTATTTTTTTTTTGGATTAATTGGATAGTTTGGCCGAGCATGAACGCCAAATGAATACTGATTTGATTAAATATGGTATCTGGGCCCTGTTGCACCAACTACTTATCACTTATTACTTATCAACTTATCATAATTTTTGATAATTTTCTGTTGTACCAAATTGAAATTTGATAAGTATTTTATTGAGTTATAATAAGTAATAAGCACTCACTTATCAAAATTAAGTTGCACCAATTCGCGAAATGATAAATGATAAGTAATATTTGGATAAGCGATAAGTTTGAGGTTTTTGATAAGTTTTTCGTAGTTCTGTTGCACCAAAAGTTTTAATTTATCAATAATCGAATACATTTAATGATAATTATCCAAAATAGCAATAAGAAAAATTTCACTACTCAAATAAATTGATAAGAGCTACAAATTGTAGTGGCATGACGGAAGTCTCTTAAAAACGTTTTTTTTTTTCCCCTGTTGTGTGTGGCCAATTAAAGTGGAATTTATCTATTTCTTGACCGATTATGATGAAATTTGACGTGAGCGATGGAATTGGGATTCTAAGGTGATTTCTGGATAAAGTTCTGGAATGTGGCCAATTAGGAAGGAACTTCGCTATTTCTCAATAGATTATTATGAAATTTGACATGGGCGGTAGAAATGGGATTCTAAAATGATTTTCTGAGGAAGTTTTGGAATATGGCCAATTAGGAAGGAACTTGGTCATTTCTTATCCGAATTTGATGAAATTGAGCATGCACGATGGCAATGGGATTCTTAAAAGATTTTTAGAGGAAGTTCTGGAATATGGCCAATTATGGAGGAACTTGGCCATTTCTTATCCGAATTTGATGAAATTGAGCATGCACGATGGAAATGGGATTCTTAAAAGATTTTTAGAGGAAGTTCTGGAATATGGCCAATTAGGAAGGAACTTGGCCATTTCTTATCCGAATTTGATGAAATTGAGCATGCACGATGGAAATGGGATTCTTAAATCAATTTTAGAGGAAGTTCTGGAATATGGCCAATTAGGGAAGAACTTGGTCATTTCTTATCCGAATTTGATGAAATTGACCATGCACGATGGAAATGGGATTCTTAAAAGATTTTTAGAGGAAGTTCTGGAATATGGCCAATTAGGAAGGAACTTGGCCATTTCTTATCCGAATTTGATGAAATTGAGCATGCACGATGGAAATGGGATTCTTAAATGATTTTTAGAAGAAGTTCTGGAATATGGCCAATTAGGAAGGAACTTGGCCATTTCTTATCCGAATTTGATGAAATTGAGCATGTGCGATGGAAATGGGATTCTAAGATGATTTTTATATAGTCTTAAGGCTTTTAAATTGCAGTTAACACAAGAACTCAATCCGGTCGATCACCATAAATGTCGTATCTTCACTGATTGGGTCCTTCAAATGCATCAAAATGATCCGGATTTTCATCGAAAAATCATTATCAGTGATCAGGATTATTTTTTACCTCGGAGGCTACGTTTATAAGCAGAACTGTCGCATTTGGAGTTTAGAAAATCCAAGAATGATTATTGAAAAGCCTCTCCATCCTCAACGTGTCACTGTTTGGTGCGATTTTGGAATGGCGGTGTGATAGGACCTTATTTTTTCGAAAATGAGGCTGGTGCAACTGTTACGGTGAATGGATTGCGCTATACCGAGCTATGATTAATCATTTTTTATGGCCGGAATTGAAAGATGTTGATGTGGACGACGTTTATTTTTAGCAAGACGGCGCTACGTGCCACACAAGCAACGAAACGGTCGCAATTTTGCAAGAAAAGTTTCCTGACCGTGTTATTTCTCGAAGAGGTGATCACAATTGGTCACCGAGATCTTGTGATTTAACAACTTTAGACTTTTTCTTTGGGGCCACGTGAAAGATAAGGTCTATGCCAATGCTCCACAATCGATTAAAGATTTCGAAGATTGGAAAGGGATTCGAAAAGGATATATACTATACGAATTGTGGTGAGCTTAGATTTTTTCATTTTTCTTGTTTAGTGTTATTTCTGTGTGTAAGTGTATATTGTGTGTATGTAATTGCATTCTTATGCAAAATCAAGGATATAAAGATAATTATTTCAAGTCACCGTTTTAGTTAATTTTTTGAACGTTTCATGGTGGGTTTATCTGTATTAATTCTATCATGTAACAATGTGTTTACAAGTGTAAGGATTATTTCATTCTGTTCGATTTATCATAGAGGTAAGACAGTTGTTTTTCGATATTTTAAAATTAATATAAAACTCTCAAATATAGGTATTCAACTTTAGTAAACAAAACTGAAGTTTATTAAACAAAAAAATAATTTTTATAAAAAAATACGTCGGTTCGAAAGATTATTCGAATGAAAACGAAAGAAGAAATCGTGTAATAAAAGCCAGAACCAATTATACTCTAGATTCGGGTGTGTTAGAAAATTTTCGTACAAATTGAGCACGTTTTATTAAAAATAGGAGCAAATTTGCACCATGGAAGCGATCGAAACTATGCGTTGAGTCCTCTACAGCAGATACTAACAACACTGCATTGGTTAGGAAATGGCGCGCAATATCACGGGATTGGCAATATGCACAGCATTAATAAATCGCCTGTGGGTAGGATTATCGAGTAGCAGATACGATCATCGATAGCATGATGGCGGAAACCGTGTGTTGGCCTGAAAATATCCAGGATATCCCACTGAAGTTTCTTGAGATGGGTGGTTTCGCTCAGGTAGTTGGTTGCATCGATGGAACAATAATTAATATAGGTGCACCTACGGTTAGTGAAGAACACTTTGTGAATCGACATGGAGAACATTCTCTGAATGTAATGATAGTGTGTGGCCCAGACCGCAGCTTTTATGCAGTAAATTCAAATTGGCCTGGTAGTGTCCATGACTCCAGAGTATTGCGAAACATAAGGCTATTCAGCAATTTTGAGTCTGGGTTTCGTCCGTTCCCCGGTGCTGTGATTTTGGGTGACAGTGCTTACCCCCTTAAAGATTGGCTTATCCCACTATTGCGAAGAAATCCGGACGATGCAATAGAGCAAAGATTAATACGTGCTCATAAGCGGACAAGAAGAATAGTGGACAATAGTTTTGGTTTGTATATGACTATTGCAATTTTTAAAGTTAACTCCAATTTGTTTGTTAATAGGAATTCTGAAGGAAAAATTTCCTTGTTCAAATCATATGCGGGTGGATCCAACTGTTGCAGGCAAAATCGTGTTAGTATGCTGCATTCTTCACAATGTTACGATTAAAAAGCGCAGCAATGATTTGGTTGATTTTGAGCCGGACGACGACTATGACGACGATGGCGACAGTATTTCCGAAGCTATAAATGGCGATGAGGAAATAAACAATAATGTTCTTCCGAGTTCAGTTAATTTTTTTAATTATTAATTTTATTATTATTTGATTTTTAAAAATAATTAAAGATAATATTAAAAACATGAACAGATAGTGTATATCTATATAATATATATAACAATAAAGGATGAAATAATAGTACAATATATATGTAATTATAATTAGGAAATACTGCAATTGGAAAGAGAACTAATTATCTAAAAGGTTATCATGATCTGCTTTAACCGCTGCTAGTCACCGACACTACCACTATTTGCATTAAGCAAATTCTGAGTATAAATAGATAGTGGCATTTTCATTTCTCTTTCCAGTTTTAATATTTCCAATTGGTTTTTGTAAATTTCTGTTTTTAACAATTTTATTTTCAAAGAGTTAATTGTCTCTGCGGCTTCTCGTGCTTTACGTTTATTGGTTTTTGATTTTAACCGTTGATTAGGTGAGCCAATAGCTTCAGAAACACCGCCAGCTTCCTAATCGATTGATAAATAGCCAAGTTCCATCCGACTAGGCCATATTCCAGAACTTCATCTAAAAATCATTTTAGAATCCAATTTTCATTGTACCCGTCGATTTTCATCCTAATCGGTTGATAAATAGCCAAGTTCCATCCGACTTGGCCATATTCCAGAACTTCATCTAAAAATCATTTTAGAATCCCATTTTCATTGTACCCGTCGATTTTCATCCTAATCGGTTGATAAATAGCCAAGTTCCATCCGACTTGGCCATATTCCAGAACTTCATCTAAAAATCATTTTAGAATCCAATTTTCATTGTACCCGTCGATTTTCATCCTAATCGGTTGATAAATAGCCAAGTTCCATCCGACTTGGCCATATTCCAGAACTTCATCTAAAAATCATTTTAGAATCCCATTTTCATTGTACCCGTCGATTTTCATCCTAATCGGTTGATAAATAGCCAAGTTCCATCCGACTTGGCCATATTCCAGAACTTCATCTAAAAATCATTTTAGAATCCAATTTTCATTGTACCCGTCGATTTTCATCCTAATCGGTTGATAAATAGCCAAGTTCCATCCGACTTGGCCATATTCCAGAACTTCATCTAAAAATCATTTTAGAATCCCATTTTCATTGTACCCGTCGATTTTCATCCTAATCGGTTGATAAATAGCCAAGTTCCATCCGACTTGGCCATATTCCAGAACTTCATCTAAAAATCATTTTAGAATCCAATTTTCATTGTACCCGTCGATTTTCATCCTAATCGGTTGATAAATAGCCAAGTTCCATCCGACTTGGCCATATTCCAGAACTTCATCTAAAAATCATTTTAGAATCCCATTTTCATTGTACCCGTCGATTTTCATCCTAATCGGTTGATAAATAGCCAAGTTCCATCCGACTTGGCCATATTCCAGAACTTCATCTAAAAATCATTTTAGAATCCCATTTTCATTGTACCCGTCGATTTTCATCCTAATCGGTTGATAAATAGCCAAGTTCCATCCGACTTGGCCATATTCCAGAACTTCATCTAAAAATCATTTTAGAATCCAATTTTCATTGTACCCGTCGATTTTCATCCTAATCGGTTGATAAATAGCCAAGTTCCATCCGACTTGGCCATATTCCAGAACTTCATCTAAAAATCATTTTAGAATCCCATTTTCATTGTACCCGTCGATTTTCATCCTAATCGGTTGATAAATAGCCAAGTTCCATCCGACTTGGCCATATTCCAGAACTTCATCTAAAAATCATTTTAGAATCCCATTTTCATTGTACCCGTCGATTTTCATCCTAATCGGTTGATAAATAGCCAAGTTCCATCCGACTTGGCCATATTCCAGAACTTCATCTAAAAATCATTTTAGAATCCAATTTTCATTGTACCCGTCGATTTTCATCCTAATCGGTTGATAAATAGCCAAGTTCCATCCGACTTGGCCATATTCCAGAACTTCATCTAAAAATCATTTTAGAATCCCATTTTCATTGTACCCGTCGATTTTCATCCTAATCGGTTGATAAATAGCCAAGTTCCATCCGACTTGGCCATATTCCAGAACTTCATCTAAAAATCATTTTAGAATCCAATTTTCATTGTACCCGTCGATTTTCATCCTAATCGGTTGATAAATAGCCAAGTTCCATCCGACTTGGCCATATTCCAGAACTTCATCTAAAAATCATTTTAGAATCCCATTTTCATTGTACCCGTCGATTTTCATCCTAATCGGTTTATAAATAACCAAGTTCCAATATATTCAAGGATCATTACAACTTATCATAAAAATTTGATAATTTGTCATTTGATAAGTTATAGACATTCTGATGTGCAACGCTTATCACTTATCATTATCAAAATTTGATAAGTTTCTAAATTGATCAGTGAGTGAATTTTTTTTACTTTTGGTGAAACACTTATTACTTATCATAATCAAAAAAATTAACTTTTGATAATTTGATAAGTAATAAGTGATAAGTAGTTGGTGCAATAGGGCCCTGGCTTACAAATAATCAAATGAATTTAAGTAGTAAATCAAGAGGAATGTTATTTAAAGTGGGGTTCAAGAACTTTAGAAGTTTAAACGTGTATTATCATAATGAAGATTGTACTGAGTTAAGAGATTCTACCAATTGTCTAAAATTGGAATTTGCCCAAGAATTTAAATACCTTGGAATTATGTACCATTGACTCAAAATTGAATTTTAAGCCGCATATTAAATATGCCAAAAATTATTTGAATTTGGTACTAACGAAGTTGTATTTTCTTCGACCGATTTGTCCGGTGAATATAATACTTAAGATTTATTATGGTATTTTCAACTCAAATATTGTGTATGGCTTAGTTGTTTATGGAGGAACATACTTTACTAACATAAAACCTCTATCTCTAATCCACAAAAATTCGCTTTAAGAATTATCTACAACAAAAAACGAACTGTTCATAGCCTGCCTCTATCTCAAATGAGCACAGTTTTGCATCTTAGATATTTATATGTCTATAATGTTATGAAGCTTTTCTTCTTATGTAGTGGACAGGAAATTGTTAAGATTCATTTGTATGACTTGTGTAATAAAGTCCCTAAGCTAATTCGTTGCTGCAGAGAAAAAAAACCTTTTTATTATAAATTAATAAATAATTGGTGAATGAAGATTTTTATTTTTTCCCCCACTTCATTATTAAAATAGTTAAATTATAAATTTGAGCGTGATTCAATATAGGCAAATTCTTGTCTTGGAATTACGTTCTTTTAATGGACAAAAATGTAAATGTTGTTATTTTTTATCATGTTAATGTAGTAGTATGTATTTATATTGAAATTTGAAATGGTATGGAAGAAAAATAAGCAACGTAAATTTACGTAAATGAAATCTGAAGATGATCACTTAGTGGTCGAAAACGTTCATTATACGATTTAATAAAATAAATTTTATTAATATAAATTTTAAATTTTGTTTTTTAATTTTTTGATTGAAATGAGGGACTTTCCCAATAAACACTTTAGTTAAGGAAATCACGGCGGTTCCACACTACCTGAATTTGTATATAGTGTATAAAAAAAATAAAAAATAGAAGCCAGAAGCAAAATAGTTCATGCGTGTTTGTCTTTGGAATGCTCAAAGTATGTACCAAACAACAATCGTAATGGTAATTGACACGTTTTCGTGCTGCCATTTAGGAATTATTCCAAGAACTTAAGTTTGTTAATAATCACCTACTAATACTCGCACCCTATAGTCCAATGCTAAGTGCAATTGAATTTGCTTGGTCAAACCTTAAATCAGGAGGCAAAAGGTATTTAACTATTCAAATGTCGCAAACCCTGGCTGATGAAGGCAGATTATCAGAATCAAACCGAGTTTCGGCTAATAGAAAACATCATTCGTGAAAACATAACAATTCAGATTACCGTTCCTTTATATATAATTGTAACCGTCATGTCGCCTATATTCACAAAATTCGGGGTGGACTGTGTCGTCTATATACACGGCCGTAGGTATTTTTGTGATAACGTTTATACGATGTTGAGATTAATTATTTTAATTAATATAAATTATCTGCTAGTTTCTTTACGCACAAATAAATGAGGGATTCTCTCTACAGTGTTCTTAACTATTATAAATCGCTATTTTGCAGAGTTTCAATTAGAATTTATGCGGAGATTAATTAATTTAAAACAAATTATTTGACACAGTTTTTTATACACAAGTTAGCACCAGAATTACTCCGATCAGATGAAGCGTTCTCTCGCTATTGTGCAGTCAAGCCCTGTAAATCACTATTTTGTAAATTTAGTTAAAATTAAAATTAATGTGGAAATTAATTATGTTAATTTAACCACCTGTTGACGCTTACGATTATATTATCGTAAGGATAATAATGTGTAATTCAAAATGTAGAATTGAATTGACAACTTATTTTGAAGCACTTATTTATTTTTTGTGTTTTTTTTTAAATTTTCATAGCAAATCATAAGCTTTACAATTAAAATATATTCCTTCAGGTGACCTTGGGAGGTCATGGAAAATACATATTCTAACGTATAATTGATCGCTCTTTTCAAATCCGATGTTAAAAACTGGGGTTTTCCTATAAAAAAATGATCTTGACCTCAAAATGACCTTGATGATGAAGGTCAAGGTCACAGCCAAGCTCACCATTAAAATCCTTGCTGAAAATTTTTTTTAAATAAACCTTGTTTGATTTTTTTTGACCGCACTCCGCGAGATTTCTAGGGGTTTCCATACTTTCACTTCGCAATGTAAATTCCTTCAGATGATCTTGGGAGGTCATGGAAAATACATACTCGGACGTAAAATTAATCGCTCTTTTCGATTCTGTCATCAAAAATCGGAGTTCTAATTTAAAAAAAATGACCTTGACCTCCAAATGACCTTGAAAATGAAGGTCAAGGTCACAACCAAGCTCACCATTAAATTCCTTGTTAAAAATGACCTAAGAATAAACTTTGCTCATTTTGTTCTGGACTGAACTCCGCGAGATTTTGAAGGGTTTCCATACATTTTCCTCACCCTGTATGTCTTGGTTGGCAGTTTACCCCGAACCCTATGATGAACGAAAACGAGACCACAAAAATCCATTACTGTATTGTAGAATTCCGGTGCAATTTGTACACGCTCAGAAGGCAAATCTCTCATCAATTGCGAAACAGTGCGTGGGGGGATGCTTCGCTGTATACGCCAGTGATGAAAACTGTAATCGACCTCCAATACGAATGATACCAGCTTGATCTAGAAAGAGCGATAGGGATTTTAAGCTTACATCCTTGATTGAGTTACCCTTGCATAGCTCCTTGAAAACATCTTCGTAGCACTCATGTTGAACCAAATATATAATGAGTTGAACACCAGCCTCATAATCGATTGCATCGAGCGGTCGTCGTATTGGATCTTTAGCAAATGATTTTAGATTTTTTATGAAACAACTGACATACGACATCGTAGCAACCTCCTTTTGATAATCGTTTCTGTGTTTTATATTATCCAGAATGTGTATAATGTAATTTTCAGCATTATTGCAGGTAAGCGTGGTTTCCGTAAATTTGTTTGCCTCATGAATATGGTTAATGTTAAATTTAACACACCACTCGCAGTTTAATAATTGAGCCGCCTTCATATCCCTGGAGACAATATCCGCTGGTTTGGATTTGGATGTCACGTATATCCAAGGATGTGTTCCACTTTGTTGGTGTGCCGTGAATCCAGTATAGTGCAATTATCGAATCAGACCAATAAAACACCTTTTCCACGGCGAAATTTATTTTGTCTAAAACCTTGTGCATTAGTTGTGCAAGAAGAAGGGCAGCGCATAATTCTAGGCGGACTAATGTTGATTTTTGTATTGGAGCGTGTCTAGATTTACTGCACATGAGACGCACAACATAGGTACCGTTGTCTAAAGAACAACGTGTATAAATTGCTGCACCATACGCACTTTCGCTAGCATCCGCGAATCCGTGCAGTTGTATATGATTTGGTTCCTTGATGCCTCAAACATGTGTCGAGGAACGGCTCACCCCCGTAAATGTTGGAGCTTAGAACGAAATATTTACCATTCGGTATGGAGGTGCATCGGTAAAGCTTGATCCCAATCGCCTTTTAGTTGCTACAATTTTTGAATGAATAGTTTTCCAAGGATAACTACCGGAGACAATAGACCGATTGGATCGAAGATACGTGCTACTTCCGAAAGCACAGTACATTTTGTTATACGTTCGTCTGAAGAAATTTGGACGTTAAATTTGAAGTAATCCTTCACAGGTTTCCATAATAATCCTAAGGTTCTGACGAAAGAAGGTTTTGTCATCGTCATTAAATATATTTTCAAATTCTGATTCTGGAATGTCATGTAGTACTGCCTTTGAGTTTGAGCACTATTTTTGAAGAGTCATGGCGTCGGAGTGAAAAATCGCTGCTATTTCGGATCTCATTTGTCTAGCCTGTGTAATTGAGTTTGCGCCAGTCAACAGATCTTCGACATAAAAGTCATTTTGTATGACAGAGCTGGCTGCTGGCGCGCGAGTAGAATTTTCCAATGGCACTTGAAGTAGACATCTTGTTGCAAGGAAGGCACCGGATGAAGTACCATATGCTACACGATTCAATTTGTATGTTTCCAGTCTCTGAGTTGGGTCGTCGCGCCAATAGATATATTGATAGCAGCAGTCATCATCTTGCACGCCAACTTGTCTATAGAATTTGACAATGTTGGCACTGATAGCGTAGCCGTGAGACCTGAAACGACAAAGAATAAAAAATAAATCGGTTTGCACTACATGTCCTACTGATAGTAATTCGTTGAGCGAATAATTGCCATTTGATGATTTTGCCGACCCATCAAAAACTACGCGCAATTTAGTGGTAGATCTGTCGGGCTTTAACACGCAGTGATGTGGCAAATAATAGTTGGTTGAATTTATTTTGGCTTCCGGAACGTGCATACCTTTCACGTATGTCTGGATGTTTCATTAGACGTTTTTCGAGACTGAAAAATCGTAATTTTGCCATGTTTGATGAGTTACCAAGGGGCACCGGAGTTGTTTTAAATGGCAAGCGAACAATAAATCTGCCATCAATGTCTCTTGTGTGTGTGGCCCCAAAGTGTTTGTCGACGGGATGATCAAATGTGCTGATAGCCTTGGTACCTTCTGGTATTTCATCTACCTTCTAAAACATTTTAATTTGGTCGTAGATCTCTTTAGTTGATAATGCCGTAAGTACCAAATTGTCAGATGAGCTTGGGGCCCAATTGCGTATTTTGAAGGACTGGAAGATGATTGGCCAACTTCTCCGATGAGTGTAGCTAGTGCTGTGGTCATAAAATTCAACTGTGGCCCAGAGTCCAAAAAGGCACGGGCGATGAATGGAGTTTCAAATTTATCATACACAATGCCTAGAGCTGTAGCAACTATGATGTATGACGACCTTTGTGATGGCAATGTTACGGTTGATGAAACTGAAGTTCCTGCTGCCATCGATTGTGAAGTAGGCTGCAGAGTTGTCATTACTGCGTCAGCAGAAATCACAGGAACGGTAGTTTTGTGAGTTGCTCCATCTAAATGAAGCATGGTATGGTGCATGAGTTGGCACACATGACATGTGATGCTGAAGGGGCACTTGCTGGTGATATGTGATTTTTGTAGGCAATTAAAACATAATTTCGATTGCTCAACAGCCTCGAGCCTCTTTGGAACTTCTAGCGTCTTGAATAGGTTGCACTTTAAAATAGAGTGGCTATTGGCATTCTAAAATGTGTAGGTCGGTGACGACATTTTCGTTGAGAATGAGTGGAACATATGAGGTGAAAGGGCTCTTGTAGTGTTGATTGCGATGGGTTGTGTTGCAAAGAATGGATAGCTGGCTGACTCTGCAATTTAATGCAACTTGTAATGATGAACTTTTTGACGATATCTTACGAAACAATAGTTGAGGTTGGCGAGTGGTTAATCCATTTTGACCTTGTATCTGCATCAAATTTCGAGACAATTAGATATACTAAAAAGTCGTCGCAATGTTCTATAGGTCTCTAAAGATGGGCTAAAGATCGAATATGCGAATTAAAATGGTTGACAAGCTCCATCAACCGCTTAGGGTATGCCTTATCAAAAGGCTTAAATGTGAAAAAAGCTTCATATGTTCTTCAGTGATTCTTTTCGGGTTTTCAAACTGATCGAAAAGCAATTGTCGCGCTACCGGATAATATTTACTAACAAAGTCCAAATTGTCTAGGACTGTTTTGGCTGTCCCTGATAGTGAACTACGTAAATATTGGAACTTAGTGATGTCGGCCAGTCTATCCAGAACAATTTCACGAAGCCTAGGTGCTTGAATGAGAAAGGCAGGATTTACTGACTCTGGAGTGTTAGGTTTAATTTTCGGCACCTTTAATTCGCCAATTCGCTGTTCAATGTCCGGCCCAACAGTCATGTACATCGCATTTATCTCATTCCTTTCATATCCATTTCCTTTGATTCACTTTTCTCCTCGAACTGCGTTTGAAATTTTACAAAATTCTTGTAGCTATCTGTGAGATCCTCTAATTGCCACTGACACTGACGAAGGTTCGATGCACTTATTTATTCCTTATGAAATTTGACCACTTGATGTTGTTGATCTGTATTTCAATACAACCTTTTAATCGATTATCACCAGCCATGATTTGTATTTGGCAGCAAAACAATCACAAAATGATATTCAACTATAACCTTTCCCGTTATAATTAGTTTGTAGCACAATGATTTTTCGTTGTATCAGATAACCTTCACATGCACGTTTCACAAAGTAATCTCCAACACAAAGTATTACAAAATATATGCAGAAATGTGTAGCTTCTGTGAAATAGATGCAGAACTTTTGTCAGAAAGCTCACGTGAATTGATATTTTTTTTTTATCGTCACTGGAAGATCCGTATGGCACTAAGAAAGCGTTTCCAGCCAGAAAACAGCTACCGTTTATTTGTAGTAATTCTTTCTCAAATCAGATTTTAAAATGGTGGATATTTGTATCCCACATCTGACACCATAAACGTTGACGCTTACGATTATTTTATCGTAAGGATAATTATGTGTAATTCAAAATGTAGAATTGAATTCACAACTTATTTTGATGCACTTCATTATTTTTTATTTTCACAATTGAAGGCACGAATAAAACACGATTTTTTGGATTGAGTTTGAAATAACAAGTGAAGCTGTGTGTAGTAAAATTATTTGTGTTGTCCGATGTGACGCAGTGTGGTACAGCATTTTATGTGTCGTTAACACCACCACTGTTTCTTTACGCAAAAATTGACTTCAGAATTGCGCGGATCGGATGAGGCATCCTCTCACTACAGTTGTTCAAGTTAAATGCTTGAGCGAAATAAGAGGTTCGTGGCGTAGCTTACCTCACCGCCTGATGACGTCATTGAGATAATATTATACATGAGGTATGATGCCTACGGACCAACCTACGAAATCTAACATTTAAATTAAAGGTAATGCTTACAGTTGATACATAACTGACCACGACCAAAGGCAAATTTTGAAATTGTTTAGTCCCAATTTGAAGTTGTAAAAGTATAGACTTCACTTCACAAAACAATACTCATTATTGTTTTCATAAACCACCATTCCAACCTGAAGTAAACGTTGTTTAAAGGATAGGTAGTGTAGTGATATCTGTTTTATTTTAATTTTATCTGTTTTTAAAAATGAATTTCAATCCGACTTTACCAAGAGTAAAATTTAAAAATTAGAAAATGTTATATGGTCAAATAAGAATGTTTAAAAAAATCTATGGGTTTAGAACGTTTCACCGGCATTCGAGGCATTGGTGAAACTTGGAGAAAGTGAAGCCGAATAAACGATCTATGTATACCGTTAAAATCAAGTTTTGGTCAGCAACGAGAACCGAACTAGACCCCGCGGTGTTTCAGATAATTCTGTTTTGTATTAATGTATAAAATTAAACATATTATTATATGGATTAAAATATTTTCTTCTCAATATTTGGCAGTCAATACGCTAAATTGGTTTATTTAACAAAACAAAAAACAAATTGTTTAGTACTCAATATTCAAACCAAAGCAACAAACATTTCGCAAAATCTATCAAGACGACCAAACATTTGTGGTCGGACTACGATGACAAAAAAATCTCATTAATTTTGGAAAATGATTATTCAATTTTTAAACAAACCACTGAAAAATTGGTCGGGTCGAGCATAATTATAAATTTAATTTAAATGTTTATAGTGAGTTAAATATCCACATACTCCTTAAGCTCATTATAATATCCACTATTACCATAAATTGAAAGTTAGAGCCAACAATTCATATTTCGTTTATGTATTCAAGCTACGAGCATGTACACCTTTTTCAATACGGTAGTCAAACTTTTGTATTTAATTTAATTTGGCTAAATTTCATTCTCAACTCTAAACATGCAAAGACCGAAAATAATCTGAATCACAACATTCACAACAAAACAATAAGATTAACCGAATGAAAATCTACTTCCTGTTTCTTATGTACAGAATTTTGTTTTTCTTTCATACATATATACATTGATATTTTACGAGATTGTATTTTAAAATTATCATGTATTTACATTCTCCCTGAACAAGGAGCAATACTAAATTTTTCAATACAAGTACCAAAAAAAAGGCGGACACGATTTTTCCATCAAGTGGTTGGAACGAGTAGGGGGAATATAAATTTTTCAAAAGAATTTTGTTTTGGTTTTATTCCTAATAAGAACGTATATATGTACATACAACCAACGTGTACAAAATTTAGGATTTCCATAAACAAATTAACATCGCTTAACTCTCTGTGCTAGAGATCTTTCTGTTTCAGTTCAAACGAGAGAAGAAAGTATTTAGAGACGGTGTTAGAATTTAACAAATGTATCATTTAGATATACAAAATTTTAAAAATGAAAAACAAGAGCTTTCTTATGTACATAATGATGGATCTTTAAATAATAGAAAGTATTTAAATAGCTTAAAATCAATCAGCAGCACAATTGATGTTTTGAAAATTTAAGTATAAAATGAAATGTATACAAAACCTTAAAGCTTGAGACATAACATCGGAAAAAATACCATAGTATCAGAAAAAAAGACCACGGTAGTTTCCTTTAAAGTTAGAATTTTTTTAACTAAAGTATGAAATAGGTAGGCGGGGCTTATATCATTTAAAGTGATTTGGTTGGTAGAGAATTTGGAAAATGATACTATGCTGTTTTTTTTTCCGATGTTATGTCCCATGCTTAAAGGAAGCAGTAAACCGGACTTTACTCAGAAAACCTCTCCATAAGGTATATAGGAGAGGCAAAACCTAAAATTAGAGGCAACCAGCAAAGGCAGTCAGCGACAGAACCTAGAAACAAAGGCAATTGCAAAGACCTTTGGTATATTTGGATAGGCTTTCAGTGCTACTTGAATGTAGTTCCCAAAACCTTGGACTTCGTGTTCTTCTATATTGACGAGTTTTTGTCGCAAGTAAAGATGTATGTTGGTGAAGTTGAACCATATTTCATCCCAAAAAACACTAAAATAAAAATGTTCTACATACTTTTGTATGTATATTAAATTATATCTCAGCCCAAAAAATTACTATCATGATAGCAAAATTTATCACAACAGACTCTCAACTCAAAAATAAGAGGAAAATATATTACGCCTTTGAAACCGTACTGTAAAATTTTGACATTTTCTTAACTTCAATTTTCAACTTTCGAAATTATTTTTAAAAATAGTGCCTCGGATGCTATTGATAGTGTTAAATTCCAGTTCCATACACTTGTACTTGCAGTATTACATATTAAACGTTGATCAATTGTTCGCTCACAATATATTTATTGGTTTTTTCAATAGAGCATATTGTATTCAAAATGGCAGATTCAGATGACACCTTGGCTCTAAAAATGCAAACAAAAGCTTTCAAAGACCAATTAACACAAATTCGTAGGAAACTTCTTTCTATCGAAACGATTGGTTCAATTAAATCAAATATTCGAAGACTACAACTAGCGTATGATAAATCCCATCAAGTCCAATTGGAGATCGAAATGCATGTCCTTCGAAAAGGGTGTCCTCCAATGAGGACAACGAATACGTAGAAAGTACGTAAATAGTACTCAAATTGAGTAAGCCATTCATGTCTAGTAGGGCTTTCAATTTTAATTATTTTAACATATAGAAAATAAAAATATTAAAAAAATACATACTATAAGCAAAGAGTATAGAATACCAAGAGTGCCGAAGTCGAATAAAAAATTTAATCACATATAGCTCCAACAAATACTCATTTCTTAATTTTCCAAGTAGTTACATCGAAAAAAGTTTTTAATCAATCGTTTCTGCCTTAAATGACCTATTCGTCCATTGTTTTATTTCTAAAATTGGATAAACATAACTCGAGTTAAACGGTTGTATAACCCATTGCATGACCCATTTTTTGTATGAAAATTTTCCTTCAGTTTCGTTGCTCTTGGTATTACATTCTCTTTGCTATAAGTAATACCATATAAAATAATTACAAAACATCTTTTAAAAATTTAGAATTATAATTCTCGTGCTGCATGAAATGGGCCCGATAAAGAGAGATTGTGTCAAGTGTATGGTTATTCAAGTATGAGCGAATTTTCGTTGAGATTTCTCCCGCTCTCCAGTTAGGAGTCACTCCCGCAGCAGAAAAAAGATCTTTCAGGCTCTACACTGTTTCAGGCTTTACTGTTAAAATAAGATCTAAAGCTAGTTGTATATGTTTACCACCACGTCTATTTGTTCCTTCAAAATCAAGCATTTCTCTTTTAATTATTTTTCTTAGATTTTTAGTATTAGAAACAGATATGTCACGAATTTAATCTAATTTCGACTTTTTCTTTTGCTTAAGAGCAAACAGTAATCTATCTTTCATGGTTAACGCTTCTGGTTCAGCTATTGCAGAAACTACTTTTTCATCAGACGATCCGTTTTCCCTGCTTACCCATTCTGTTATATTCAGTCTTTCAATCAGCGATGTTATGATTTAGGTAATTGTAAGCTTATTTATTTTGTTAAATAAACCATAATTTTCTTTATTGTTGATCTTTTCAAAGTCTTTCGGATCGTGTAAGAACTGGATCAAATCGGAATAGCATGTTCGGCGCTCTTAAATTCGAGAAATTAATGCAGCGTTTAGTTCATTACTTAGGCTAGTATTTTGTGCCGATAATTCGTCGAATATAAATTCAAGAGTCACATACACCAAGTACCGTAGAATCAACGGAACTTAATGCTTCTACAGCCACTTTTACAGGTAACAACGCCAATATTATATTAGGTAAATGTACCATATTCCGGACTATTAAGGGTTTCGAAATTTTAAGTTGGTTTTTTAGTTTGTCGAATTCAAAATATCCATGAGATGACAATGTTAATAAAAAATGTAAAGCGATAACTTTCATATTAACATAATATGATTTATTTACAATAAATTGATTTTTATATTATTTATTGATTAATTAGTTAGTACCTACTGATTTGTATGTAATTCCATGCTAAAATTTTGTCATTTCAACTAATTCGGTGCTACCTTATTCCGTGCGTTGTAATTATATTAATTGTGAGCACGTGTATCTATATATCAAAATTTCTTGAAATAAATCACATGTCGAAAACATTAATGACATAGACTCCTCGATTATTTAACATTAAGATATCATCTTGATCAGGCCAACGCCAATTAATCCCGCACATAGTCATCGTTTTCACTTCGTATATAATTGGCTCCTCATTAACCACGTTTCTCACAATTCCGAGAAAATTTTGTCCCTCATATGTAATTACTACATACTCTCCCACTAATATAGAAAGTGTGGATTCACTGGATGTTTTAGGGGATATCTTATTTCCTTTCTGGTTGATATTTCCTTTAGCCTCTTTGGTTTTCTTTTCAATTCAATCTTTTCCAGTTTTGACCGTTTTTCATCTTCGATACGCCTTTGATATTCGATGTATTCATCGGCTGTTGCCACTGTCGGAGTTAATTTTCTTACGGATACAACTGTGGTTTTCAGATCTCCTGAAGAAGAAGGTGCAACTCTTGGACTGTTTTTAACAATCATTGACTCTTTCCTGTTCGTATTGTCCTCATTGTTTTCTAGAAGACCTGGTGTGTCATTTTCGTCCAATAATGCATCTACAATTATACAGTTTTCTATTGTGGAATCATTATTCGATTCGAGTATGGTTTTGTTCGCGTACGGAGTTGAAATGACTAGGCTACCATTCTCTTGTACTTCTAGATCGATAATTGTGACATTCTCGGTATTATTATCCAAATCAGTTTTAACGCTTTTCCAGAAGTAATATAAATTCTCATCTTTTATATCTCCTACCCATTCATCACCACAATTCAAAAATGCATTTTTGCATGCTCTAATCTTTCCTTCATGAACAGAAACTCGCGCCGTAGTCAATGTCTGTGTGACTCTTTGTCATATGGAAGGATTTCTATTTAAAAATCCTTCATACCAATGTCGGCCTGGCAAGCCATTTTTAAACTTATTAGGACGATTAAGGTTTTTTACGAGTTTTGATACTGTGTAAATGAGTTGATCTTTTGTAATTGGAAATCCAATTTCTGCTAAATGCTGCACCCATTTTACAATAAGGTCTTCTTCAGATGAGCTGAGTATGGTGGGCGCCCCTGCAGATGACTGCTTTGTGTATTTATTTTTGACCTTATCTAATAATGTCTGTTTGGGTATATGATAAAGTTTAGCTGCTTTATATGCAGTCATAGTTCCATGTTTTATCAAGTCAAGAGCTTCTGACAACGCTTCGGGCGTATATGTGTTTCGTGACATAATGTGATGTAATTTATAAAACTAGAAATATATGAAAAATGTATATACTTGAGTATATCCAAACTTGGTTCATTTATTACTTTTGACATCCTGGGTCAAATAACACGTATTATTTAACTTAATAAATTACACTTTATTACTTAGGTTATTAAAAATTATTTATATTACGTTAAATTATCTAAAAAATTTTAAATACACAATAACACTTTACACTACACAGCGACTATACCTCGTTAAAGGAATGCAAAGAAAGAGAACAAATTCAAAATTGTTTCCCGTTATTTTCCTTTCTTTTTCTTTCTTTCATTGTAATTCACAATAATGTCTAAATGGTCCAAAATTATGCGATAGAACGTAATAGCATACATAGAATTCCTAATTGCGGCCCATAGCACGCAATTACATATGAGCCAATTACATAGAACGCAATTTCGTGCTAGCTAAATATAGTTTAAAAATATATCATTTGTCGTATTTATCATGTATTTTACAGTAAAACGTATTTCCATTCAAGTAATAAGTGAATACTTAATAACTATTTACATGACCCATCAAATAAACTTGAAAAGAGTTACTTTGGTAAATCGAAGATAACCTCATTATTTTCAAAGCATCAGTTGTTACAACTAACAAAAATTTAAATTTTGTAAAAAAAATCTAGGTACGTACTTTATAGTATAAACATTATCTTAAAACCAATCAATCAAAAAAGTCATCAACTTATTACGACAGTTACGCTACGATCTATATTCTCTAATTACGTCCTAAGGACGGAATAGTGTACATGATCGAAATATTGTGAACATAATTCCGTGCGCAAAATCAAGTTTTCATCAAACAAGCATATTATGCGATAAAACCGGTTAACCGGTAAACGGTAATGAAACCCCTAATGTCTAGTGCCCAGAACAAGTTACAAATATTCAATGATATTGAAATCGAATGGTTAGCATTTAGGGATGTCTTTTTCGATTTGATTCATAGAAAATCTAACATTCGTCTATTTGAAAACGCATATTTGCTCTATGCCATTTAGGTTGATTGAAAGTCTTCCAGTTACAAAATAATACTACTCTTTTCCAAAAGGCTCACAGAGAAATTTATAACATCAACAAATCTTCTTCGGACTGTTAGTACACAATTTAACGGAAAAGTTGGACAACTCTTCGAAAATTTATATTATTAATTAAGCTTTGACAAAGTTATAATCCTACTTCAAAATCATGTTCAAGTACTAGAAGCAATTAAAGATACTGCTTCTTCTGTGAAATATACAAATGATAAGAAAAGACTATTTTAAAAACAAATCATGATCCTTAGTATCACACACTTCTCAATGTCTTTAGTGTGGAAAATCACATTTGATTTTAAATTGTTTAGAATTCGCTGATTCAAAGATTACACCACAGATGTGATTTCAGTTCATTCGAATTAAATATTGTGTACAAACTGTTTGGTTGGTAATCATACCGTTAATAGTTGTGATAAACAGCCTTGTAATATCTGTTGTAAAACTCTCTATTTCAAAGGTTATAACCAAATTTCAAATAATGCTTCTACTAGTTTATGTAAACGAGCAGCACAATCAAACTCTTATTGGAACAGCGCTAATAAATGTATCATCAAAACGTAATACACATATTTTGGTGTACATACATTGATGGTTCAGGCATATCAAAAGTTTAGCCCAACTGAGGGGAAAAAAACCCCACTTTCACAGGATTGTTAAATCACATAAAAGCAAAGCAATTTAAAACACAAAGCTTTTATAAAGTAATTAGAAACGAGGAAAAACCAAACTTTTCATATGAAGCATAAGGGAAACCACTTTTTTGTAAAATAGATTTTTAAATGAAAACGTCACAAATTCTTAATTATGGTCTCTGAAATATTTTTATAAATGTTTCAATATTAGCATTATAAACATCCTTTAAGAAAATTGTTTTCATTTTCATGTACTAATTGATTTATGAACAGCAAAATTTATAAAATTTTCATTACTACAGAGATCGTCTGGTCATTAAGACAACCAACATCAAATAAATGGACAGCACAATTTGTGAAAATTAAACCAAAAATTGTGATTAAATATTTTTTTTCGTATTTTTCTTCCAGAAAAACTATAAACATCCGTGGTAAAGATACTTTGTTAAAAGTTGTTAGCTCATTTTCTGGTATTTACATTATTACCTAAACGAATTTGCATCAAAACAATTTTTGGGGTCTTTCAAACTAAGAAAACAAAAACTAATTTAATTTTAATTAAAAATGTTTTTAAATCTCTTGCGATGATATAGGTAGTAATTGTTTATGTTAACGAAATCCAATTCTTCGAACAACTGGTCCAATTGAATTGCAAACTGGTTGTCGGTTAATATGTTGCTGCTCCCAGAGCAATATATAGATATTAAGAACAATATTTGGCAATAATTTTGCAGTTTGCATATTTTAACATAGTGGGACGTTTATCTAAGTTTCAACAATATAGCGGTGCATGCACCCAGCAAACCTTTTGTTTGTTCGGTCCTACCTAATTAAGTAGTACTTTTACTTTCTTTTACGAAGTAAAATAAAGTATAGTAATCATGAAAATTTTCGACCTTGAGATTATTGAAGATTTATCTGTTTTGAGGTCCCCTGAGTCCGAAAAAGTGGGTTTCGAAATGATGTCTGTCTGTCAGTCTGTCCGTCTGTGTCCGCTCTGCAGCTCAGATGGCTTAACCAATCGAACTGAAACTTCAGACTTAAGCTTTTTTGATAAATTGGAAGGCCCCAGTGAATTTTAGTCTAAATCGGGCAACCGGAAGTGGCCACTCCCTTGGGCCAGAAAATTTGTTTTGCCAATATCTCAAAAAGTATAAGGTTTACAAAAAACTACTAAAACAAAATGTTTCCAAAAAATAAAAGTAAAAAAAAATTAAAAATAAAAAATTGAAAATTAAAAAATTAAAAAATTAAAAAAAAAAAAATTTAAAAAAAATTAAAAAATTTTATAAAAAAAATAAAATTGATGTGTGGCCAATACATTTCTTCTACGAACAGCGAATTTTGAGAAACCAATTATGCAAACTTCTTACAAATTTATTATTTTTTATTACTTTCTTTTACATAAGTAAAGCTTAAATCTAAAGTTTTTGTTCGATTGTTTAAGCCATCTGGGCTATAGAGAAGACACAGACTGATAGACGGACGGACAAACGGACAGACTGACAGACAGACATCATTTCGAAACCTACTTTTTCGGACTCAGGGAACCTCAAAACAGATATATCTTACATAATATTTGGGGTTACAGCTCCCAGATTCCGCGAAACAGAAAATTTATTTTGCAAATATTTCAAAAATATACAATTTACAGAAAACATGAAAAATAAAAACAATCTTAATTAAGTTTGCAAGAAATTTGTATTATAATAGTTTCTTAAAATTCGCTGTTCGTAAAAGAAAGTCGTGTGTTGGCCACACCTCCATTTTTTAAATTCGATTCATTGTTTATAATTCAGATTTGTTACGTCCGGATCGTGATTTCCGTTAAAATTTCAATAAATTGCCACATTTTGATAATTGTTTTTCTGAATTTTTTTGTTTCTGGAGTTTCTTCTCCAAAGTGAGTTGCATATTAGAAATTACACGAATTAATTAATTAATTCAAATTAGAGTGAAAAATTGTTAATTGATAAAATGTACATACACAGGAATAGAGCTGTGTGAATGTGATGAACAAAAATTTTTAGAGAGTTTGGCTATATTAGTATAATTCGCTAATACAACCTGCACAGTACATTCTGTATATATAGAATGTAAAATGTGGTCAGTCCAGTCGCCGCGGCCTGATGAGAAGAATGATTTTTGCATAATCATAAGCTCATCAGTTCGAAACTGGATTAAGTTCTCTTACAATTTTTCGGAAATAGTAACTTGAAATAAATTACAAATTATTTACGTTTGCATGTCACATACTAAAAGAGAAAACTCCCCAAAGCCGCTTAGCATTAGTCCTTTCCGCGCAAGGATGGCATGAAATTATGTAGATTCCTTTTGTTTTCATATTGTATAAGTAGTTAACAAACATTTAATGGGACCTTCCGTTTCGAAGAGGCGATTTACTTTGTATTTTTTACGGGATGTTGGCTTTCGAGAATATGATGGTGTAGTAATGGGGGATATTCGTGACCTAGTGGATATTTGTGATCTAATTCATTTGTAACTCGTTTTCTAAATGTGTTAGATACTTTTCTTTTTCATTTGTTAACTCATAAATAGTAATACACACTTCTCTGCCCCTCTAAAAACAATTGCATCAAAACGCGAAGTTTGCGCGGGAAAAATCATGAAAATGTGTAGCTGTCAAAAGATTTGTTGTAATTTCATAACTATTCAAGTAATCATAGTGAGAAATCACTGAAAACAGTTTGTTGTATAAAAAACGGTAGGTACAATGTGTGTATTGAGTGAAGTTGAAATACAGTAAAAATGTGATTTAATTTAAATTTAAACCTATAAAACATAAATTAAGTTCGGTCCGCACTACAAGCAAGCATGTCGGTAATTATGACCGAGAAGTTCACAATACATATATGAAGTTAAACAATTTAAAAATGATAATACTTTCATACATAGACTATTTTTTAAGTAAATATTAACGATTTTAAATGCAGAAAAGCTTGAACTTAACAAATATCTATTTGTGACCTAAGCTTATTCTCATTTTAAACTTAAAATTTACATAAACATTTGCGGTCACAACTAACCACCTTCGTTAGGTTCGAAATACCAACAAATTCGGTCCGAATTACAATCTACATGGCTTTTTATTTATTCATTATCTAATAAATTATAAAACATTAAAACATACAATTTTATTAATTATTAAAATTTCTTATTTGGTTCAACGTTCGGATGGGCAAAACAAAGACAAAAGATAAAGAATAAAACTATTCTGAAGCAACCGTTCATCAAGCTATTGCGGCTATCGAGAATGGAATGACCATTTACGCAGCCAGCAAAACATATGGAATACCTAAAACCAGTTTATTATATGTATAAACATAATGGAAAGAGACCAATATCAGGTAAATCCGGACCTCCAGCCGTCTTATCCTTAGAAGAGGAGTATATTTTGGTTAATTGGATTATACAAATGGGTAAAGCAGGTTTCCTAATGACAAAAAACTAACTATTTGATAGCGTCACGGCACTAATAAAAAATTTAAAGCAGTTAAATAATTTTACCAATGGACGGCCAGGTCGAGAATGGTTTAAGACATTTCTCAGAATGCATACCGAGATATCGCAACGTTTTAAATAAACCTTACAAAAATATCGGGTCATTGTTACAGAAGAAAAACTCCGAAGTTGGTTTCGCGCAGTAGGAGAATTTTTCGGAGAAAGAAACACAATAAAAGAACCCTCAAGAGTCTTACACTGCGATGAAACTGCATTTTTTCTTACGCCAACAGATGAAAAAGTGCTTGTTGAAAAGGGAGCGGAAAAAATCAATCGAATCGTAGCGAACGATTCTAAAGAAAATTATACTGTTCTAATAACATCGAACGCTAGTGGAATGCTCCCACCTCCTATGGTAATATATCCGTATAAAAGGCGTATTCCTTCGGATATCACACACAAGTACCCAAAAGAATGGGGCATTGGATTTACAGAGAGTGGCTGGATGACGTCCGCTACGTTTTTTGAATACATAACAAATATTTTTTATCCATGGATTTTGAAAAAAAAAAAAATAGGATTGCCGGTAGCACTCTTCGTGGACGGGCATTCGTCACATTTGACTTTACCTTTAAGTCAATTTTTTAGAAACAAACAAATAATATTAAACTCGGTTCTAGCTCACTCAACGCATATTTTGCAGCCAAAGGATGTGGCATTTTTCCATCCTCTCCTCAAGTTAGCTTGGAGAGATTGTGTAAGCAAATGGAAAATGGATAATTGTGGGGATTTTGCACCGTAACTTCAAAAGGCATTAAATTTAGCTATAGTAAAGAAATATTTTCCGAAACAGATTCAGGATATGCGGCCTATGCCCGTTTTCCGAAGACGCCATAAACTATTCATTGCTCGCTACTGTCAAATTTGAAAAAAAGACAAACAGAAACTCTCGAGACAAAACAGGCTACAGAAAAGCTATTCGAATTGCTGAAGCATTTTGAAAGTCGTTTAGATGAATCGGTGAAATGAAGTTTTCTTGCATCGCAAAGCCGAAAGAAATGGTATGGCGAAGAAAATATCAAGAGCATTTTAATTATTGGCTTAAAATAAATCACGAATTAAAGTTCAATGCTGAAATAATGCTCCCTCTGGAACAGGAAGTATCGCCGGCTGAATGTTTAAGTGTTCTATATCCATTTTTGATTTTATTTAACTTTGTTTGAGAAAAATGTGTTTCCGGTTCTAATTGAAACGAAATTTAATATTTATTTTTTGTAAAATATTCAGAAATGTTAGAACATTAAACCAAAATTGACACTTTATCAAAATTGTATTTGGAAAGTGAACAAATTTTAGCTGGAAATCTAAAATTCGTTTTTTTGAAAAGTGGCATATAGGACACTTAAGCATTCAGCCGGCAAAAATAAATGTATTTTAAACTAAGTTTAAAAACGTTTTTGTTTTTCTTTGAAGAAATGGTATATGTATGTGGCCACTAGCATCAGGATGAAATACAATAGTCACAAATGCCATCAGCGGTCAGTCACGGTTATAAACTACTCATGCACAAATACCCTCAATAATTTTATTTTCGAACTTAATATTAAAATTATTATTTATTTATAAGCAAACTTAAACGTTTGACTATGATTTTAGAATACATTCTCTAATACATAACTACCAAATATGCAACCGATCATTACGGTCATTTTAATTGCGTTTAACACGTAGAAGTATATTAGTATTAATTTACACGCATAATCAAATTATTCAACACCCCATGAATAGAGACGGGCCTATATAGTATTTTTACTAATGTTATTCTTTCGGAAATTATTAACTTCAAAATAACATTAGTATTATATTAAAATATATTTTTTTTAATTGGAAGGGTTGAATCTATCTGTTTGGTTACTGTTAATTATAATAAGAATAGTTCAGGTTCACAATAAAATTTATTTTGACAGCCTGATATACTTACAGATTTTTAAAGTAATTTTTTTTGAGACGGTCACTAATACCCCCTTTTACACTATTCCGTCGATATCATACTAACCCAACGAATTAAGCGAACCTCAACACAATTTGAAACCATTATGGTAGAACTCTCAACAGTAATTTTTTTAGAACTAGGAGGTGTGGGTTCCATAAATACTCAAATGCAATAATATACGTGGCGGTCCTACGATTCGCAAGAGTATCAGGTAATTAAATACCACAGATATTTAAAAAAAAAAGACATTTTAGCTTTTAGAAAGTGAAAAGTACAAATTCAAGAAAAGAAAGACTGACCTTCCCAAAAAAATGCACTTGGTAACATATATTTCTACGTAATTTTAAGATAATTTTTTTAGTAGACTTACACAGAAATAATTTCGATTTTTGTAAAAATTAAAAATCTTTTATTGATTTGGATCTACAAAGTTTGAGTATGGTAACGATTTAAATTCTGCACAGTTTCTATTTCTAATCCTATTCGTACGTTAAGCTAAAATACATATCAAACACCTTAATAAAATAAATTTGCAATATCAACATCTTAAAGCACAAAATTTGTATTCAATCCAATCAAAACAAATCTTCTTAACATAAAACTAATTTATGAATGTACATAATACGAACCTTTCTCGAAAAATTTTCGTTTTTAAAATACAAATTTTTAGAGCAAAAATCTTTTGTATGCATTTGTGCTATATCCGTGTTTCATGCCCAACTAAATCCATAAAAAAAAAATTTTATCTTTTAAAATATCTCTCTCTATAGCTATACACATACGAGCACCCACGCACACAAACAGAATATTTTTTAGTTTATCAGATTGTTAGCTAAAAACGTGAATTGAAATCCAAATGAAAAATAATCATCAAAAAATTCTCGTACATAGTAAAAAAATGGACCTCCCAAAATCGGGCATATAATGAGTTGCGTATACTATATACGTACAATAAAAAAAAAATAGGGTTAACAATAGGCTGTCTGTTTGGAAAATTATTTTCCTTTTTTTGTTTGGGGGAAAATTTGTATTTTAATCTCAACTCATTTTTCTTTTAACGAAATTTTCAAAAGATTACTATCAATTTTATAGTATATAGTAAAGTGGAAAAATCTACTTTCCAAATTTAAACTTTTATTTTCCCATGTACCAACATAAAGCAACAACAAAATCCGTTGATTTTTTTAATATGTACATATTTCTATTTATTCGGATATAAACGAGCTTTGCAAGGCACAGCATAATGAATGAAAATCAATCAAAATTTGTTGTTATATTTATCTTGAAGGCAAAGCGGATAATTTGTTTAGATTGTTACACATGCTGTGTGTAGAAGATTTGTACGATACAGGCAAACATCGTATACAATTGTGTATGCGGAAAAGTAAAAACTAGGTTATTTTTTCAAGATCACGATTACATTTTTTTTTAGAATTTCCAAAATAATGCGAATTGATTCAGCCTATCCGTAAGCAGCGTTATACAAAGTATTCCTGTATGCGTAAAAATTGACTTTGAATAATTTCCCCATCAAAAATTGTTATAATTTCTCACTCGCACACGACAGCACACAACGAAACAAACAAACAAACAAACAAGTAAAAAAGTTAATTTGAGCTTTTTCAAAAGGAAGTAAAGAATTTAAATAACTTTTATTTTCGCATATGTGTGTGTGTGTGTTTGTGACTGCTAAATGCGTATACATATAGATTACAAATGGAAGATTATGATTCGTGAGCTATAATCGTGGTTTTATTTAATTTTATTTTTCGTTTTTTTTTTTGACGAAACGTCGGAAAATTTAATTTATGTATATGGAAATGAAATTTGCATATCAATAATCATTTCTTCTCCGTCATTTATATGATGTTCACATCCTCGTATATTAATATTATGAATAATCAATTTCAGCAAAATTACTTTCTATTCTCTTGTGGAAATGAAATGAATTCTCTGAATATTGGAATTTTTTATTTGGGAAATTTTCTGTGTGATTAAATTAAACATGCAGCATTCAATTTTGGAAATTTATTTTAATTTTTTTTTTTTTTTTGTCGGAAATTTAATTTGCATGCACATAATTCACAAGTCAATTACAACAATTTATTATTCGTAATTTGGTTTTGCTTCCGATATAATTTTATATGTAAATTTTTTTATTTTCTTGTAAATTGATTGGGAATATTTATTACGGTTGAATGATAAAATTATGTGACAAATTATATAAAATGTATAATTAAATATGGCGGAGGATATAGAAATATTTACCAACTATTTAACGTATTTTTGATATGGTGGAGTGACACAAAAGATGTTATACACGTAGACAAAATCTATAGGTAGCCCATTCGTGATTACGTTTATGAAACGCTGAAAAGTCTGTGGTACATTACTCAGACCATAAGGCATTCTCATAAACTCAAAAAGACCGCAAGGAACTGTAATAGCAGTTTTATATACTAACTATATCTTCATCAGCTTTTTAAAAAAAAATAAATCCTTAAATAATATTCGATAACAAATATTCTGCTAATTTGACCAGGAAAACAGTTGCAATAATCGGTCTGGTGTTTGATCCGACGACAAATTCATAGCGAAATTGCGACATAACCCTAAATCTAAACAAAATAATCTTGTACCGTAGGTGCTTGTAGGTGTTCCGTTAGCGGCGATTAACAGACTATCTGTATCGCTAAGAGCAGCTTGCTTGACTTGTAAAAACGAACGAAATGTTCAACATTAGCAACCCGTTCACTTTCGATTTTAGAATTTTGCTAGATTCACTTATTTGAAAATCTAATTCCCAGTTTAATTTGGAAAATAGAGATTGTTAATTGTAAAGACTGTCAGAAGACAATTAGGGAAAAGATTAATTTTGGAAAAATTGGATTCGATAATAAAATTGTTATGAATAAAAATGTAAAAAATGGGAAAGGTTAAGTTTTTAAGTCAATTTACAAATTTTTTGAGGTGGATACATAAGATAAAGGTATTGTCACCAGAATGTGTTAAAACATCTACGTTACATGGTAAGTTTCATCCAAATACAAAATTAAAAGATACGAATTACAAAGCTGACATTGAAAATAAGGATTTTTAAGAACGTCAAAAAGAGAAAAAAAGGCCGATTAGATTACGAACATTTTTCAAAATAATTTATAAATAAAATTTTTAAATAGAATAGAATAATTTTAAGAAAGAATAGAGAAATAGAGAAATTTAACTTAAACCCGGCGGTTTCATTAAATCTTGCTTGCACAGCAAACTTAAAGGTTGGTTGACTGGTTCATTTACCCAAGTACACTATTAGGCCCATGGCGTATGAAAGGTCTTAGTGAGTTCAGGAATTATTACTTTGTAGTCTAAGCACAAAGAAGGACATAAGAGTAGTTTCTTCCATACATTAAAATGGTATTCGAATCAAAAACAGCTTACTTTATAATATTTATTTGGGTCTTATGAGGAAAAGAGATCATAACATTTATTTAATATATATATATATATATCCTTTTTCATACTTCTTTAAAGAACAACAAAGCGAAAAAGTACTATTTATTTATGAATGAACCAAACATTTCAGTACCACGTAGCAACGCGCATTTTTTTTTCAATTACTATACTATTATCAGAGCCTACTGTATAAATAAGAGCCTCCAGTATCGACTGTATTTTTTACTAAGCTTAAAATAAGGTACAAACAATTTTTTCTTTACTATGAAACTATATGGGAAAACGCTTATTTTCATTGACAGATTTAGTTTATTAGAAATGTGAGCTTTTGGTTTGTTTTTATATGAAAATGTTCATGAAACATGTAATATTATTTGATTGAAAAATCGAGTCTTGAAAATGTTTATTTCTAAGTGAAAATCGTCATGAAAAATAAGGTACTTTTAAAATTTAAAATATTGTTGTTTTTGTAATACTATACGTCACCAATATAACTAGAAATTTATAAACAAAACAATAATCATCTCTTTCTTTGCCTCCATTCCAATTTGAATTCGAATATGTATCTATAGTTATTTTGAATTTGCAAAGCATGCTAGATTGTTTTGATGTTTTGTTTTTTTCACACTCATTGTATTGATTTAATTTATTTTGTTTGGCTCTTTTTGATTTTTTTAAAATTTTAATTGTTGAGCGGAGACGTGTTGTCTTTTTTCGTACCATTGGTTTTAGATGTGGAGATATGATGTCGTCATTAAACTGAATTTTCTTTTTTTAATACATATTGTTGTTGTTGTAGAATGTTTTTTAATTTAATTTCCCTTATTTTCTTTTGATCATTGCTGGGAAATAGGGAAATTTGAGAATCTGTGTCTTAAATGAGTAAGACATTGAGTTGTTTGTTAGCGATTTCTTAGAAAATTATTTAACTGGGTTTAACTTTTAATTCATATTTTATCGTCAATCGAAATTGCGTTTTTTCATATAAACACTATGAAAATAAATGAATTTTTAGTGTTTCTATATCCCTTATTTTAAGTTCATTTTTCACATGCCGGCTCTATTCATATCAAGATGGTTCTGCTATTATACGGCGATTATCATGTAAAGGGCCGTGCTTTTACAAAAATCAAGGCAGTCCTGATTTGTTTTAAATTTTTTTTCCTGTAAACAGAAAAATTGTATTGTTTGATTGCAGTAGTGAAAAATGGTGGTTTTCTTTTCTCATCCTACCTGAAAATGTAAAGAGATTTTCTTCTACGATTTTTAAATAATTAATTCTAAACATATTGAGGACGCAAATTATCGAATAATAACAATTCGAGTGAATTTTACTTCATAAATGTTTAAGTCAAAATGACCGAATTTGCATTAGTTTTTATGGGAAATTAAAAGAAGTAATATTTACTCCCGTATTACGGGCTTTTTCTTCTAGTATCTTAAAAAAGGAATTTTATTTATACAAAGCCATTATGGTGCATTAAAACCCGGTTTTGGTCGGCTTTTTGGATTTTTCATCAAAACCTTTTATGAATATAAACAGATGCACACATACACATGTTAAGAATGTTTATTTGTGTTTTGATTTTGAATGATAATGAATGAAAAAGCCTTTTTATCCCTCAATATGACTATAACTCTTAATTTTAGCTTTGCTTTAATTTTTTTCTGATAAAATGCGACTTACGACCAAATCGACTTGACCGATGATGAAATATAGTTGTTAGGAAAATCGCGGTAAATTTCCCGTAACATAGATTTGGATTGGAATAGTTTCAAAACGGAATATGAGGATAGCCATAAAACCCACGATTCGACAACTGGCAATATTACACCATCCGACGAAATTATTGAAGAGACAGATTTACACATAATTAAAGACAACGCAATAGTATACTACGCCGGTTATTGCATTTTTAAGAAAATTGATTGTGGAAGCTGTCAAGAAAAGCTGTTAAAGAAAGGCAACGAAATCAACATTTGTGGCACCTTTATAAATGAACAAAAATTCCATTCTAAGCTCCAGCAGACAAATTTTTTGAAATACCTCAAAGCTTGGTTAACGTTTTAGAAAAATACTACCCCAGCTATTGTAGTTCTGCCAACGTAACCAAACTAATAATCGAAGAATACGTAAACATGATAGAAAATGAGTGTTAAGGTAGCAGAAATTATTACAACTATTAAAACTATATTGAAGTATATAAATCTTAATTATTAATAAATTTTATTGAGTTCAATTCACAAAATTTGTAAATAAAGAATAAAAATCAAAACATTGACATTTGGCATAACATTCACAATATGTCCTATTGTAAATTACTAATTATAATTACATTATATCCATAAAATTATATATATAAAAAAAAAATTGTATTATAAAATAGATTAGTAATTCTATTTAAATTTAGATGGCGATACAAATTCAAATTAGGTATCATGTTGCTTACCAACGTTCAATAATTGTCAATGATTTTTGCGCGCCAGTTTGAATTTATAATGTCATCCAAAAATTTGTGAATTTCTTGACATCGAGTCAGGAAAATAGATAATTTGTATAAGCTGATTATATTGTAAAATAAAATTCTTTCTATTCTTGAGCGACATTCAAAGCAATCACAGCGATTTACAATAAAAAAAAACTTTGAAATATATAATTACTGCGATTATTGGAGTTTGGGACTTTCATTTATAATTGAGATTTCTGTTCGTGATTTTGAAACTCAGAAAATATTTGAAATCCACTCCACTACCCTATCAATGGTCCTTCGAGCCGGATCGAACCAGCAAAGTTTGGATTCATCAGTTTGTTCAACAAATATTGACGACATCTTTAGATGACTTGGCTAAATTTTGGCGGGTTCGGTAATTATTAATTTTTTTTTTTTAAGTGAATAATTAAATAATTCGGACAAAGTGAATTTAATATTTATCAAAACGTTTCTATATTGTGATATAAAGACATTCAATTTAAAACTATTTATTGTGATATTCAGAAGTGAAGTGAAGTAAATACCTAGACTATTCATAACAATTTGGTGCAATTTTATAATTGAATTTCGATAATTTATCCTTAATATGGCGGATCGAGACACACGTGCATTAAAACGTACCCTAAAACGTATGAATGACGTAAAAATCGTGGTTCAGAAATTCAACAGAGAAACCACACTCAGTGTCGTTCGCACGAATTTTCAGTTATTGAATGATGAATGGAACGATTACAAGATTCAAGAAAAGGATATACCTGATACGGAGGAAAATCTGACACATCGAGATGCAATTGAGGATCTATATTTCAGTTTAAAACGTGTTCTCGTCCAAGCTCAAAATGACCACGAGATTTCCGAAACAAACGTATCGTTCAATGGCACAATGGAAGAGTTCGTAGCAAACCAACAATCTTTTTTGAAGGATATGTCCACGATTAGTAAACGCGAAACAGAAATTCGTCTACCTCAAATAAATATACCCGCGTTTTCTGGAAAGTATTCAGAATTTCCGTCCTTTCGCGATTTATTCGAAGCTTCAATTGATAAAAATGAAAAAATTTCCAAAGTGCACAAGCTTCAATATTTAAAGGGATTCTTACGCGACGAGGCAGCTGCCTTAGTACGCCACATACCAATAACGGAAGCAAATTACGTAGAAGCATGGGCAAAAATTAAGGAACGCTACGATAAAAAGAAACAAGTGATAAGCCAATTGATTAAGCAATTTATGGATCAACCTTGTATTAATCAACCAACAGCAAGAACTCTTCATCATATGTGTGATGTATCGGATGAAATAATTCGTGGATTAAAGGTAATAGGCAGTGAGGCAGAGCAACGTGATCCGTGGCTTATATACGTGTTATTAAACAAGCTTGACCAAGATACGAAGAGGGCTTGGGCCCATTATTCAGCGGACAGCGATTTTCCCACAATTGAGAATTTCTTCAAATTTTTAAATGGCAGAAGTGATGAACTTGAGAGTTGTGGGCCGCAACCGAAAATTATTCAATCTACTACGCGAGTCAGAGCAAACCATGCTCAAGTTAATTCAATATCGTGCCCCAAGTGTACAAATAATCATTCGTTATCCAAATGTGATGAATTTTTAGAAATGAACAATAGCGATAGAAGAGCTTTAACAGCGAAGAAAAGGCTCTGTTTTAATTGCTTATCGGCGACTCACCAGGCAGGAGGGTGCAGATCAAAATTCCGTTGTAGTACTTGCAACCGAAAACACCACTCATTGCTGCATGTGGAAATGAATATTGTGTCATCAACAGATACGGCCGATAGTAGTAATTCTTCATCTGATGCATCAAACAAACGCCAAGTGCTTCGACAACGAATTTATGTACAGAAATTCAAACAAATACAACAATAGCTGCTAAATACCAATCGCTCCTCCCGACAGCAACAGTGAACGTGAAACGAAGTGATGGTTCCTTGATAAGATGCAGAGTCCTGTTGGATTCCGGATCGCAAGCGTCTTTTGTTTCAGAAGCTTGCATGCATGCCCTTAGATTGCCTCGAGAAAAGGCAAAAATTGTGATTACAGGCTTAGCTACGTCGACTATTACGACTAGGGGTGTCACAAAACTAGTGCTATCGTCAATTTACGATAATCAAAGACGAATAAATGTCGAGGCTCTAATCATTCCAAAATTACCTCCGCAACTTCTAAGGCAATTAATAAGTGTGCAAGATTGTGAATTATTCAATAACCTACAACTGGCAGATCCTGAATACCTTCATCCAAGAGGAATCGACATACTTATCGGTGCCGATAAGTTCTTCAGCGTTTTGGAAGATGGACGAGTACCTCACCCAAATGGAACAATGATTGCACAAAATACCGTATTCGGTTGGATTGTTAGTGGGGATTCACAAGCGAAAAATAGTGGAATAGAGTCAGACTCTGGCATGGTAGGATGCACCCTAAATATGCATCTCAACATAGATCAAATACTTCGAAATTTTTGGGAAATCGAAGAAGTAGCAACTTGTGAACCATTCTCTACAGAAGAAAAGGAATGTGAAGAAATCTTTAAGTCTACACATAAGCGACTTGAAAATGGAAGATTTTTAGTAAGGATTCCTTTTCAAAGAAATTCTCCAGATCTAGGAAATTCAGAATGTACAGCGATAAAACGATTTTACAGTCTGGAAAGAAAACTGCAGTCAAACGAAGCATTAAAAAGGGAATACATAAAGGCAATGGATGATTACATAGCACAAGGTCACATGGAGTGCATTCCAGAAGAAGATATTAATGCAAAAGAACAAACCACTTACTATTTGCCGCACCACGCAGTTATAAAGGAAGGAAGTTCCACAACGAAAGTTCGTGTAGTTTTTGACGGATCTTGCAAATCTTCAACCGGAATTTCGCTTAATCAAAAAATTATAATAGGTCCAACGATACAGCCAACACTATGGTCAATACTTACAAGGTTTCGAAAACATCGAATCGCTTTAACAGCAGATATTGAAAAGATGTATCGACAAGTGTTAGTTGATAAAACGGATACTGATTTTCAAAGGATATTATGGCGTAAATCTCTTAGTGACAAATTGGTTCATTATCGACTCACCACAGTAACTTTCGGCTTAGCGTGTTCCCCATTTTTGGCGATACGTGCTCTGCAACAAACAGCAGTAGATCACCTCGAATCCACTATTTGCCCAACAGTCTTCAACGATTTTTATGTTGATGATTTAATCAGTGGTGCAGATACGGTTGAAAATGCGATGCGGCTAAAAGAAAAAATCAACAACGTATTGAAATCAGGTGGCTTTCATTTACGAAAATGGGAATCCAATCATTCCATGTTATCTGATAATTGCGAAGTTAGGTCAAAAAATGTTAATTTTGAAGATGAAACCGCAACTATAAAAATACTCGGGTTGGAATGGAATCCAGCGAAAGATTCGTTTACTTTTAGTGTGTAATTAGATGCCGATACCACAATAACAAAACGGCGAATTTTGGCAGAAATTTCACGAATTTTTGATCCTCTTGGACTGGTATCGCCTTCTATCATACAATTTAAGATTTTGATGCAAAAGTTGTGGATGTTAAAAGTAGATTGGGATGAAGATTTACCTCATGAACTTTCAGCATTCTACAATAAAATTAAATTGGAATTAAATCAACTGGAAAAAATTCAAATTCCAAGATATATTCAATTTGAACAAGCCGAATACCATGGATTTTGCGACGCGAGCGAACGAGCGTATGCCGCTGTTATATATTGCAGATCTGTTGGAGAAAATGGAGAAATCAAGGTGAATCTGATTACATCTAAAACAAAGGTAGCCCCAATCAAACAGGTTTCAATTCCAAGGCTAGAATTATGTGGGGCTCATTTGTTGGCGAAGTTATGGAACACCACGAAGATAAATGTACCGCCAGCTAGAATTTATGCTTGGACAGATTCCACCATTGTTCTCAAATGGCTCTCGGACTATCCAGCAACTTGGAAAACCTTTGTGGCGAATAGGACATCTGCAATCCTAGAAGTATTACCAAGATGTCAATGGAATCATGTCTCGTCCAATAATAATCCAGCAGATCATGCATCTAGAGGAGTGGCTGCTGGACAACTAATTGATCTCAAACAATGGTGGTATGGTCCAACTTGGCTAATTCAGAACTCAAGCAACTGGCCCGTAAACAAAGAAGAATGTCAACATTTACCAGGGGATGATGATGAAAGACGACCACTTAAAGTATGCAGCCTACAAACAAATAAAACTGACGATATATTGTCAGATTTAACCAATAAATATTCAACCTACAGCAAATTGATTAGAGTCTTAAGCTATGTATTGCGATTAAGTAGCAAACAGCGGTTTAATGCTACGCGAAATAAAACTCTAATAACAAGCGAAATAGTTGAAGCCGAAAATAAATTAATAAGATGGGCACAACTCAGTGAATACAAAATAGAAATCAATAAATTGTCAAAAAATGAAAAGTTACAAAAGGGAAGTAATTTATTGTCACTTACTCCTTTCCTAGATGAAAATAGAATATTAAGGGTTGGAGGACGCCTTCACAATATGGACAGTCAATTCGAGAAAAAACACCCAATCATTCTGCCAAATTCCAGTCCCTTAAGTAGATTGATAATAAACTTCTTCCACCAAAAATATTTACATCCCGGCCCTTCCTTAACATCCCATCTAATAAAACAAAGATTTTGGATTGTAGGTAGTCGCAATCACATCAGACAACAACTGCGAAAATGTGTGAAGTGCACGAGACATCGGGCAGAAACTTCAATACAATTAATGGGCAATCTACCAAAAGTACGAATTTCACCAGCTAGGCCATTCAGCAAATGCGGTGTCGACTATGCGGGTCCCATCCAAATAGCTTCCAAAAGAGGGCGAGGGGCAAAAATAATAAAGGGGTACATCGCAATTTTCGTATGTATGGTTACGAAAGCCGTACATATCGAAACCGTCAGTGATTTAACGTCTGAGGCCTTCATAGCAGCAATGAAACGATTTAGTTCCAGAAGAGGTGTACCTACAGATGTATACAGCGACAATGGTACTGCTTTCGTAGGTGCTCATCGAAAGCTTAAAGACTTCTACAATATAATAAATTCTCCGGACCGGAACAAGATGATTATGGAATTTACGAGCGAAAATAGGATAAATTGGCATTTTATCCCACCAGCGGCACCTCATTTTGGCGGTTTATGGGAGGCGGCTGTAAAGTCGGTCAAATCACTCCTAATTAAAGCAACCAAAGGAATTAATTTAACATTCGAAGAGATGAATACCTTATTATGTCAAATCGAATCGATATTAAATTCAAGACCACTAAGCGCAATATCAAATGAAGACTCATCCTATGAGGCGCTCACACCATCACATTTCTTAATTGGGTCAGCATCAGGTGCAATTCCAGAAGAAAATCTCATTAATACTCCTGAACCAAGATTAAAAATATGGCAACAGGTGCAGCAACGAACGCAACATTTTTGGAAAAGGTTTTCCAACGAATATCTGAATACCTTGCAGCAACGTAATAAATGGAAATCTAGCAACGAAAACATCAAGCCTGGCGATTTAGTAATACTAAAGGAAGATAACCTACCACCGTGCAAATGGGCACTCGCAAGAGTTACAACAATCCATCCAGATGAAAGCAAAGTTGTCCGCGTAGTCACTTTGAGAACAGCTACATCCACATTAAAGCGACCGATTACAAAGATCTGCAAACTTCCAACAAATGGTTAACGGACCGTTAACGGGGCGGAGTATGTTAAGGTAGCAGAAATTATTACAACTATTAAAACTATATTGAAGTATATAAATCTTAATTATTAATAAATTTTATTGAGTTCAATTCACAAAATTTGTAAATAAAGAATAAAAATCAAAACATTGACATTTGGCATAACATTCACAATATGTCCTATTGTAAATTACTAATTATAATTACATTATATCCATAAAATTATATATATAAAAAAAAAATTGTATTATAAAATAGATTAGTAATTCTATTTAAATTTAGATGGCGATACAAATTCAAATTAGGTATCATGTTGCTTACCAACGTTCAATAATTGTCAATGATTTTTGCGCGCCAGTTTGAATTTATAATGTCATCCAAAAATTTGTGAATTTCTTGACATCGAGTCAGGAAAATAGATAATTTGTATAAGCTGATTATATTGTAAAATAAAATTCTTTCTATTCTTGAGCGACATTCAAAGCAATCACAGCGATTTACAATAAAAAAAAACTTTGAAATATATAATTACTGCGATTATTGGAGTTTGGGACTTTCATTTATAATTGAGATTTCTGTTCGTGATTTTGAAACTCAGAAAATATTTGAAATCCACTCCACTACCCTATCAATGAGTATGTTCCATTTTTGCCTGATCCGACGAACACATGTTATCAACACATTCGAAGCCTGATTCAGTTTTTGATTTTAGTGTTAATAAGGAAAAACTGCAAATGGTCCGTTTTGAATAATTTTCAAAAACCTAATCTCGCACAGCTTCCAAATAAGCATGCAGAAAATTAAAAATATTGAATAATTAAATAAATAATACAATGAATTTCGCTTATGAATTTTTATTAAATTTGTTTCAAAGAGAGCTCCGCATTAGAAAAAGCCGAAAGGTAATCTCGCAATGGATTTTAGAACACATACATATAGTTTGTAAAATAGGTAAAATGTTTTCCAAAATCTATCTATCTTTAACGAGGCGTGAATATTATATCAATCGCAATTGATTCTCATCTTCTATAGGTTCCCCAATTGAGATTTACATAGTTGCATGAAATTGGAGGTGCTAATAATGGGAAATATTTAGTTGGACGAAATTGGGCAGTCAGTTCTTGGAAATATAATTCGCTTGCATTGAATTTATATTATAAAACAAATACAATTTCAAATAGAAGACTGTTTTTTTTGGGAAACTGGGCATAAAATAAACGTTCAGCGCTTTTAGAAATGCAAATGTTTACATATTTAAGGTACACTCTAGGTGCGCTGGATGCGCCTAATATATACCAAACATAAATTCTCTAGATTACCTAAAAGCGTTAAGCAAAAACTAACACAAATGTCTTTGCCCTATTAACCGCTTCAAACACAGAGAGCATTAACAAAATTGTACACTGGATTTATATTTTAATGCGTTTTATAAGAGAAAAAACTGAATTTTTCACAAAATACTTTAGTATTGGTGCATAATTAGTAAAAGTTATTATCAATATTACGCAGTCATATCGAACTTGTCATTAAAGGAGAATGGCTGGATATTTTTAAAAACGAACTAACTCTAAATTGACTTCCTTTGAGAAATTAATATTTTATTTATTCAAAATAATTAACTAAATTTTTCTCAAGGACAAAAAGGAATGAAAAATTCATTATCATTCAAAATCAAAACACAAATAAACATTCTTAACATGTGTATGTGTGCATCTGTTTATATTCATAAAAGGTTTTGATGAAAAATACAAAAAGCCGACCAAAACCGGGTTTTAATGCACCATAATGGCTTTGTATAAATAAAATTCCTTTTTTAAGATACTAGAAAAAAAAGCCCGTAATACGGGAGTAAATATTACTTCTTTTAATTTCCCATAAAAACTAATGCAAATTCGGTCATTTTGACTTAAACATTTATGAACTAAAATTCACTCGAATTGTTATTATTCGATAATTTGCGTCCTCAATATGTTTAGAATTAATTATTGAAAAATCGTAGAAGAAAATCTCTCTACATTTTCAGGTAGGATGAGAAAAGAAAACCACCATTTTTCACTACTACTACTGCAATCAAACAATACAATTTTTCTGTTTACAGGAAAAAAAATTTAAAACAAATCAGGACTGCCTTGATTTTTGTAAAAGCACGGCCCTTTACATGATAATCGCCGTATAATAGTATAGTAATTGAAAAAAAAATGCGCGTTGCTACGTGATACTGAAATGTTTGGTTCATTCATAAATAAATAGTACTTTTTCGCTTTGTTGTTCTTTAAAGAAGTATGAAAAAGGATAGATATATATTAAATAAATGTTATGATCTCTTTTCCTCATAAGACCCAAATAAATATTATAAAGTAAGCTGTTTTTGATTCGAATACCATTTTAATGTATGGAAGAAACTACTCTTATGTCCTTCTCTGTGGTCTAAGCACGAATGAAAAATAAATAATAATATAATAACAGGATCGAGGTTAGCACTATTGACATCTCCCAGTTGTACTATGCATGAGCAATCGGAGAAATATTCCTTGCGATGGCACGTTAGAAACATGAAACAGAAGTATAAAGTAAACAACAACGAAATCTTCTTGACTATCACGATGAATTATAAGACAGCGATCACCGCGATTGACTAGTGATCCCTCATGGAGAACTGTGAAGATTAATTTTTTAATTAACCGCATAGAAATTCAGATTTTGCAATAAAAAATAAACGCTCAAATCAAAAATATTTTTTGTTTATTTTCCAATCAACTGTTTGATCGAACCTTAACTTATCGCCAATCAGGTTCATTGTTCTCATCTCTTTCTCTTCATCTAATTATAATAATACCCAAACATTTTAGGCAATACAGATTTTTCGTTTATACAGCAATCTACCATAAGCAAACATTTCTATTCGCCGTTTGCATGGATCAAAAGCAATTTGCAATGTGCGAGCAAGCGAGAATATTACATTGAGAGGAAGTTGTTCTACCAATATTTAAATAGTATTACATAAGCGCTCTTTTGTGATTTAATATACCCTAAAAAAATCAATGTTTTAAATTATAGTTCCAACAAAACCGTTACATTTTTTGTTTGATTGTGCTTTCTAGGAAAACTTAGATTTTGAAAGTTGATACTTGATTAACAAATTAAAACTTTATATACAATGTATTAAAAAGGTTGTAAATAAAATGGAATTCATTTCCAAAAGGGACTGAAAAAATTTCAGATGGCCTTACAAATTATATTGAGCCACAAAAATACCACTAAGCATCCAAAGCGCACTTTATATCGCTGTATTCAGATTCGGCATATCACCAATTCTTATACCACGCAACTCAAACTCCTTCAAAAGTTTCGAGTAATATCGAAAAACACGATTATTCACAAACAACTCGAATATACCCGAAAAACTGCGAACAAACGAGTCCCACAATAATCTTAAAAAATTAACAAATCCTAAGAATATCGAGCCCAGTAATTAATAACCCCAAGACCTCAAATTTCGAATTTCGACAATCCCAACTTAACGTAAAATCATATAACTTATTGTAGTATTAAGCTTAATTCAACCCCAAGCTAAACTTGAGCATGGCCGGCGAAAGCGTTCCGCGATCGATGCGGCTCGAGCGGCGCTTACTAATAACGGCGCCAAATGGCCAATTTTATTTATTCAAGAGAATTTTATTTGTTTCAATAATGAGAATAAATCAACAAAGATTGGACCGACCAAATAATTGGTGTAAAGTTAAATAAAATCAGTATCGACAGTAAAATTATCACTTGTGAACGTGTGTTTCAAATGGGAGTTAATCTAGCTTTATTCTTCCGTGTTCTGTACATTTCTACTTAGTTTGCTTAGTAGTCAAAATAGATTCCATGACAATTGAGATTTCATTTCGATTAAAAACGGGTAAAAACCGTTAATTTTCAAAATTTGCAATTTTCAACTTTTTATGTTTCGTCGTTCGTTGAGCAGTATTTTTAACACTAAACATACCGTTACTTTATACATATCTACTCCTACCATGACAGGCCAAATGGCTGGTTGTGGCAGGTAAGACTGAATATTGAAACATTTATTGTGCATATATGTGGCATAGACATTCATAATAGATCTCTCATTTGACTAAAAACAGAAAATAAAAACCAAAATTTTTCATTCAAATTTTATCGGTGTATTGCGTATACGTATTATATTTGCAACGCATTCTAAAATCATTGCCTTATAAAATACACAACACAACGATACATTGGAATTATCAGAAGTTTTTGTTTTTTTCCTTTAGTTACTATGAAATGAGAAATCTAGTATGAACGTCTATGTATGTGGTATACGAGTATTAGAGGAAAACTCGTGACACAAATAATTTGTAAAGCCTAGCATTTATGGATAATTTCCTATTATCACCTGCAGCTGCTTTTCGACAATTATTATCTTCTAGCGAGATGAATGTCAATGTCAGGCTAATCTTACTTACAAGGCATATAGATCCTATTTTAAGTCAAAGAGCTACCATTTCAAATAAATGTTAAAAATTAGTATACTAAAAAATAAATTATCACCGGTTTCGGACATCGTCGATACAAATTAAATGCAAAGTTTCGCAGCGTAAATCGATGGGTGCTGAATCTATTAAAATTTTTTTCTGTGTGTCGGGGGAATTTGTTTCTTTAATAAGATATTTGTTTTAAATTAAACATGTGAATTGTGCGCAATGCCAAAACGTTCCGAAAAGTGGGGACACTAGTCCTCACTAGTGGTTACAGTTTACGATTTCCCGAGAAATTTCATTTCTTAAGAAACGAGACTGAAAGGAGACTCCTTTTTTTAATGACCTGCACCGGAGGAATTCTTTAGGTCACAATTTTCAATCAGAACAAAATGGAAAAATATTTTGAAAAAAGATGTCAAATTCTAGTGAGAACGTAGGAGATTTTTGATCTATTAAAATTTTATATACTATCATATAATAATGGTATAAACCCATTATGTTATTGTTTGTTCGTGGCTTATAACTTAACTAATTTTTCTTCTAAAAAAACACACTAAATTTTTTTTTTTACAAAATAAATTTAACACAAATTAGAAAACAAAAAAGTAGCTTCATTTAGTGATACAATTTTTAATTATTTGAAAGAACCAATTTTTTAATTCCATTTGACTACTGAAGAATTTTTCTTCTAGGAAACCAATATTATAGTATGTTGCGTATCGTTTATTATTAGATCATATTGTTTGTTTTAGTGTTAACTTTGTCATTTTGCAGTAGTGGGTTGTTTCTATTCAATTCTATTCTATACAGAACTCGAATATTGATATCGACATCTTTGTATGTGTGGTTCTCGATGGCTAAATGCTGTGCGTAATGATTGAATTCATGTTGTTTATTGTTCGTGTATTACGTAGTTCGTCTGTATGCTGTTTAAACTTTTTTGTGAATGAACGTCCCGTTTGCCTTACCCGATATACAATTTTGGAAAATCACTGCATACTAACTTACACACCCCACTTTCGATTTTTATTTTGTTCTGTGTGTGTTTATCTTCTGTAGTAATTTGTGACTTGTTCTAAAAGCTACCGTGTACCCATGTTGGCGTAAGATCTTTTTAATTATATTGCATGTATTTCTATTGTATTCCACCGATATGTACTTCTTTGTGATGGTATCATCAGTACAAAGTGTACTAAGGCCAAATCGATGTATTTTATTTTTTATTTTTTCAATTAGTTGGTTTATCGCGTCTACAGACTCTCCATTACTTTCTGCAATATAAATAATTGTGTCAAGCTCGTCATTACAATCTGTGACGTTCATTGGTATATGGTTTAACCTGTATGGTTTAATATGGTAGAAGCCTTTAATCTCCAGCTACTATTACTCGGCTAAAAATCATCAAATAGTAAAATGGTGATTGTGGCAGCGGCTGCTGGACATCATCATTATATTTAAATTGTATTCGTTCTAGGACGGGCTGTACGCCCTAGTAAATAAATATGAATAAAAGTATGTGTGAAAATCCGTTAAGATGCAAATCAACGGGACCGGCAAAAATTTCCGGGTTAAAGGAGTTTTCCGTTTTAAGGGTAGATACATATTAAAAAAGAAAACGACAAATATACAGGGTGTCCAGGTTTGGGATGCTGATCCGTCAAGGGGTGATTCCTTGGTTCATTCTGAGAAAAAAATCGTTTCGGGAGGGGGAGTCCATTTTTGATATCACTTGGGATACAGGATATTTAAAAAATTTGGTTCAGAAAAAAAGTACACCCAACTATTGCACTGTAACTTCTAATATATTCATCGGAGAGCAACCAACTTATTCTTATTTGAATGGTAATTGTATACGCTATTATTAAGATTTAAGTACTTATCTGGCATCTGCATCCGTTTGAGAGCTATGATGCTTTAAAGTAAAAAAAAAAATATATTTTTTAAAAAAAATTACTACATTGATATCTATTTTGTTTACGGATTTTGCGATGGTAATGCATCACGAGCTCGGAATGAATATCAACGCAGATTTCCAATGCGTCGCGTTCCTAACGCAAGAGTATTTACAAATATTCATAGAAGACTGCGAGATATCTTAACAACATATCAAATACCCGGGCGGAGCCCCATTCAGTCTCACCAAATCATTTGGATGTCGACGAAGAAATAATTCGTAATGTAAAAGCAAATCCTTCTATTAGCATAAGGAGGCTCGCGTTACAATTGTACGTCTCTCGCTACCGAATTCATCTAGTATTGCTTAAGGAGAATCTTCATCCATACCATATAACACCAGTTCAAGAACTATTAAGTATCGATAGACTACAATAAAAGATTGGAGTTTTGTAATTGGTTGATGGAAAGGAATTTGAACAATGATAGTTTTGTGAAACGTATACTATGGATGGATGAATTGAAACAAAAGAAGAATTAATACAACTAATTCACACAACAGCAAAACAGATAAGGGAAGAATTACCAAAAATTGAAATAACCAAAGGCATACTTAAACGAGTATTAGCCTTTAATCAATCACAAGGAGGACATTTTGAGAACCTTCTATAACTCCTTGACTCAAACTTGGTATTAGGGGATTCTAGGGGAGATGATGGCGAATTAAAATTAAATAAAACAAAAGAAAAATTACAACGGTTTTTTTTGAGAAAAACTCAAGTTTATAAAAAAAAAAATATTTTTTTTTTTACTTTAAAGCATCATAGCTCTCAAACGGATGCAGATGCAAGATAATATCAAAAATGGACCCCTCCTCTCCATGCGATTTTTTTCTCAGAATGAACCAAAGAATCAACCCTTGACTGACCGGCATCCCAAACCCGCACACCCTGTATATAATAAAACTGTATTCATTACTTAATAAAAATCAATTCAATTATAGATTAATCTACAAATACATCACACATATTACATTTCAAATGATCACATATACTTACCGGGTGATTTTTTTAACCTGATACACTCAAATATTTCGGAAAATAAGCACTCTACGAAAAAAATTATAAAGATCAAAATTTAATTATTCCGCGGGGGAAATACATTAGTGTTAAAATTAGTACCCGCTCCCTCCTTGTAGGTGGGGCAGGGGGTAACTTTGAAACTAGCATAGGAATCCCTATTTTTTATTACAAATTCGAATTCTACGGCTAAAAATACGTTGTATTTGACTGAAACATTTTTTTCGATTCATGATAGATGGCGCTGTATTTGACGATATTCAATTTTATTCGGTTTCTCCTACTGAGAACCTACGCAAACGATTCTACAATACGTCTGCAATAAAAATACCATGGTTTCGTTGTAAATCCATGAAGTTGGTCTTAAACAATTTATTCATTTTGCAAATTTCGAATAACTGGGAAAGGGGTGCTTGATTTACATGAGCCCCTCCCCAATTAAATTAAGTGCTCAAAATGATGGCCTTCGACTTCAATGCACTTATTAACCCACATTTCATATGACTGTACACAACTGAGAAGTGTGTCTGCTTGAATTTCAGCACAAGCATTTCTGATTCGCTCAATCATATTCTCTCGTGTTGTTGGTTTTTGTTTGTAAACTTGGTCTTTGAGATAGTCCCACAAAAGGAAATCTGGTGAAGTAAGATCTGGTGAACTGGCAGTCCAATTTAATGGACCAGCTCTCCCGATCCAGCGACCATTGAAAGCACGATCAAGTATTACACTTGCTACCAACGAATGGTGTGCGGTGCAACCATCATATTGAAACCACATGTTCCGTCACACTTCTAAGCTCAAGTAATCAAATAATGTTGGCAGTTCATTTTCCAAAATATCTCAGTACATTTGACCATTCGAGTTGCCTTCAATAATGTGGGGCCGATGAGTTTATTGCCAATTATTCCACACCACACATTGACAGTCCAAGGCCGCTGATGTTCAACTTGGCGAAGCCAGTGCGGATTTTCAACACTCCAGTAATGCATATTGTATCAGGGGTACAAATTGAAAATGCGGGATTGATAACAGATGGCGTTACTAACGCTATACGCATCAGGCAGTACTGTGACTATGTTCATGTCAAAGCTACGTCTTATAGCTTTAATTTTCAGTATGTGTCAATTTGTCGCAGTGTCAAATTCATAGTTTTTTTGAGCTCTCAATATGTCGAGTTTCGTGCCAACAAAACAGCATTTGCGGGAAGTTTTAATTTACTTCTTTAATTTGAAGAAAAGTGCTGCTGAAGCACATCGATTGGTCTCCGAGACTTATCCGAGTCATGTTCCATCGGTTTCAACGTGCGAGAGATGGTTTGTGCGGTTTAGAAGTGGTGATTTTGACGTTGAGGACAAAGAGCGGCCGGGCCAAGTGAAAAAGTTTGAGAATGCTGAATTGGAGGCAATACTCAATGAAGACTCGTGTCAAACTCAACAAGAGCTCGCAGATTCATTGGGAGTGACACAACAAGCCATTTCCCATCGTATAAAAGCCCTCGGAATGATCCAAAAGCAAGGACATTGGGTGCCGTATGAGCTGAAGCCGAGAGACGTCGAGCGCTGTTTTTTTGCATGCGAACTGCTGCTCGAACGGCAAAAACGGAAGGGTTTTTTGCATCGCATTGTCACTGGTGATGAAAAATGGATCCGTTACGATAACCCGAAGCGCAAAAAATCATATGGTTACCCCGGCCATGCATCATCATCGACGGCCAAACCAAATATTCACGGCGCCAAGCTCATGCTCTGTATTTGGTGGGACCAGCTGGGTGTGGTGTATTATGAGCTATTGAAATCGAACGAAACCATCACAGGAGCACTATACCGAACTCAATTGATGCGTTTGAGCCGCGCACTCAAAGAAAAACGGCCACAATACGAGCAAAGACACGACAAAGTAATTTTGCAACATGACAACGCTCGGCCACATGTTGCAGCGCCGGTCAAAACATACCTACAAACGCTGAAATGGGAAGTCTTACCCCACCCGCCGTATAGCCCAGACATTGCTCCTTCCGATTACCACCTTTTCCGATCGATGACACATGGCCTAGCTGACCAGCGCTTCCATTCTTACGAAGAAGCCCAAAAATGGGTCGATGACTGGATAGCAGCCAAGCCGGCCGAATTTTTTCGCGACGGTATCCGTAAATTGCCAGAAAGATGGGAAAAAGTTGTGGCTAGCGATGGACAATACTTTGAATAATTCATTTGTTACCATTTTTTCAGAATAAACGTTCAAAAATAGAAAAAAACCCGCATTTTCAATTTGTACTCCTGATACGTAACGAAAAAAATTTGGGTTTTGCTGTATTTGTTCACGTGCTTACTGACAAAAAGTTATCCGATTTTGGAAATCAACGCCATGAAGATCTTGGTGTAAAGAAACATGATACGGATGATTCTTTTGACGTTTTAAAATTTTCCAAGCACTGTTCTGGGACAATCCGGAATCACTAGCTATTTCTCGTGTACTAATATGAGGATTATGAGCTACTGCAGCCAATACATCAATTCCATTATTTTCTTCGGTGACTGTTGCTGGACGAGCCCTTTTTTCGGTTGAACAGTTCCATCAGTAATAAATTGTTTGACAGTATGAAATGACGCACGTGACCAAATCCTATCCGGAAAACGCGAAGCGTAGAGAGTAAAAGCATTATCGAGACTCCGGCCAGCTTCTCCATAAACCAGATTCATTCCAATTTTCACATTTGCAGTTAAATACACCATTATGAAGTAGTATTGATAGCTTTACACAAGTATTATTGTTTTCAACAAAACAAAATACAAACAATTTCATTAATTTGAAAGCCGATTTAATCGCATGTTCCTGGGTTACGATAATGACAAGACATTTTTCAGTAATTGAAAATTTAAGAAATAGAAATTGTTTAAGACTAACTTCGAGTATTTACAACGAAACCATGGTATTTTTATTGCAGAAGTATTGTAGAATCGTTTGCGTAGGTTCTCAGTAGGAGAAATCGAATAAAATTGAATATCGTCAATTATAGCGCCATCTATCATGAATCGTAAAAAATGTTTCAGTCAAATCGTACGTATTTTTAGCCGTAGACTCCGAATCTGCAATAAAAAATAGGAATTCCTATTTTAGTTTCAAAGTTACCTCCCGTCCCACCTACAAGGAGGGGGGGGGGGGGTACTAATTTTAACACTAATGTATTTCCCCGCGGAATAATTAAATTTTGATCTTTACCATTTTTTTCGTAGAGTGCTTATTTTCAAGCTTTTCGGCAATCGGCCCCACTGTGCGTCGGCAAAAACCGTTAACAAAATGGTCAGACGCTCTTTTGAGAACTTATACCACTCACACATTTCTAGCCCTGAAAGTCTAGCATTTTAATGGGAAGCATCCGGTAATAAAGCTCGGTTTCATCGCAGTTTGCTACGTCTTTGGCGCTGTAACCTTCAGTTAATGCATGTAATCTGAATCTCCACTCAATCACTACATCTTGGTTCACTTCACGGGCCTGCGAAACTTTTAGCTCGAGCTATGGTAAGCTATTCCATAATAACGTCATAAACTTGTTGAACGTTGGTTTCTTACGATAATAAATATGTATATATGTACATATGTCATATTCATGCGTTTCTCTATTTCGTGCAGTTCTTTTGGTTTCATATTCCATTTTTATAGCAATTTTTGTACTACAAAAATGTCTTCCGTCCGCGACATAGGAGTTTTCGGCTTATATATATGTACAATATTGCATGAAATTTAATTGGAGGGAATTTTTATTTTGTAAATTTTTCGTGTCTTGTGAGTTTCCGCGTTATGTGATTTCCGGCTAATATAAGAGATGCGTTTATTTACCCCCTTTACTTATTCTATACATTCCAAGACAATCGTTCTTCAGGCAAGCTTATTAATGCTTAGATAGTTAAAGTGGATTATGGTACAATAAAATTTCATTATTTCATAGTCTGAGCCACTGAGGCTTTTCATTATAAACGTATTATGATGCTAAGAGGGTTTTGTTGCTTAGAAATACAGTCTATGAAAATATCCTACTAACAGCACTTAGCACAGAACCGTATATTATTATAATATATTTTATAAAAAGCTCATATTTATTGAAAATTTCTTGAAATTGTATTTGAGTTTTGACGATAATTCTTTTGTTTTCTTTTAAAGTCCAGACTAATGAGGCATGTATATTATTATAAGCGTCACATAGAATTCATATCGCCTCCAAGCTTTAAAAGTTTAAACAGTTTAAAAGTTTAGAAAGTTTTGTCCATTAAAAGCTTTTCGATGAACTTCATAAATTTCACATTGTGCTCATTGCTTTACAGTAAAAATGCAAACTTCCTAAGCTAAAAAATCAAAAATAGGATTTCCGTTGATTTTCATGGGAAATCATACAATTCCCACTGTAAAACTTTTCATTGTATACCTAGATACATACAAAACAACTAATTAAAATGCAGTAATGAGCGAAAACCGGACAAAACATAAACCAACATAAAAAGTACACAGTAAGGAGAAAAAAAAACAAAAAACTTTTGTTATTACCATTTTGTTTTATGTATACAAAATAAAAAACTTTTCTAATTTCAAAGCTGTATATTTGTACTTTTGTTTTTCCTTTCGGGACTGTAATTTAAAATTATTTTGTAAAAAAAGCAAACTTTTTTTTTTTGGCAAAACACAAAAAACAAAATTAAAAATTTGCCTTTAAAGTTTTCTTGTGTACCGAAAGAATTATTATTTTTTAAGCCTCAAAACATTCAATTATTTTGTATATTGATAATTCGTATTAACCGATAATCCTTTTTATTATGTATTATAATCCTTCGTTATACATATTATATAACTTACGACAAATTTACTTTGAATAGGCACATTTAAATTATTAAATTTAAATAAATTATTAAAAGGGATTTTAACCTTTTTCTTGTTGTTGTTTATTAGTATTAGTATTTAGTATGTCCTTTCGGTTCATTTCGTTACCGTGAACACAAAGTGAAAGGAAATACGAAATGTCTAATCAATCAATTTGTTATGCTTAAAATTTGGTTTTTGTTTACAGAATGAAGTCCTTTTAGCTTGATCCAGATAAAATAAAGCAATTAGCCTTGAACCCAACTAAGTGTGTATGTGCACAAGCAGTTTTCCTAGTTAATCAAAAGTTTTCCCCCATCTAATTATCAAAAGCATTAGAAAAGTTAATTAGAAAATAAAATAAAAACTATTCCATACGAAACTTAAATTTAATGCTTCACTAGATTTCATTCTGTGGAATAATACAACCGATAATAAATTTGTCAAGAAGCTTTTCTTTTTTTTTTTGTGGGTTGGGGAAATATTTAGAAAGTTTCAAAAATAAATGTTTTCTTAGAAAATAATTTTAATTTTTTAATTGCTTAAATGTAATTAGGAATTTAATATATTATTTCTATGAACTAGAACTTAATGAGTTTCTTTTAAATGGAAAACTGTGAAATCCATGTATTACGCTAGTTTCCAAATTTTCATCACTCAAGTTTGTAGTTGACATTAAATGTTAACTAAATTGTTGGCTCATTGCACTTAAGTCATTTATTTGTTCTTATAGTGGACTGTACTCACTTTTTTTTTAAATTAATCAAATAAATACGTCCCGATGCCTTTAGATTTTTAAGAAGAGTATTTTCTGTTTTATTTTAGTTACAAAGTTTGCTGTGTCTCCGATTTTGTTAACACTGAAAACAAAAAGACATATCTGCTGTGAATCAATAAAAGAGCGCACACATTATCTCACATTGATTTTAAATTGATTACCAACATTTACCCATTCTTGCAATGATTAGTCACTTGGAAATGTTTAATTTTAAATTCCACATCTCACTCTAGTATCAGCTCTTTTAAAGGCTTACTCGATTTTATCTTCTAACTAAATCGTGGACCAATAAATTATGCTCTGTAATTGGAAATTGCTAATCACTTTCTTGTATAAATTAAATTTTTCTTCCACTTGAATTGAGATTTTCAACTCTCAACATTATTTTGTATTTATTTATTTAGTTTATTTATTTATTTTATTCATCCAACCATTACATAACATTAATATTAATTTAGAAAACTAAAATATATGTATAATACATAATAGTAAAGTAACAATTAATAAAAGCATAATGTCTGAAATTATTGACGAAATAACTTAAACAGTTCATAGTAAAACGATTAATGTTAAATTAAAGGATGGAGTTAGGTTGCTTCCGTGATCATAAACGATCAGTATTAGAAACCCGCCCCCCCCCCCTCATAAAATTTAGATACAAGTTAATGTTTGTTGTTGGGTACAACACAAAAAAAAAATATAAAATAGCATATTCAATTTAACATCTTTCATTCAGGCGCGCACACATAGGGAGGGTCCGCGGGTCCGGACCCCCCCCCCCCCCCCCCTAAACCTTAATTTTATAAGATAAATTGATATGTTATTTGAATATGAAATCCTACTAATAAAATTGTTTGCTTTCAATTAAAACAAAAAAATATTTTTTTAAGATTAAACTTAATTCAACAATAATTCAACTCACAAAAATTGTTTACCAACTCAATAAACAAATTTCATAGATCGTCATACAAACGCAGTCATTCAGGGCCTACAGGGAATTGTTGCAATGTTCATTTTGTTGTCATTGTCATATTTTTTTCCTTGTGAGTAAAGTGAATGTGTATTTCGTGTGAACTAAAAAAAATAAAATAAGGCTAATTAAACGTATTGAAATTTAAAATTACAGTAAAACTAAAATCCAAATAGAATAATGAATGAAAACAACAAAAAACGGCAAACTAAATTGCTTTCTTATTTTGTTTCTTCGTCGTCGAATAATACAACGGAAAGTGCAAACACAACTGCTCAAAATGTAAATCCCCCGTTTCGTACACAAACGTCAAATATAAATTCAAATTAAACGAATAATATAATTACTAGCGAAAATCTGTTAGTGGTAAATGAAATTCAAACCGATATTGCCAATTATGTAAACTCAAATTTAATTAACACAAGCCAATATAACGTTACCCCTAATTTAAAAAATCTTTGGGTTCCGGATTGCAAATATTTGTTCCCCTCAAGTCAAATAGGTAAGAAAAACCTGAAATTTCAGAAACAGTGGTTAGACAAATAGGGCTGGTTGTGCTATTCAGGCAAATTGGATGGAGCTTTTTGTAAATACTGTGTCTTATTTTCTAATGATGAGGTTGGGAAACACAAAACAGAAAGTGCAGGTAAACTAGTAACAAAGCCTTTTAATAATTGGAAACATGCTGTTGAGTATTTTAATAATCACGATAATACACAATATCACAGGAAAAGTATTGAGGTAGCCTCAAATTTAGAGCAAATAAAAAACAATAAGGCCGTTCCCATCAATCTAATTTTAGATAGGAAAAAACGAGAAGATATTTTAAACAATAGAAACATTTTGCTTTCCATAATCAAAATTGTAATTTTCTGTGGAAAACAAGGAATTGCATTACGTGGTCATAAAGATTATGGGGTATTCAATGTCGAAGAAAAACCAAAATTTAACGAAGGAAATTTTAGAGCGTTGATAAGGTTGTCCATAAATTCCGGAGATGTCGTGCTAAAAAATCATTTAAAAACTTGTGGTAGAAATTCGTACCTCAGTTGGAGAACTCAAAATGCTATAATTAATTCGATTAACAATATTATCGTCAAAGAAATTCTGAAACGTGTAAATGATTCCGAATGTTTTAGTATACTGGCAGACGAAACAACGGATATTGCTGGAATCGAACAATTTTCTCTGGTAGTGCGATTTTTAGAAAATAATTGTATAAAAGAATTATTTCTGCAGTACGTTCCGGTAGTTAATACAACAGGACTTAATTTATCATCTCATTTAGTGGGGACTCTGAAATCTTTCGGGGTAAATTTAAAGTTTTTGAGAGGACAAGGTTACGATGGGGCACGATCTATGAGTGGACAATTTCAAGGTGTGCAAGCTCGCATTCAGAAGGAATATCCTTTAGCCATGTACGTGCATTGCAGCTCACACAGTTTAAATTTGGCGATTTCTGATTCTTGTAATATTCCAGAAATACGAAATTGTATTGGAGTTGTTACCAAATTGTATGATTTTTTTCATACCCCAAAGCGGCAAGATGTATTAAAATTAAAAATTCAAGAACTTTGTCCTGATTCAAGGAAACAAAAACTTGTTCAAATGTGTGCAACAAGATGGATTGATCGCCATGATGCTATTATTGTATTAGTTGAGCTATTTAAAGCAATACAGCCATCATTAGAAGAAATTATCGAATGAAATGATCGAGAAACAACATTACAAGCATCTGCACTGGAGCTAGTTATCGCCAAACCTGATTTCATTATATCTTTGCTGACAATGTCTAAATTTTTTTCGGTAACGAAAAAATTAAGTGAATATTTACAATCGATTAATATAGATTTGAAAAAGGGCATGATGTATGCAGATTCTGTTATTAAAATATTGGAACAATATAAAGAAGATGCAGAGTCCATGTTCAAAGGTATTTTTCAAAACGCATCCGAGCTTTTAGATGCCACACACAATGATGTTATTAAAATACCTAGAGTTTCACAGCGATCGCGATACCGTAATAATATACCAGCTTCAACACCTGAAGAGTATTATAGAAGAGTAATATTTTTACCATTTTTAAATAATCTCATAATGCAAATCAAAGAGAGGCTAGATAAGCATAATGGTATTTTGTTAAAATTTGCTTGCCTGACGAATAATGACGAGGGTACATCCACCGATGACGATTTCTTCAAGCTTTGCAAATTTTATTCGGCCGATGAGTCAATGTTTGAAGAAAACAATGAAACATTGCTTGCAGAATTAAAACTTTGGAAGAAAAAAATTAAAGATTTAGAGAGATTATCCGCAATTGAAGCCTACTGTATATGCGACGACGAGTTCTATCCTCATATTAATAGATTACTCAAAATATTATGTGTTTTGCCAGTTACAACCTGCACCAATGAGCGGTCTTTCTCTACACTGAGAAGAATCAAATCATATTTGAGAAACACGATGGGTAACGATAGGCTCAATGGATTAGTTTTACTAAATATCCATGACAATGAAATATCTCCTGAAGACGTTATAAGGGAATTTGCTTTAAGTCCAAGGCATCTAGATTTTGATATTTAAACCAGAAAAATTAATTTTCAATTAATATTGAATTGAACTGTATGCATTTTATTTTAGTACTATTATCTAATTTGATAGTTTCCTTTTTGTTAAGTTTTTCTTTTATTCGTATATTTTATGATTTTGATTAATTTATATTTTTGTGATACTTTTTATTATTTTAGTTTTATTTATTTATATTTTCTTTTTGCATTATACATTTAAGGACATAATGGCATGATTGTGATATGAATTCAACTAATACCTATATGTATATTAAGGTACATTAATAAATTTTTATTTACACTTTAAATTTTCTTTGACTAGAATGTTTTACTAATTTGGACCCCTCCCTAAAATTGTATCTGTGTGCGCGCCTGTCTTTCATCAAACTAAAACTGTAAACAAAGATTCAATATCATTAATATTCAACAACCAATTCTTCATTTCATATAAAAATTTGGACGTAACAGTGGTTTCTTTGATGTTTAGAGCCAACTTATTAAAAATTACTTGTGCTGCAGATAAGTACATAAAATTTTCTGAAATGTTCTTTCTTGAGAATAGGATATTCACAATTATTTAAAGTCCTTAAATTATATCTCGTAATTTTAACTCTATGATTTCCACTACGAAGAAAGAACATTTTTAATACCTTAAAAACATATAAATATCTTAACGGTAAAATCTTTAGTGATTTAAATAAAGGCATAGCAGATGTTAAACTCGGTTTCTTTAAAATTATGCGAATGGATGAGTTTTGCACAACTAGCAGCGGTTGAAGAGATGACGAATAAACACCACCCCAAATAATTATTGCATATTGTAGCTTGGACTGAATTAAGCTGTAGTAAAATTGTAGTAGAACCGGCACATAGCAAAGCATACGAAGAATATACAATTTTCTGTTACAAGCTTAAATATAATGTTGAAGATTCGGCAATTTTAGCAGTGATATTATTTGAAAATTTATTTAAAATCTCATTAGGATCGTCTAGCAACAATAATAAATTTTGGCCCTGCACTAATAATGAATTTAATTTGATATAATTAATATATTTAATTGTACACGTTCTTGTGAAACTTTTGATATTATTCGAAAACTTATCAATTTTTAGTGAAATTAAATTATGCTCAGATAACTTTAAGATATAATTTTGATTGAGGTTTCATTCTAACAAAAATATGGTCAATAGAAGCAGCTGTCACTTTAGTTATTCGAGTAGCCTCATTTATTAGAGAATTTAAACAAAAGCTGGACATCATTGATAAGTATTGATTAATATCAGTAAATTCCGAAATTGATTTTAAAGTGTTTATGTTCAAGTCTCCCAGTATAAATACATTTTTTGAATTAAGAACACTTAAATAGTTTGAGAACTCCATAATAAAATCACTGACTGGGTGGAAATTAAAACGGTATACGCAAACCACACAAATTACTTCAGAATTTAAACTAAAGTTTAATTGCAAAATGTCAGCAGTAACCAAATTTTTAACCATAGGCTTAAAAGAAAAACCTTTTTTCACAAAAGCTACTATACCACCAGCTGAATAGTTGTTGTTACAAACATCAACTTTTTCAAAATTGTTAAGTTTATAAGAATTTACCTCAACACTTGTTATGGGAAATCGCTTCAGCAATGGTTAAGTTCCATCCCAGTTGGCCATATTCCAGAACTTTACCCAAAAATCATTTTAGAATCCCATTTTCAGCGTACATGCTGAATTTCATCAAAATCGGATAAGAACTTCATGTAATTTTCTGTCGTCTCTTATGGGCGAGTATTACAAAAAAAATGTTACGATCGTTAAGGGTTAATAAATAACTAACGCAAAATGTGAAAAATGTCGTTTTTTTATTTTGATGATCACTTTTCCCTTTAATTGTTTTGTAAAACTTTGATCAATCTATCCGAAAAAAACGGTTGGATGGATCAATTTGAAAATAATACAGGGCTATTAGGAGTACATTAAACTGTAAAATGGCATGGCAACATTACTCTTTTCATCAATATTTGTAAAGTAACAGTAGATTTACTAAGACAACCTAAAAAGTCATTTTTTTGTACTTTTTTCAAATCAGAATTGAGGGTGAAAATTTTTTTTTTCTCAACTAATCATTAAAGGGTCTTGTAGAAAATTTACTCAAGTTTTTAATGCTGCCCTAAAATTTACTGTGCAATCATTGGTTGCTGAGATATCGATGATCAAAGACAAAAGGATTTTTTTTGATTCAAAGTCAGATATCTCAGCAAAAAGTTGACATAGAGAGACCAGAATGAAATTAAATTTACGCCTAATTAACAGGCTAACCGACCTATGCATTGGTTTAACTTAAAATGTCCGATCCCATGAAAAAATTCGAAATTTTCTTTTCGCGCTCTTTCTTATGATTGCGTGATAACGGTATCTCACAAAAATTTTCCGCTTAAAAATCTTAAAACTAGAGATTTGCAGCTTTAAAATACTTTTTTTTTCATGTCTGTACGACCGTATTTTACAAAGATAAAGCTCTTCAAAAAACACTAAAAAAATTGAAAAAAATATTTTTTTTTTTTTTTTGTTAAAATAAATTTTATTTATTTATTTAATGTTATTACAATCTAGTCTCCTGGACTAATGAGCAATTTGTTTCTGACTTAATTTACTAACTTAATATTAATCTATGGCTTCTTCCCATTGGCGTTCCATAGAGTCTGGTAAATTGAATTAAACCACATCTTTGTAGTGGGCTTTACACAGCACAATGCTGTTTAAGCTAACAATTACACCAACTCAAAAGGTTTGGTTCTTTTAAGTCTACGTATTAAATTCGTGTTGCTTAGAAGCTGAGTTGCCTCAATGTTTACATGATGCCGGAGCCTCTCTTCATGTCTCCGTGCTTTCTCCTGAATTTCATTTACGATGAGGTTCACTTTAAGGTCCCTATGGATTTCATTGTTCCTGACATACCAAGGTGCATCAACGATGTTCCTTAATACCATATTCTGAAATCTTTGGATGATATTTACGTTGCTCTGTTTGGTACAACCCCAAAGTTGAATACCATACGTCCAAACGGGTTTCAATATTTGCTTATAAAGTAGCAGCTTGTTGTATGTTGATAAAGAAGAGTTCCTTCCCATCAGCCAATACATCTTTCTGTATTTAATTCTTAGTTCTTCACTTTTCTTCTTGACATGTGCTTTCCATCGCAGTTTAGCATCCAGGGTCATGCCGAGATACTTAGCTGTGTTCGCATACGGTACTATTTCTTGATTTATGGTAATCGGGATATGTTCGAATCGCCTGTTTGTAAAGTTGATGTGAACTGATTTAGTTTCATTTAGTTTTATTCGCCAACTTTTTGTCCATTTATAAATTTTAGTTATTGCTGTTTGTAACTTTTGTGTTGACTCTTCGTTGCTTGTACCAACAGCTAAGATCGCCGTGTCATCTGCAAAAGTCGCCACTGTATTGTTTTCTAATACAGGAAGATCATAAGTGTATATTAGGTACAAAACCGGCCCTAATACACTGCCCTGTGGAACTCCTGCGTTGATTTCTTTCAATTCAGAGAAAGTGTCATCTAACTTAATCCTGAAGAATCTATCTTTTAAGTAAGATTCCAGTATATTAGCAAATTGGATTGGTAGAAGATTTCTTAATTTATGGTTAAGTCCTTCATGCCACACTCTATCAAATGCTTGGGCAACGTCTAGAAATATTGCTGAACAGATTTTTTTCTCCTCTAGTGCTTTCTCAATTATACTGGTTATTCGGTGAACTTGATCAATTGTTGAGTGTTGGTTACGAAAATCGAACTGATGATTTGGGATTAAGTTTTTACTCTCGATTATCGGATTTAACCTTTTTACCAGAAGCTTCTCAAAAAGTTTGGACATGACTGGCAATAGCGAAATTGGCCTATAAGATGAGGTTATGTGTGGTGGTTTCCCAGGTTTTGGGATCATGATTACTTCTGCAATTTTCCACAAGCTTGGTACATATTTGATTCTAAATGCTGCATTTATAAGATTGGTGAGCTTTACCAGAGCTTTCCTTGGCAGTTCTTTTAAAATTTCTGCTGTAATAAGATCGTAGCCAGGAGCTTTTTTCATATTCATATTAGTTTTTATCTCACACGCGACTTCTTTTGGTGTTGTCGGTAGGATTTCTTTACTTTCTTGCACAGCTTGTTCAGATATTATCTCGGCTTCTAATGTTTCATCTTGATGTGGCTGGAATATTTTTTCAAGATGTTCAGCAAATTCTCGAGCTTTGTCTTCATTATTCCTAGCCCATTTATCACCTGCTACTCTTATTGGAGGGTTCTGTATTATTGGTCTTTTAATTCTTTTGGTTGTTTTCCAAAGAGAATAATCAGTACTGCTATCATTAGTTAATTTTCTTAAATAGTTGCTGACTGATTCATTTTTCAATTCTTTGATTTCTCTTCTTAATTGTTGAGTGAGATTGTTCAAATTAGTTTTATCTTGAGGGGCCCTTGTTTGTTGCCATACTCTTCTCGCTCTTCTTTTTTCTGCTAGGAGTTCCCTAATTTCCAAAGGGTAGTTGTTTCCCTTGATTTTCTTTTTAACCTCAGGGGTATTTTCCCGAGCTGATTGCTGTATATCGTCTACAAATTTGTGAACTTCTTTGTCTAATTGCTCCTCGGTCTTTAATGGAACCATTAAGTTAATTTTTTCTTCTAGCGATAGTCATTCCCAATTAGTGTGATTATTTACTAGAAAAGGGTTCCTTTCTTTCTGAATAATTTTTTCACTTAACGTTAAAAGTATCGGTGAATGATCAGAGTTTAGGTTGTGGCTTTCATCTACTTGTATATAATTTACAGATATCTTCTTTATTATAAAGAAATCAATCAGATCTGGTACTTTATTTGGATCAGTAGGCCAGTAAGTTGGTATTCCAGTTGAGAGAGCTTCACAACTGCATTTCCTAATGGCTTTTAGGAGTTCTTTACCCTTAGTTGTTGTTAATCTGGAGCCCCAGTGGACATTTTTGGCATTAAAGTCTCCTCCAAGTATAAACCGTTTTCCTAATTTACTGACGAACTCGAGATAATCCTTTTCTTTCAACGAGTGCTTCGGTGGGCAGTACACACCAGCAATACAAATAGAACCATTTTTGGTTTTGACGTTAACAGCAGTTGCTTGTATTTCTTCTGTTTCATATTTTAACTCTTCATAGTGGTGGATACTATTTCTGATTATAACCGCACTACCTCCTTTAGCAGTGTTTTCCGGATGAATGGTATGATATATATGATAATTTTTAAATTTAATGATTGTTTGTCTAGTGAAATGTGTTTCCGTGATGAGACATACATCGATTTTTTCTGTGTCCAGGACCACTTGCAATTCTTGTGAAAAAAATATGTGTTCTTTTAATTTTTTGGAGTAGTGTAGATAAATTACTAGATGAATTTGTATTCAGATGTAATAAATATTTGTTAAATTAAAAAAAAAAATAAATAAATAAATAAAACGTGTGTGAATGTTACACGGTACTCTTGAAGAAGACCAAAGTCACATTATAGATGTTGTAAATTATGATCGTAAGTGTATAGGTCAGTTTAGGCTTCTGCTTGCAGTATATACAGTAATATATTGTTCCTTTCACCAACCTTGTCTCGCCCAGCCCAATGATTTAATTTAGTGATTCTTACTTTATGTCATGTCACCACAGAAAAAAAAAACAACTCAACAAAACACCAAAAAAAAAAAAAATATGTATATGTGCAAAAACTTACGGATTGTTTGCTATTGATGGTGAATTTCCGTTACAAATTAAATTTACCCTTCAATGGCTTTCGATGGTCCACTTTTAATCCCACAGCTTCTTCCAACAGATGTCCAACAGTAAACAACTCGCCTTCCACATCTTCTGATAGACAATATTGTTTTGTTGCTACCTTTCCGAGTGGTTCAATGGCGACATAAACTATTTTTTTTAAGGTAATATCACTAAATATCACGAAAACTAGGAATTTATTCAACGTAAATTGTTCGACTAACTATCACAAATATTATCGTGTATTTCGACCAAAATAAATCACTTCTTAAACAGCTTATATTTTAGTTTTATTAACGCTCCACTTAATGACCAAAATGTAATTGAATTCTTCATCCAAAAATTCAGCATCAGAAAAAAAAAAAATTATCCAACGGTAGGATGCTGGTGGGAAAATATCAGAGCCTTCTAGAGTATAGAGCCGTAATCATTATGACGTATTTTTTAGAAGCTTTTTTTAGCGGATGGTGTTTTTAGCTTCAAATTTTCCAATGAAAAATACAAAAATATGTATTATAAACCGTTTATATAAAATTTTTCTACATATCTTTAACAACAATATACAAGAAGGCTACAGTGGTATTTAGTAAATATTAACTGCAAAAATATTAAAATTAAATCATTTCTAAAATAAATTTTCGAACATTCATTTTGAAAAAATACATCAAAGTTGGCTCTGATGAATTAAAATAATATTTGCTAAATTTATCTTTAGTTTTACTAGTGTACATTAGGGCCCGATTGTATGAACGAGGATAAATGATTAATCCTCTGATTTAGCGTAGTTTGCATTGTATGAACGATGCTAAATCAGAAAATTAATCGATGATTTGTTTTTTACCATCCGTTTTATCCTCTCTTTTTGGTGACTGAATCAGAGACTAAAAAAATTTGTTTTTATTTTTTCGACATTTCAAATGTGGTGTATCATACAAACGAGACATTTTTATAAAAGAAGGAAATTATTAAAAATGTACTCAATAAGAAAGAAAATGTCAAATTCGAAAATTGAAATTTTATTTTCCTCTAAACAAACAAAAAAATGTTTTAATAAACATCAACAAAGTAAATTTCATAGAAAAAGTATTACCAGTCATACAAAAAACTGCTATAAAACTGCAATAAAAGAGAGGCTAAATTTTTATTTAAGAACGTTCATACAATCGACGAAAAGTAAAATCCTTGAGTAGTGATTAATCATTACTCTCTGATTTTTTTTCATTTAACAGTGTTCATACAATCGGCCCTAAGATACGTTCTTAATATTTTGAGAATTTATTTTGCTTTTCCTACAATTTTTGGACTTGAAATTTCCCCAGGTAACAATTTTTGGTACGATTTTACAAAATGTTTACTGCCATCACTGCCATCTACATAATGTATATTGAGTTAATGCGCACGATTTGTAGTAAGCTTTTCTTTTTAATTTGACAGTTTAAATAAATCAATTATTACAAGAAAATGAAACTGAAACGACAATTATATTTGATTCAAATTTAAATCGCAAAGCTCTAAAAATAGGAAATGGACCTTATGCAATTTTAAAATCGTCATTGGAATTTATAGCAGGCATTAAAGGGTGTTCCAAAACAAAGGCATATTGTTTTTCAGGACTTCTGCAAACTATCAATGCCGTGTTAAACCTCACCGATGAATTTTTTAACTCAAATGGTCAAAAATCGTTCATTATAACATCGCGTTTTAATCAAGATCCATGCGAATATTTATTTTCAATAATACGGCAAAGGACGGTAACTCAAGAAAAGAAAACAAAATAATGCTTTATTGATAATATACCTCCTTATTGCTAAGTGTTAGCTAGAATTTTGATTTAAATTTTTGCCAATTTTGTATTTGTTCCTTCACGTATGTTAGTAATACGTGACATGAGGGAAAAAATGATTTATTTCTAATGTTTTATTTGCCATTCTTATTCAATTTTGCGAAATATTTAACAAGTGTTTTTAAAAAATTTTAAAAATGTGTGCATTTTTATTCACTTTTCCATTTCCTTCTCATCTGTCGTAATTTGTGGATAAGGTTTGCTATTCTACTATGATAATTATGATTTGTCAGTTCGTTTATTCAGTATCTTGTATATTTTGTGTGATCTGTTCATTATTTCTGCCTATTGTTGTTGTTGTTGTTGTTATAGTATCCCGTCCGTTGTTCTTCTGCTGCATTTCAACTGTTTCGTGGTTGATATTTATCCTATACCTGTTAACGTTGTTCTCATAACTGTTTTAATGTCTTTCTTATCAGTATATTTAATCCGCTCCTGAGTCTAACAACAGTTCTGGTCTATGCTTTCCTATTTGTGGTGATACTGTAGCCCCCCTGCTATTACTGTACTTTGATAGTAAATTGATCTTCCTACTTTGTTCCACGTCAAACTAATTTCCTAACATTCTTACATCTTGTTTATTTCTAATACTGTTTATAGAGTCATCTACATTCCAAATGTAGATCTTGTCTTTGTAAGGAAGCCTGATTAATGATGTCGTTTCTATAAAAAATGTTTGAGTTTGCTTGTGTGGCTAGAATAGTTGTGTTCTTTAACTGTTTATTTACAAGTGGTTGAGAGGATAATTTCTAAATTTATTTGTGGAGCGCCGGGGCTCATTTGTCTGTTTTTTCTTACATCTAGTGGTTTGATTTAAGTTTGCTCTAGCGCCTTGTTTTTAAAAACGGTTTGTGTTAACCTACGTCTAAACGTATATCCTAAACTTTGTATTCTTCTGTGGATTACTCAAGTTATGTTATTTGCGGTTCTCACTTTTGTGTTTTTCAACTTATATAGGCTCTGCTTCAATATATTGACTCTTCCGTGTTTGCTGGAAACAGAAACATAGTATGTGTACTTGTGTCTACTGCTGTTCTTTTCTGTTTCTTACGGTTGGCTTGAATCTTCATGATTTTTTGTTGATCGACTTGTGGTTCTTGGTTGTCTGCTAAATGAATGTCTTTGCTTATTGTTTGGAGATATATTGTATTTTTTATTTTGAACTTCGGGATCCAACTGCGGTGGCTCTCCTACAGCTGGTTGGATCCGTTGGAGTTTTCCTGATGCTGAATCTGTCCTTGTCTATTATTTGTTTGGTATTTGTCTGGTGGTTGCGTGATCATTGTATTGATTTTCATATTCTTAACCAAGTTTTCTATGTTGCCATCTGTTGGTTTCTTACTTGGTTAAACGTAATTCTGACTTGTTTTTAATTTATTTCTACATTCTTCAAAAGTATGTTCTGTTATTGTTTTACAATGTGAACGATATTTCGTTGGTCTGTCCGTGACATAATTCTGATTTATAGGTTGTCTATAGATATTGTATTGTTTTTCATGGTTCTGCATATTATTTTGGTGATTTTCATTTCTGGGGGCCATGGGTTGTTGAAAACTTTGGTTTTGTCGTGTTACATATCTGCTTGTGTCTTGTGTTCTTGGTGGGTATATTCTCGGTTGTTGTTGCACTTGTTGGTGATACTGCCTCTAGTTTTGTACATATTGATTCCCTACTAAGAATCGTGTCATCTGTTGATATTCCTGTTTACTTCTCTCTTCATATATTCTTGCTCTGCATATGTCCCATGTATGGTTCGGTCTATAGCAATATTTACATATAATTTGGTCGAAATGTTGCTAATTTCTACTGTATGTTTGTACCGGATTGTTTATCACCTGTTCCATGATTTTCCTGCTCGTCATTACTGCTGATAATTTCTCTATTTCCTCCGTTTCTTCTAAAATCTCAGCTACGCATTTTGCTCGACTGGTCAATATTTTTTCCTTCAGTAAACTGTTACTCAACCTTCTTTTGAATACCAGTGCTGCATTTGTATCTAGATATTTCGCATATGTTTCATCTACTTATCTTCCCTAATCCATATTTTATCCTATATCCCCTCTTGTACCTCTCTAAACTATCACTCACTCTGTACCCATAATCCCTCAATGACTCATTATATCTCTGTCTAATCTCATGAAGTTATTTTTCCAATTCTTCTAATGTGCGTGCTTCCATATACATCCCCTGCAATATTTCTTTCAGTTTTGTATAATTTTTAATCTGCCTAGTGCTTATCCTGGTATATGCATCTCCCGCTAACCTAAACTTTATTAATATATCAAAATTCGCCTTTTCCTCAACAGTCCTCAACATACCGTAGATCATGTCTGCTGAATCTATAAATCTGTTTAATTCATCCAGTCTCCTGTTCGTGTTTTCACCACTGAATTCTTTTACACACGCCGCAATTTGCTGCTGGGCTTGTTGTAGATTCATTTCTGTGTTTTGTTTCTTATCTGTTTGTACTACTTGTTCTACTACCCTTTCCTCTATTCCTTCGTCCACTGGTTCTTGTTTGGCAATAATTGGCTTTGGTACAGGTATCTTCTTTTTCACATCAACTGGTGCGCTGTCTTCTGGTGTGTTTTGAATTTGTATATTGTTACTACTCCTTTTCGTTGATGTCGGAGATCGTGGTGTTTTTAACGACTTTCCAAATGTTAACCATGAATTTGCTTCTGTATTCATATGAATCTAAATGCCATCTATACCTGCTTCTTTCTTCTTTCTTCTCTCGTCTTTTTTAACAATAGTGGAGAGTTCAACCTAAGATATTTGTCTGATAATGTGGGAAACTATGGGATATTTTAACTTCTGTGAACCCTTTTTTCCTTCTTTTTTTTACTATTACTGTTCACCTATGGTATCGCTTACCATGAACTACCCTAACTAATTTGCAAGAGGTGCATATATTCTACAGCGCCAATATTTTGTTATGTTCGGAATATTTTGTTATTTTGGGGTATTTCGTTCCTATTATACATATGTCAACTATCTGAATTTTTGTGTAGTTCATGGTTTATCTAATCTTTGCTTATGTGAACTATTTTTGTCTTTTGTTATATGAGTATCTACCGGAGTAGGTCCGTGATCTTAATGGTTGTGTACTATGTAGTCCTCTACTCTAAATGTCTTGCAGTTAGAAATCTGTTCTTTAGTTGGAGAATTGGGTAAAAAATATCGCGGGCCGTTCGTTTTTCCGTACGGAGTTAGGGCCGGTTGATATCAGTCACTGTTAGTTACATGTTAGTGGCTTGTTTTCAATTATATACTTACGTAAAATTCTGCAATCGCTGCTCGTTTAAATGCTATTTCTTTCTAGTTGTAAAATGCAGTGGTTGAATTTGAATTATTTTTATTCGTCAAAATATTGTCTATTTAATGTTGTTATAAATCTTATTTGTATTTTTTTTCACTAATATCAATCTCGACGTACACATTTAATAAAATTTTCCTTCACCAAAATGATGAAAATGAACATGTACGATCAGAACTAGGAAATCGCGTTTTGAAATATCGCATTTTGTACCATATCGCGTTTTGTACCATATCGCGTTTTGAAATATCGCGTTTTGTCAAATCGTGTTTTAAAATATCGCGTTTCAAATGGGACCCGTAATTTTAATAATTTATTTGTTAATTTTGCTTTATTTTGTTGATTTTTAATTGATTTTATTGAACTGTTTTCTTTTTTGGATATTGATGTGATTTTTGAATGTTTTAACTAATTACTAGATACTTCTTTAATATTTTATTGAATACTTAATAACTACTACTTAATTGAATAATGAATAATGACAATAATGAATATTTTACTGAATCTGAATAATGACTAATAACTAATCTACATAGTAGATGAATGCTCGGAAAAGTATTACGCTGGGTACTTGGTGTCTCGTATAAAAAAAAAATTAACTGTTCGTAGTGTAAAACCATTTTAATAAAATCCGATGAGAAAATGAATCATGAACATTTTACAAAAACTATAGCCAAAATTCGGATTTTGATCCCCTCACTATAAAAAAATCAAACAAATGATAGTTGACCAATCAATGTGTGGAATGGACTAGCCAGGTTTAGGGAAACTTCAGAATGCTGCAATCACCATAAAATTATTTTGATTTTATGATTTTAGTGTTAATTCGAAAACACTGTAAATGGGTTATGAAATGTAAATCATTAAAAAGTAATCCAACTAACCCATAAAGAAGTATGCACATTGCAACGTCGAGCTCTAGAATTAAAAAGAACCATCCACGATTGAAAATCTTAAAATAATTTTGGGATGGTAATATCTAAATATACTTATAATTTTCATATTTTAAAATTTTTAAGTTTCCAATAATTTAAGAATTTTCTAGGTTTGTTCATTCATATGCTTTATCAAATAGTAAATTCTATACTCTTTACTTTTATTTTAATATCTTTATCCTCTTTGACTAAACTAAAATAAAAAGGCCTATAAAATGTTTGTAAATCTGTTTAAAAATGTTCAAAAAGCTTACCATCTCAATTTGTAAAACATAAATTATTCAAAAACCATTGAAATCAATTTACACATGAACTAAATGCTATACGGCTATAATGTTTAGCCAACAACATAACTCTTTTTTTATTTTTTATTATGGTGATTGAGCAAATAGCAGACCAAACCAAAAACAAAAATAAAAATAAAAATCAGAAATAAATCCAATTAAATTAACAGACAAATAAATAATGATAAGTTAAAAGCTTTTCCCCCTTTTCATGCTCACTCCTTTATCTTATACCGATTTGTTTTTGCGAATCGTTCCTATTTATATTTTTACATGCATAGTTATACACACATGAATCGAAATTGGATTTAGAATCAATTTAGCTACCATTTAGAGAAATATTTACGTAAAAATATTCGTTTTATATGTATCTATCAACGTGTTTATGTTGTTTGCATAAATCGCGTGTGTATATGACGAGAGGGGAGACTTAAATCAGGATTATACTATAAGTGAACATTCGATTTTTTTTTCTAAGTACGAAATATTTGTTATGTTTGTATCTTTCGAAATTAAAATTGTTTATTTGGAATTTCGACGAATTAAAAAAAGTGCCCAAATAAATAGGACGCAAATGGGGTTTAGAAAATATTGGATAATATCATAAAATGCAATATAGAAACAAGATTTCTATTTAGAAATATTTCAATAATATACCAAACCAAAATATATCATAAAAATGTATTTCAATAACAAAAGGCCCCCCCCCCCGTTCCTCTGAGTGTTCTTAAACTTTATGTACATGGAAGAAACAATAAAAATTGATTTATATTTGTGTATTGTTTTCGTTTGTGAGAAAATGAACTTTTTACGAATCAATACGTGAATTGGAAACAAATTTTATTTTTCTATATGTAATAATGAACAAAAAGCTTTCTTTGTTGCTTCAAGTTTTGTTTTGTTTTGGTTTTAAGTTTTTAGAAATAACATCAATAAAAAACAAAAAGAACTTTTTTTTTTTTCATTTTTAAGAGGGTAATTTTAGTTTATTGTGTTTACAAGAGGCCTACGATTTTTATTTTTATTCAAAATGAAATTGTTTAGTGATATCGATAAATACGGACGGAGCTTTTCTCAATATTAAACTCGAAAGGTATTTTTTATTTGCCGGAACCATTTTTAATTTGGGTAAAATGATTTCGGGAGGTGGAGGGGTGGGTGATTCTTTCATATTAACTTGATTGGACGATATGTTGCGTCGGTACGTTGAACAATTATTCGAGAAATTTAGAATTCAAAGTTTATTTTAACTTATCAAGTGCATTGCGAGTTTTATGATCTTTGTTGAAGTTGAAATATTTTGCATTATTATTAGAACTAAGTTTTAATTTGTAGAAGATCAAATTTAGAGATTGAAGCTTTCTGCATTATAAGCGAATTTAGTGATAGTTAGGTTTTCGTTACAACAAAATAAGTTGAAATATGTATTGTAGTACAAAACTGTTAACTTTGTGGCAGTATATTTGTTTTCTAATGTCCAATACGATACTTAAGATGGCTTCTTATTTTCTGACGTTATTAAACGTAAAAATTAAATTCTAAAATAATTGTAAGGTTCGTGATTGTTAGATGAATGTCATTAGAGTTAATTAATACTACTTCAACTTCTTATTGATATGGCGAGGCATATTTATAGAAGATAGCGAAACAGAGTTAAAGCACTTTTAAATCTCTATATTTTACCATAATGTTGCTCCACAATATTCTGCTCCATTCCCATTATGCTTTTACACGATCGAGTTTTATTTAATTTTGATAAATTTATTTTATATAGTCGGGGTTTCAATAATTTAGTTATAATTGCAAAAACGTACTTTTCTCCCGACTATTTTATACTTTATATTTTTATTTTCTTTTTTTCTTTTTTTATTTTTCTCTACATAATATTTCGATCTTAATAGATCATTTTCAAATGTTAAAACACAGAAATAATATGAGGAAGTTATTATTTAAAATTTTTTTATTTTTATTTTATTTTTTTTTTTTTTGAAAAAAAAATAAAAAAATTCTAAATAATAACTTCCTTATATTATTTCGGTGTTTTAACATTTGAAAATGATCTATTAAGATCGAAATATTACGTAGAGAAAAAGAAAAAAGAAAAAATTAAAAAAAGAAAATAAAAATATAAAGTATAAAATAGTCGGGAGAAAAGTACGTTTTTGCAATTATAACTAAATTATTTAATTTTGTTCCAAAAGCAGGGCAGTGGACAGACAAATGTTCAATTATTCGCTGCCACATAGCACGAAACGTTTTATAATTATACAATAATAGAAAAAAAAAGAAAAATTTAATCACATATAAATACAATGTAATACAGTCATACAAAAATTTACAAAAGTGTGTGTGTCTGCCTGTACATAAAACCAATCATCCCTCATTATGAGATAGTAGATTTAACTCATGTACATGTACACACACACACACCCATACATAGGACATCCACCACACCCGCGACTAAGAACTTAACGATGCAATAGTGCTGAGGACCGCAGATCTGAACTGATTTAAATAAAGCAAAAATAAGTCGCAACATTTGAGTACAAGCTAGATAAAGGGTTCGCAAAGCCAAGATTAATTAGTTCGTGAAAATGTTTGAATGGAAAGTTTCATCAAGCAGAAGCCTTTTAGTCTCAAGCGATTGTAGATCAAATATTTTAACCTTGACTTCATAGTTGACACGACCACTGAAAAGTTAACCGAGTTATGCTATATTATTGAAGATCGGTTTGTATTTTTTGATGGCGAAAATAATTTAATTATAAACAGGTTTAGCAGCCAATGAAACTATTTCTAAATATTGAAGACGACATTTCGACATATTTATTATCTTCTTCAGGTCTATACATGGTTTTAACAATACATAAACAATTTAATTAATATATGGTATTTCCGTTCATGTCCCGAACTTGTAAAACAAAATAAAAATTTTCATAAACGACAAATTGATTCAAATTGGCCTTTCCGAATTTGTAATTTGAAGTATTTATAAACGATTTATACTTCGGGAATTTAGATATAAAATCAATGATGCCAGAATAAATTTGGTTAAGATCGTCCGTATCACTCGTTTTGTTAACAAGAATTTCATGATTACCAATAATGTGAGCCATTCCGAAAAATTAATTGTATATTGTTGTTCACTGTCCAAAATGTTTACCAGATCAAATTTAAATGTGTGCAGTATCAGATGAATGTGGTAGCTTGAGAATTTCTGATAGGTGGTTTGACGTCCGATTTATGTTGTGAAATTTAATTTTTTAGTAGTTGTTTCGTGGTACCGATGTATTTCAAATGGCAATGGTTACATGGAATTAAATATACAAGATTCGAAGATTTAATTTAGGTGTGATATCTTTAATTTGACTACAAATGTTACGAATAGAGATGGCCGCTGAAAATGTAATTTTACAATTTGTATTGAATTTGCGTAAAATGCTGGAAATTTGATCACTAAGAGTAGTGTAAAATGGATGGTTTCAGGCCACCCGAAATTGGGTGGATGGTTTCAGGCCACCCGAAAATTACATATCGTCGCCTCAGTATTATCTTGTCATACCGTGGCACCTACGATAAGCTAATACTGAGGCGACGATATATATATTTTTTAAGACATTTTGTTAGATGGCAGCACAGTCATAAACTTTAAGCTTTGTACTTTTTATTATTACTTAACTTTTCCTTAGATGGCGCACATTGCTTTTAAAATTTTTCGTTAGATGGCAGCGCATTTATAAACTTAAAGCTCACAACTAACTTTTTCTTACTACCCAAGTTTTTGTTAGATATCAGTACACGATCACAGTTTTATTATCAATCACGATAACTAAAACTCTATATGAATTTATCCAAAATCATGTATTCAACTGTCTTTGAAAGTTTATTTTTTAGGTACTCAACTGTAATAAAGTAAAAAATATTGATTATAATTAATTTCTGTCTATGTAAGAGAAAAATATTTGAATTGAAGTGTATTAACCTGATATATCGCGTTTCATAAAAAATAAAATTTATTCGCATAAAATAAAATTATTCACATGTACATAGTTTTTCGTTAGATGGTGCATATTTCTTACAGTTTTATTGTCAACCATGATAACTAAAACTCCATATAAAATTATTCAAAATCAGGTACTCAACTGTAAATTATTATTATTTTGTTAACTTTAGCTGTAGCTAAAGTATTTTGTTATGCCACCTTTCAAAATTTGTATTATGTATATGGTTTGTAACTTGGACGAATAATTTTTATCACATAATTGAAATCGGATAGTACAAAGTTATAATAATATTTTATAATTTAACCTTGGCATTTAAAAAGAAAACTAGTTCAATATACGTATATATAAAAACCGTAAAATGTAATCAGCATAAAGTAAGAAAAGAAGATAAGAAAAAAAATTACATAATTGAAATCGGATAGTACGTTATATGTATTAATATTTTATAATTTATCCTTGGCATTGAAATCTTGATCATAATTTTTTTTTATTTTACCAAGTTTATCTGTACATATATCATCTTTTAAACTACATTTGGCGAAAATAAAATTATTTTCTATTTAAAAGTTACAAAAGGGTACGCATTTATTGTATGATACATTAGAATAATGTATATTGTTAGACCGTTTACAATGATGGTTGAAAAAATTTGATTATGATTAATTTCTGTCCATGTAAGAGAAAAATATTTGAATTGAAGTGTATTAACCTGATATATCACGTTTATAAAAAATAAAATCATTTACATATACATACATGTACATATAACAAAAATCATGGAGAATAAATTGCGAACGTCATTAAAATCTAACACAATAATTATTATACATGACTTAATATTTTGTTGATAGTATATCATATTCATATGTTATGAAGTATAATCAGTATTTTGAAACACTAATTTTACTAAAACTAATCCCAATTAAGATTTAAAAAGAAAATATTTATTTTCAAATTTTTTAGATTCTTTAAGTTATGTCACTTGTTTGCATTGGAAAAAATGTAAGGAAACAATGCGTTTATTTTTTTCTGTTTAGAGTTATCGAAAGAGAACAGAACGGAGAAAAAATAAATATTTAAAAACGTAATTTCAGAATTTGTGTCGCTTGAGCCCTTTGATCGAATTACCGTCGATATGTATTTATAACAAAAATCATAGTAAATAAACTGCTAAGGTCAGTTAAACTTTATATTTTTTTTTTTTTTTTTTTTTTTTTTTTTTTGATTCTGATTGAAATTTTCTTAATTATTAAAACCACTTAGGTAATATTTACCTTCGGTTTAATATTTTAACTTAAAATTGCAAGACATTAAATATGTTATATACATATTTAAGAAATATAAAATGTGTTATTTATAGCTAAGTAAAATAGAAATTATCAATTTCATTATTAAATACTATCCATACCAAAATTTTTGTATGAAATATTTTGTAAAGCCCGCGAGACAGACAATGGTTTAACAAATCATGTTTAGAGAATTTTTGAGATTAGGTGTTGTTAGGTTTACGATTATTTATGCTTGATATTGGGTGGGCTATGAGCCAATCACTCCCGTATGCTGACTTCAGATTTCTTGATTCAGCAAAACTTGTTAAATTTAATATCAATCATTTAACAGATAATGAATCAGAATCAGGTTATATTCTAGAAGTTAATTTAGAATATCCTGATCATTTACACAAAAAACATAATGATTTACCATTTTGTATGGAAAATATACGGCCACCATACAAAAGTTTAAAGCAAAATAAATTAATTGCCAGTCTAGAACCTAAAAAAGAATACATCATTCATCAAACAAATTTAAAGAAATGTCTTAATAATGGTCTAATATTATCCAAAATACACAGAGTTTTAAAGTTTAGGCAAAAACCATAGCTCAAATCATATATAGATTTGAATACCGATCTTCGTACAAAAGCTCGAAATGCGTTTGATAAAGATTTATATAAATTAAAAAATAACAGTGTTTTTGGTAAAACAATCGAAAATGTTGAAAAGAGAACCGATGTAAGATTATTAACACATTGGGAAAACCTAGGAAGCAACTTTGAATTATGTATGTCCACTTTTTCATCGAAAGATCATTTAAAACGTCACCAAGAAAATCAGTACCCAACAGAAAAGACGAATAAACGAAAGATGGATTATCACCAAAAGAGATGTAACTGTCTCATATTTATTATTGTCGATATTCATAATTCACAACAGCTAGAACCATCCAATTATGAATTAGCAAAAAGAAGTAAGATACATCAGGATTCAGCAGCCCAAGTTAGTGTAGATGATCATACTTTATTTAGGTGAATGTCATTAAAATATATTACAATAATTTTATACCTGATGTAATATTTTCTACAGAGACTTATAAAAAATGTACATCTAAAATAGGTTTTATTATATTTTTATTGATTTTTTATATTTTAATTTTTATAAAAATTTATTCTTCGAAATCAAAAAATTCAGGGAGCGTTTCTTCAAATCCTTGAATGTAGGGCATGTTACATGTCGTCTCAAAAAACATTAGAGATGTATACTCATTAAAAAGATATTCTATACTATCTATATAATCTAATGGATTATTTTGTAGTTTGCGTAAATGAGCTAATATGTCTGTCAGCTCATACATTTCTGCTAAAAACCATATTTGCTCATCAATTATCCATAGCATATATTTTAAAATCTTTTTTTTTATTGTTTTCATTTTCAATTGGACCACTGGGACTATTGTTGAATCCATTATCCAGTATAATTTATAAAATGAAATTCTAGAATTAGACAAAGAATTTATTGTAATAAAGAATTATTTAATATTTATAAACTTTTTTTATTTACCTTATAACACCGTTTTATTTTTTTTTAAAAATAAAATTGCAAAAAATACGTGTTAGTATTTTTATTAAATGGATGCGGAGAATTTTTTGATTCTTATACGGAAGATCACTAATGATATTAATAAATATACTCTATTTTATTTGCGGTATACTTATTTACGTTTTTTTATTAAATTTTGCGAAATATTTAACAAGTGTTTTTAAAATTTTTTTTTATTTATGGGTCACAATATATTTACTTATGAGCTTAGCTTATTAATAGTAAAATATAATTTGTTAGTTTGGTTTATATAGTTCTGCATTTCCTGTTCTCGTAGTGGAATTTGATTTTCTTTATTTTACGCGATCTTTGTTAGTAAGTTATTTTGATTAGTAAGTTATATTATGAATTATATTTTGTGATACTTTTTTAAAAAATATAAATTTTCTATAGTTATTTGATACTTGTTAATTTTTCAGTATTTCCTGTCTAAACAGTATTTATATATACACTATGAATTAATTTATTGTACGATCTAAAAAATTGAATAGTGGATGGTTTCAGGTCAAGATGGTTTAGAAAAAGTATCGATTACAGTAGAAGATACAAATTTAAAACCAGCATTTTCTCTTGAATCATTTTCACGAGATCTACCTGCCGTAAGTTATCAACACTCATAATTTTAACATGTCTACGTATAAAATTTTTATTTGGTGCTTTATGTAATCTATTCACTATTTGAATGCGACTCATTTTATGTAAGTGAACGAATTAATAATGAAAGTATGTATATGAATTTTTGGATTGTTTTATACAAAATATTGTTTCCTTATAATGTTTAAGATTTATTTAAAACGAAATATATCTCGGATTATGATCACTATAATATTCATCAAAATGAATGATCTAGAACATAATAAATGTTAGTTGGTTTGTTTACAGCGTTGATACACTAACTAACAATCTTAATGATTCATAATTTAAAGGAGTTAGAAATAGTTAAAATGTTAAAGTTTAAAAGTTTATTAAAGTCAAAGTTAAAACAAAAAATAAATTTGCGATCATGACAACATTGATAAACTAACTAACAATCTTAATGATTCATAATTTAAAGGAGTTAGAAATAGTTAAAATGTTAAAGTTTAAAAGTTTATTAAAGTCAAAGTTAAAACAAAAAATCATTATGAAGGAATTGTAATACAAATAAATTATTAGAATATCTGTATATTAAGATGAATCGTTTATATTCAAACAATATCATATGCAAATGTACGTATATGATAACGATTAATGAGCGACGTATTGTAACGCGAAACCAATGAACAATGATTAAATACTAAATTAATTATGGTTGAAGATAATAAAAAACATTTTTACCATTTGCAAAAACAAAACGTAAAAAAAAAAAAATTAGAACGCAAAAAAAATTAAAATGTTACCATTTACTACCATTTTGTTACCATTTTGCTACCATTTCGCTACCATTTATTTGCGCAAAGTTAAAGGTTTATTAAAAAGATAATGCGGAGCAAATAAACAATGAACAATTAAAATTTAAAAAATTGCGGGCCTTTCGCGGGCCCGAAACCACTATTATTCTATAATTTATAAAAATCAATGTAAAAATTAGAAGAACGCAAAAACAAAAATTAAAATTTGAATGCGACTCATTTTCATTAAAACTAGAAATTTTGTCATACATAAACTTTTATGCTGTTGTAATTTCCTTCGCATGTGAAACACAAAAATAATTCGCGGACCCCGGCCCGCAAAGCGGACCCCGAGGGCAAAGCCCCCGTATATTGAACCAAGTTACAAACCATGTACATAAAATAAGCTTTTAAAAGTGACATCTACAGAAGCCCGCGAAAGGCCCGCAATTTTTTAAATTTTAATTGTTCATTGTTTATTTGCTCCGCATTATCTTTTTAATAAACCTTTAACTTTGCGCAAATAAATGGTAGCGAAATGGTAGCAAAATGGTAACAAAATGGTAGTAAATGGTAACATTTTAATTTTTTTTGCGTTCTAATTTTTTTTTTTTTACGTTTTGTTTTTGCAAATGGTAAAAATGTTTTTTATTATCTTCAACCATAATTAATTTAGTATTTAATCATTGTTCATTGGTTTCGCGTTACAATACGTCGCTCATTAATCGTTATCATATACGTACGTTTGCATATGATATTGTTTGAATATAAACGATTCATCTTAATATACAGATATTCTAATAATTTATTTGTATTACAATTCCTTCATAATGATTTTTTGTTTTAACTTTGACTTTAATAAACTTTTAAACTTTATCATTTTAACTATTTCTAACTCCTTTAAATTTATGAATCATTAAGATTGTTAGTTAGTTTATCAATGTTGTCATGATCGCAAATTTATTTTTGTTGTTTCAACTTTGACTTTAATAAACTTTTAAACTTTATCATTTTAACTATTTCTAACTCCTTTAAATTATGAATCATTAAGATTGTTAGTTAGTGTATCAACGCTGTAAACAAACCAACTAACATTTATTATGTTCTAGATCATTCATTTTGATGAATATTATAGTGATCATAATCCGAGATATATTTCGTTTTAAATAAATCTTAAACATTATAAGGAAACAATATTTTGTATAAAACAATCCAAAAATTCATATACATACTTTCATTATTAATTCGTTCACTTACATAAAATGAGTAGCATTCAAATAGTGAATAGATTACATAAAGCACCAAATAAAAATTTTATACGTAGACATGTTAAAATTATGAGTGTTGATAACTTACGGCAGGTAGATCTCGTGAAAATGATTCAAGAGAAAATGCTGGTTTTAAATTTGTATCTTCTACTGTAATCGATACTTTTTCTAAACCATCTTGACCTGAAACCATCCACTATTCAATTTTTTAGATCGTACAATAAATTAATTCATAGTGTATATATAAATACTGTTTAGACAGGAAATACTGAAAAATTAACAAGTATCAAATAACTATAGAAAATTTATATTTTTTAAAAAAGTATCACAAAATATAATTCATAATATAACTTACTAATCAAAATAACTTACTAACAAAGATCGCGTAAAATAAAGAAAATCAAATTCCACTACGAGAACAGGAAATGCAGAACTATATAAACCAAACTAACAAATTATATTTTACTATTAATAAGCTAAGCTCATAAGTAAATATATTGTGACCCATAAATAAAAAAAAATTTTAAAAACACTTGTTAAATATTTCGCAAAATTTAATAAAAAAACGTAAATAAGTATACCGCAAATAAAATAGAGTATATTTATTAATATCATTAGTGATCTTCCGTATAAAAATCAAAAAATTCTCCGCATCCATTTAATAAAAATACTAACACGTATTTTTTGCAATTTTATTTAAAAAAAAAAATAAAACGGTGTTATAAGATAGGTAAATAAAAAAAGTTTATAAATATTAAATAATTCTTTATTACAATAAATTCTTTGTCTAATTCTAGAATTTCATTTTATAAATTATACTGGATAATGGATTCAACAATAGTCCCAGTGGTCCAATTGAAAATGAAAACAATAAAAAAAAAGATTTTAAAATATATGCTATGGATAATTGATGAGCAAATATGGTTTTTAGCAGAAATGTATGAGCTGACAGACATATTAGCTCATTTACGCAAACTACAAAATAATCCATTAGATTATATAGATAGTATATGTAGAATATCTTTTTAATGAGTATACATCTCTAATGTTTTTGAGACGACATGTAACATGCCCTACATTCAAGGATTTGAAGAAACGCTCCCTGAATTTTTTGATTTCGAAGAATAAATTTTTATAAAAATTAAAATATAAAAAATCAATAAAAATATAATAAAACCTATTTTAGATGTACATTTTTTATAAGTCTCTGTAGAAAATATTACATCAGGTATAAAATTATTGTAATATATTTTAATGACATTCACCTAAATAAAGTATGATCATCTACACTAACTTGGGCTGCTGAATCCTGATGTATCTTACTTCTTTTTGCTAATTCATAATTGGATGGTTCTAGCTGTTGTGAATTATGAATATCGACAATCAAGGACAATCGCTTCCTAGGTTTTCCCAATGTGTTAATAATCTTACATCGGTTCTCTTTTCAACATTTTCGATTGTTTTACCAAAAACACTGTTATTTTTTAATTTATATAAATCTTTATCAAACGCATTTCGAGCTTTTGTACGAATAGATCGGTATTCAAATCTATATATGATTTGAGCTATGGTTTTTGCCTAAACTTTAAAACTCTGTGTATTTTGGATAATATTAGACCATTATTAAGACATTTTTTTAAATTTGTTTGATGAATGATGTATTCTTTTTTAGGTTCTAGACTGGCAATTAATTTATTTTGCTTTAAACTTTTGTATGGTGGCCGTATATTTTCCATACAAAATGGTAAATCATTATGTTTTTTGTGTAAATGATCAGGATATTCTAAATTAACTTCTAGAATATAACCTGATTCTGATTCATTATCTGTTAAATGATTGATATTAAATTTAACAAGTTTTGCTGAATCAAGAAATCTGAAGTCAGCATACGGGAGTGATTGGCTCATAGCCCACCCAATATCAAGCATAAATAATCGTAAACCTAACAACACCTAATCTCAAAAATTCTCTAAACATGATTTGTTAAACCATTGTCTGTCTCGCGGGCTTTACAAAATATTTCATACAAAAATTTTGGTATGGATAGTATTTAATAATGAAATTGATAATTTCTATTTTACTTAGCTATAAATAACACATTTTATATTTCTTAAATATGTATATAACATATTTAATGTCTTGCAATTTTAAGTTAAAATATTAAACCGAAGGTAAATATTACCTAAGTGGTTTTAATAATTAAGAAAATTTCAATCAGAATCAAAAAAAAAAAAAAAAAAAAAAAAAAAAATATAAAGTTTAACTGACCTTAGCAGTTTATTTACTATGATTTTTGTTATAAATACATATCGACGGTAATTCGATCAAAGGGCTCAAGCGACACAAATTCTGAAATTACGTTTTTAAATATTTATTTTTTCTCCGTTCTGTTCTCTTTCGATAACTCTAAACAGAAAAAAATAAACGCATTGTTTCCTTACATTTTTTCCAATGCAAACAAGTGACATAACTTAAAGAATCTAAAAAATTTGAAAATAAATATTTTCTTTTTAAATCTTAATTGGGATTAGTTTTAGTAAAATTAGTGTTTCAAAATACTGATTATACTTCATAACATATGAATATGATATACTATCAACAAAATATTAAGTCATGTATAATAATTATTGTGTTAGATTTTAATGACGTTCGCAATTTATTCTCCATGATTTTTGTTATATGTACATGTATGTATATGTAAATGATTTTATTTTTTATAAACGTGATATATCAGGTTAATACACTTCAATTCAAATATTTTTCTCTTACATGGACAGAAATTAATCATAATCAAATTTTTTCAACCATCATTGTAAACGGTCTAACAATATACATTATTCTAATGTATCATACAATAAATGCGTACCCTTTTGTAACTTTTAAATAGAAAATAATTTTATTTTCGCCAAATGTAGTTTAAAAGATGATATATGTACAGATAAAGTTGGTAAAATAAAAAAAAATTATGATCAAGATTTCAATGCCAAGGATAAATTATAAAATATTAATACATATAACGTACTATCCGATTTCAATTATGTAATTTTTTTTCTTATCTTCTTTTCTTACTTTATGCTGATTACATTTTACGGTTTTTATATACATATACGTATATTGAACTAGTTTTCTTTTTAAATGCCAAGGTTAAATTATAAAATATTATTATAACTTTGTACTATCCGATTTCAATTATGTGATAAAAATTATTCGTCCAAGTTACAAACCATATACATAATACAAATTTTGAAAGGTGGCATCTACAGCTAAAGTTAACAAAATAATAATAATTTACAGTTGAGTACCTGATTTTGAATAATTTTCAAATAACTTATAATACCTATAAAGGAAGTTAGGTTAGAATTCGCGCACCAACATCTCAAGTTCCATGTTCTTTCACCAGAGCGGCAGTAGTAGCTACTTAACGAAAATACAAATTTTTTGTTTTTTTATTTAACGAAATGTTTATTTATTTACATCTGTCAGAAAATATATAATTCTTTCACAGAAAATATATAAAGTTTCAAAAATTATTAATATATATTTTAATATTGTATTTAATTGTTTGTTTGTGTATTTGTACTAAATTAAATAACATTTGGGGAGTATTACATACTTTACGACACTATTTTATGCGTGGTGCAACCATTTTGCACAAACATTTATGGCTCCTATTTTTGGTAGCTCTGCCAATATTTTCTTTTTGTTGTGTTTAGGATTTGAATATTTTGGTATTTTACGTACCTATGTGAAAGAAAATGTGACGATTTTTATCAATAACATGAATATTTGGACTGTCGAACGATATTCAGCCCTTCTACCCGTATGTCTACCTACCGTACGTCAAACTCAACAAGAAATTTAATTTAAGTGTACACAATTGTCTAAAATCCTCAATCGATCTTCGTAATTATTCTTGGGATATTTGCAAGAATATCGTTTGGTGTATAATTTTACTCTGAAACATTTGCGGTCGTTGAGCTGGGAAATGATTTGGTTAATCGGACATTAACAGCAAGACCGGATTTAATACAAATGCTGCCTGAAGTATTTCAGTATTCAGTGAAAATATGTTGGATAATGCACATGAACATGGTAGGCACTATATAAAAACGTGTATGGATCAATTTTTTAACAGTGCGGATATGCAATCGGCTAAAAAGTTAAAAAATCAAATATTGGTGTGGGACTTGGTAGAGAATTGGTTAGATAAAAGTGATTCTATTGGACAGAAGGTTCCGGCAGACCCTATTATACTAAGTCGATTGGTGATATTGTGGCAAATGCGGAATTAATGTCGACGGCAAAAGAGGGAATTGTATAGTGAGCGAACAGTAATTTTGGAATGATTATGGAAGTGGCTGATTCTCTTTGGTTAATTGTGTGAAAGAATTTAAATTTGCTCGGGTCGGTGGTTTGGACTTGGACTATTATTTCGGTAATACTCGGCGGTGGACATGTTGTTATATACTTTATTGTGAATGCGGTGAGTATGACTTGAGGACACTGTAATTTTATTATATTCGTTTTGTTGATTATTTTTTCACAGAAGTTTTTTATCTGTTGAGCAGTAGTGAGGGTAGATATGCGGGATTAGCGGTGGTCGATAAACTTGGATTTAGTTTAGGCACAAAAATTGCCGAAGCTTTGGAAAGCTCGATATCTTGTGTAATAATGGCTACCGCTGAGCTAGCCTTGGTCCATGGATTATTTACTTGGCTAATGCAATGGTTTGGTGCACCTATTGTATTTTTACCCGCTGCGCTTGCAACGATTTTAGCAGCCGCACCATTTTTAGGAACGTATTGATGCAGTATACTAGCATTTTTGGATCTGTGGTTATCACAAGATCGATTTTACATGTGTGCCGTTCTGTTTTTGATTCATTTTATAATTCTACCGAGTGTGGATTTGGCGATCATTGCCGAAATAAAGGGTAAAATCATTTGTACCTACTTCATCATATTCATAATCGATTAACAATGTATTATCAATTTTTAGTGCCGTACATCTTATTTAAGCGGTTTATCAATCGCTGGTGGAATGTTCTGGTCGGGTGTCGAAGGTTCCATCGTCGGACCAGTAGTTTTGTACCTGCTAATGGTGATTTTGCAACTTCTCTCAAATTCAATTAAAGAATCACCGTCGTTTATGCTCAAAAGCCCAACGACAGAAGAAGAGAAGGCCTTGTAAAGGAAAGAACAATACAAATATTTTTATTAGTTATTTGTTTAGTTAATTTGGCTTCAAAGCAAAAGACAACCTTATAGATTAAGTGTACTCATTTCCACACCTCCCAAGAGGAAGAGTACTTGGTGCGTTTTTTTTAAAGTGGTATCCCCGGTAGGCCTAGTCCACAAAACCATGATTTTTACCAATTCGTAAATAATTTAAAAAATTATGTTTGGGGGAGTTATTCCCCCATTTTTTAAATTCTAAAACTTAAATTAAACTTAAATTAAAAAACTTAATTTTTAAATACTTATTTTAATGATGGAAACCATTTTACAATTCAAAACAATACTTCAATGTAAATTTTCAAATAGGTACATTTTTTATTGCATTTCTTTAAAATGTATTAATTTTGTTAATTTTTTGCGAACTCCTTTTTTTTTCATATTATTTTGTTTTGTGAAATGGAACAACTTAATTTTAAAATACAAATCAATTATTTTTTTTAACATTATATATAAATGTGTGTCCAACCCACATTTTGTATTTAGATGATTATTTTCATCATTATAACTTAGTCTTAATGTTCTTATTTGTTCAAGTGTTCTTAATACTAATTTATTATATATATATTTATTATTGAAGGCTGCAACATAAATTTTGAACGATTTCTCACATTCGCAAATAATTTGATAAATTATCTTTGACGGAGTTATTAAATTCCCCCATTTTTTTAAATTAAAAAAACTTAAATTATTTTCTAATTTCTCGCAATTATCGAGTACTTCTAAACATTCTTTACAATCTAAAAATTTTTTTAATTGTACGGCTTGTATGTAACCTGCTAAATAGGTTAATATATCACAAGAATACTCATCCAAATCAAAATCAATTAGATCTAGTTCAGATTTATCTGTTTCACTTTGGACAAACGTAAAATTAGATTTAATTGGTTTCGAGGAAATTGTTAAAATTTCCGGAAGAGCTACATTCCCAGTGCCCTGAGATTTAATAGTTTTATTTATTATCAATCGTTTGTAAGACGAAATAAATTGTTTGCAGGAAGGGTTGTCATTGCGACCAGTTCGTAACCGAATCAAACCGAAAAATAGTTCAAGATGGTCTTGACTAAATTTATAAGTATTTATATATTTTAATTTGTCATTTTTAATAAAATCATTATAAATAATATTTAAACTTTCAAAATTGGTTAAAAAACCCAAAAACCCAGTTTGAAAATTACTATTTATTACAGGTACAGTCTGATTTAAGCTATAATTAAAATATTTCAAATTATTTATTAAGTCTTTAAACGAATTGAATTTTTCATAAAAAAAAGTATATGTTTTCTTCGATAGTGGCCTCTTATAAAAATATTTCTCCATTAAATCTTTGCTGTTTAAAATATCAAAGCAATCATTATATAATCTTATAAATTTGGCAGTTGGCAAACAATCTATCAAATTCTCATCCGTTTTTTGCAAATATTCAAGAGCAGTTGCTACACTCAAGCTGAAGACCTGCACCGCATATTTCACTCTCATTACTGAATTTTCATAGTTTATATGGGTTGCATTGATCTTTGGTGCAAGTGCCAGACTCTCTTCTATTTACAAATTGTGGAGCATTTCTAAATAACGCCATTCCACTGCTTCGTTATCTTTATTGAAAAATTTTTCTTTTAATTTAAAATGATTTCGTATTAATTTAATCATATGGCAATTATCAAGGAAAATTACAATTTTGTCATTCATAGGGGGTAGATAAAAATAAGGTCGCTCCGGGAGTTCGGCACCTAGTAACCGAGCCATTGATAGGTTTGCCTTCAGCCCGTCGAAGGTAAGGCTCACAATTTTTGCCTGACATTCTTCACGCAAATGTGAAATCACAAATTTAACTATGTGCGCTCGCTCAGCAACATTCAATGAAGCGATGAAGAAGTAAGCCACCGGGATTTTAAAATTTGCATTTACTGCACAAATAAAAAAAACTAAAGCGTTTGTTGCTAATGTATCTTCATCGTCGACATTATGTTCTATGCCGCCAGCGCCGTAATCAACAAACCCCAGAAACGACTTATTTTTATTATCGTAATCTCTAAATTTTTTTATGGACATTTCATCCATCATAAGAGAAAAGAATATATCTCTTTTTTCATTAATTTTATTTTTTAACTGTTCGATGGCTTGAACAGTTATTCCAGGACCACCTGATGTGTTCTGATACCATTGACGTATCGTTCTGATATGAGGAAAGCTTATCTCATTTTTGAAAAATTCTCTGAGATGCTCATATCCACTGGTGGAAAAGAACGACATTGTCATGGCAAATTGGCGCAATTTTGGCGTATATTTTCCTAATTGCTTTCCTTGTTTTAATTCTTCGATAAATGTTTGGTCTTGACGTAAGTTCTGAAAACAATTAAAAAATAACAGTTTATTTTAAAAATTTCAGCATGACCAAATTTATCTGAAACTATCGAATGTGAAAATTTCCTTTTACGGCAAAAAATTTCGATAGTTTGACATAGTAATTTTGAGATATTAAATAAGGAATATCGCACAATTTTCGAAAATTGCTAGAGCCATTATCTATAATTTTATTTCACGAAAATTAATTGGAGTTTAAATTAAAATTTGTTTTATTTGGAAAACGATCAGATAAAGATCGGTTAAAGTTAATAGTTTCATGAATACGGGCATATGAAAGTTAAAAAAAAAAAATCGACCATTTGCCACTATAATATGCTCAATGCTAGAGCTAGGTAACAAATATAAAAAAATATTTTTATCAATTTCGATAGCAACGACGGTATGAATAATCACCTATAAAACCAAACTTTAATATACTTTTATAATAATTAACCGTTTAGAATTATTTGTTATTTTTTTTAAATAAATTTTATCGCGATTGGCTACAAAACCAATCATTAATAAAAGTATTGAACCGTTCTTTTTGGTTTTTAGCTTAAATTTTATTTTTTATTAATTTTTAATAAAAAAGCCGTTTCGATAGTATTTTTATTTTCCGTTATTCTCGTTGTCCCTCGAGAATGGTATATTCATTTATACCATTAAACCAATTTTTCATTTATATTCAAAATGTCAGGTTTTTTATTAAAAAATTAATAAAAATACAATAATTCAAAAAAATTATTTGATTAAAATAAAGATTAAAAGTAAATTAAATAAATATAATGTATTCGAATTTTTATAATATGTTTTTATAATCAGCTCGATTTTAGAATCCGACTTTCTATTTTAGAATTTTCTTACAATTCGTCAGAAAAAAAATACTTTTAGAAATATCAAAAAATCGTTGTGGTTGCCATTTTATAATTATAATTAACTATTTAAAAAATAGTAATTTATGATCAGTGGAGAGGCAAAATGTTGTAACCCCTAAAACTATAATTTTTCTCAACTACGAAAACGCATTACAGCAAATTAAAATGAGTAAAAATGTGGCCACTGAATCTTAAAAACACTTCTGTGCAGATTTAAAACAACAGCCTGTTACCATTATAAACCAGAAGTGAAGGCAATATCATTTACAGATGCAACATTTTACCTTCCACCATCGTTTTTTTTATACTTACGTTTAGGCTACCGCGAGATCCTGGGGAAATAATGTCTGCATCCTCCAACTTCTTTAAGAAACCTTCCAGCTCTTCGGCCTTGGTTCTCAACCGGTTATATTTCCAGAAAAGCATCTTTTTGCTTCTGCGGGTTTCATCAAGGTCTTGCATGCATTTAATTAGTGCTCGCTTGGTTGTTCTTGGTGTGTAGTTGGCAGCTAAATTTATGTCTCCAGAGTAACGAAATTTGCTACGGGTAACGTTACCACTTGAACACGGTTCTTCTGGTGAAGTATTCTCATTAAGTCTTTTGGTTGCTGACGTTGAAGGCATTCCTGATATTGGAGACAATTGGATTGGCAATGTGGTGTAAATGGTTGGTTCTGTGCCAGAAGAGGATTGCGCCTCATCTGTGTTGTCGGTATCCATTACGTTTTGGATTTCTTGAAGAATAGGAGAATTAGAATTTGATTCTAATTCAATTATGGCCCTGCGAATCATTTATTTATTATTTACTGATAATTTACATTGCTGTTGGCACACTCTATTTTGAGCAAGAGCTCATTCATATTAGGGTGTACCAAAAGAATCAAATAATAAAAACTAATATAAAACAAAGACTTCCTTTTGCTACGGCGTGTTTTGCATGTTTTACCATGTCTGCAGCCAAGATCCCACCATAGTCCCTCAATAGTATCATTATCCCAACCTCTGAACACATTTCCGATATTTCCGATTATTTTATTGTTAAGTTTTGTTAAGAACTTCACGTATCAACAATGATGGGTACCCAAGATAGGAGAATTATTTTAATAAAAATAGAATTTTACTAAAAAGACTATATTTAACGAAAAATAAAAAAATTAAAATAAATACGACCAACTGATTTAAAAGTCAAAGCCAATCAAATTTTACTATAACTTAAAACATAAAAAAAATTAGGCACTTACCATCTTTCACCGTCCACTAAAAATTTAGAAGGTACTGCATCTCTTCTTAGCCGATTGCTTCTGGCTAAATAATACTTTTCGTCGAAATGTAATGAGCACAATCTAAATTCTTTGGTTACATCGGAAGCTCTTATATTTGGAACGATTTGAAGCCATTTATCTCTGAATTCCGGTATCATTGGTAATCTGTGGAGTCAGAATTGGTTACTTAATAATTTATAGAAATAATATTTGACGAGTTAAGGCGTTGCCCAAAACCAACACAAATGTGTATACAAGCCTGAATTTTTCAATTAACACAGATAATACAATAAAATCATGGTCTCAATGTGCTAGTAAAAAAATGCGAGGGAAATGTCACAAAAAATAAATTATTTTCTATCTATCTACTTGTAGCTTATTTTTGATCGTCTACTTGGTGAAAATGAACCATTTTTAAAAGTTTTTAATATCCGATTCGGTACCAATAATACAATAAATTAGCCAATCAAACTTTTTATGTATTGCAATATTCAGGTGTGTATATACCCTTTTGTTGGTTTTGTCATACGGGTATACGGGTATTGGTAAATTTTATTTATGTTTATATCATAGAATTTTTTTTTTCAACGCCTCCTAGAAATTTACACAGCGTCAAATTGGAAACAATTGCAATAATGGGCCTAATTAATTTGCTTTGTATTCCAATACTCCGGTTAAAGGCGATGCCCCATGCACAAACAGCAATTCGACATTCTAAACCGTCAAACCCAGTTTTTTACCAAATTGTTTTATTTGCAATATCAAAATTAATAAAATAGTTCCAGCCTATAAAGTACCACCTTATTCTTAGAAAATTTTATTAAAATTTATTTAATTTCATTATTTTCAATTCTCAAAAAGGTGCAATTTTATGTTAGCAGGACGGATTTTAGCTTGATCGATTATCATTTTTTGAATGAAACTAAATCAATTTTAATAAAATTTTCTGAGAATAAGGTGTTAATATCAAAATTAATGTAAAAATTATGCCCCTGAGAATGACGGAATGTACCGTCGAAACGTCGGGTTTTTATTAAATAATTAATAAAAATAAATAAAACATTAAGTTAAAAACCAAAGAAAATTATTTTATTATAAGGTGTTACTTATAGTGTTTATCCCATTTAAATTAATTTAGATGTTGCAATTTTGTTAAAAATTGGATTGTGCATGGGGCAATGCCTTGACATAAGGCTAACCGGAAATTGAAACCGTCAAATCCAATTTTTGGAATAAACTATTGTTTTAATAATTTTCATATGGCAAAATGAAACAATTGTTAAAAGCTGGATTTGGAGGGGCTTCGCCTTAAGGCATTGCCCCATGCACAAACGGCAAACCGGTATTTTTAAACGTCAAAGTCAATTTTTGACCAAATTGTTTGATTTTCAACATCAAAATTATTAAAAAATAGTTCGAATCTATAAGTTCCGTTTTATTTGTAAAAAATTTATTAAAATTGATTTCATTTCATTCAAAAAACCGCGATTTTATAATTTGACGGACGGATTTTTGCTTGACGGCCGGCAAAATATAAAATTGGAGATTTTGAATGAAATTAAATCAATTTTAATAAAATTTCTTAGAATAAGGTGGAACTTATAGATTAGAACTATTTCTTAATAATTTCCATATTGCAAAGTGAAGCAATTTAGCCAAAAATTGGGTTTGACGGTTTTAAATGCCGATTTTCCATTTTACATGGGGCAGTGCCTTTATAACAATGTTTGCTCTGGTTTAAATGGTAATTTATGTTTTAAAGTACAAATAATATTTTACTTACTGATGTAAATCAGTTTTAGCAGAGCAATTGAAGCACGATCGGGGCATTTTTAATATAAAAAAACTAAATTTAACGCTTTCAAAATGTCACCAAAAATACACTAAAGTTTTAAATAAAACTTTTTTATTTAATTTTTAATTAAGCCACAAAGCACTTTAGACGCTTGCACGATTCACTATAAAAACACTTCGTTTTAAAAAAAACTATTTTTAATTCAGAAAATCACAAAACTTGGACGCTTTGAAAATGTCACTAAAAATACACTATTTTAAACAAAATGTTTTTATTTAATTTTTAAATCAATCACAAAAACACTTTAATCGCTTGCACGATTCACTATAAAAACAATTAGTTTTGAAAAAAACTATTTTTAATTTATAAAATCACAAAAAGAAAAAACACGAAACGATTTAGACGCTTTGCAAATTCCTATTGCAATGATTCACAACAATATGGCGCCTTGCCCTTTAATAGAAAACAACAACAACAACAAATCAATAACATCTGTTTTCGTTAAAACGATCAGCGCGCCGCCCTGGTGAAAGAACATAAAATTTTTTTAACGACAAAGATGTTGGTGCGCAAACTTTCTATGGAAACATAACCTAATTTCCTTTATAGGTATTATAAGTTATTTGATAATTTTATATGGAGTTTTAGTTATCATGGTTGACAATAAAACTGTAAGAAATATGCACCATCTAACGAAAAACTATGTACATGTGAATAATTTTATTTTATGCGAATAAATTTTATTTTTTATGAAACGCGATATATCAGGTTAATACACTTCAATTCAAATATTTTTCTCTTACATAGACAGAAATTAATTATAATCAATATTTTTTACTTTATTACAGTTGAGTACCTAAAAAATAAACTTTCAAAGACAGTTGAATACATGATTTTGGATAAATTCATATAGAGTTTTAGTTATCGTGATTGATAATAAAACTGTGATCGTGTACTGATATCTAATAAAAACTTGGGTAGTAAGAAAAAGTTAGTTGTGAGCTTTAAGTTTATAAATGCGCTGCCATCTAACGAAAAATTTTAAAAGCAATGTGCGCCATGTAAGGAAAAGTTAAGTAATAATAAAAAGTACAAAGCTTAAAGTTTATGACTGTGCTGCCATCTAACAAAATGTCTTAAAAAATATATATATCGTCGCCTCAGTATTATCTTATCGTAGGTGCCACGGTATGACAAGATAATACTGAGGCGACGATATGTAATTTTCGGGTGGCCTGAAACCATCCACCCAATTTCGGGTGGCCTGAAACCATCCATTTTACACTACTACTAAGATTTTTAATATAATAAATTGATTTATATATTAAATTTTGATGAACATTGTAACATTTGCTGGTTACAAGCGCTGTCGTATATTCCATACCGGTTACTTTAGCAAACAAAAATAGGGCTGGTAAATATTTGGGCAATAATGATGTTGGTGATTGTTATCGAAATTATAATTTATTATGTATTAAGACGTCATTGAATGAACGGAGAAGAGAATGCTATCTATCGTATATACACTTCTGTATTATATGATGTTGTGATAGACTAATTAGCCTGTATGGGTGGTAAACTGGAATTCAATACGTTTGCAATACGGATCGCATTGGATATATTTGTTTTGGTTGAAAATTGATTTAGTTGATCATTGAACGTGCCTGTGTAACATCGAGTGATAAAATAAATAAAAAAATAATAATTGTGACAAAAAACAAGGAATTATAAACAACCGGTGTGTGACAAAATATTTTAGTCTGTAAACCGAGTACTAAGTGAATCTTGTAGTCATACCCATTTGGCTTGATTAAACAGGTATATTTCTAAGTGAATGTTCCAAGTTAATTTAAATTATAAGTTTTCGCTGGAATTAAAACTAATTCTCTTGTGTTTGTCATAGTGACGCCATTTTTAGTGGTGGATATCACATCGACAAGCGTGTTTTCCTTATCATTCGAGAGGCCAAGGTCAACTATATCTGTTAGGAACGCGTAAATAAATATTCCAAATCTGTTGGATTCCGGGATCATAAAACCTACCAGGGTGCGGATTAACAATCATCATCATCAGCTGCAAAAATCTATAGAGCTAAGTGTCATATCATTTATTTGTATTATTATTATTATATTATTATTTATTTATATATTTATTATTATACTTAAGTAATTTAACTCCGATAGCGTTGTACTATCAAAGTTAAGTTAATTTTGAACTTAAATTTTAGAAAAAAGCAAAATCAAATTAGATTTAAGAACTTGAACCGGTTCTAGTATACTATGTAAGTTAAGGCTTTGACAAGTTTTGTTTTATGTAAATATTATACTTATACACAATAATTATATCATTATGCGAAAGATGATTTTTTTTTAATTTCTGTTAATTTATTAATTTTCCGTCACAGTTGCCATTTCTCTCTATGTTTGGTTTAGTGATTAAAATGTGTTAAGTGTGCGTGTAAATTAAAGTGATTTAGTGCCGCGTTATACAGGGGACGTGAAATAAATCTCGCGTACAAACGTCCATGGGAGGAGGGGAACGCATGTGGTCAGTACCATCTTGGACCACAATAAAATAAAGTATGGCTGTGGTAATTATCAGTGTCATATCTCTAGTGATTTTGTTTGTAGAGTAGAGTCTGTTATATAGTGCGCGATTAAATTTGTTTTAACTATTCCAATAATTTCCCATAATTACAGCACTAGCAAGCTCTGAGTTATTGGTAGCATAACCCCGCCCAACCCTGTCACCTAGCCGGTAAATGTGCTGCAGCTACCCAATGATGACTCGGAGAATTCTGATAACGCTGCGATACAATTCTAGGCGCATGCCACAAGGTCATGCAACCGGAGCTGTCAGCGGAGTGTTACAACATTAGTATTAGTACCGAGACCGACCGTATTAACAATTTCCCACTATTAGCTTGATTAAGCTGGTTGATTAATTTGTTGATCAAATATTTCGGGTATTTATTCTTGGCCAGATAATCCCTTATAATTTGATTAGTATCAACGGTGACGTCTGTAGTTATTTTTACACCCGGTAAACGAAACCAATAACCGTATTAATTCGCTGACTTAAAGGGTGAAAACTATTAAAATTGACAATTCGACCCGACGATAAATTTTACGCGTTCCAAATAGTGTCAATTTGACCGTTATTCTTCCGAACTAATATTGTGCAAAAAAATGGTAATTTATTATCCACTTCTATTTCTAAAGTGAATTTTAAACCATCACGATTATTATTAAATTTTGAAAGTACATAATCAATTTTATCATCCGGCACACACAACAATAAATCATCGACGTATTTTTCAATAAACAAGATATTAAACTCAATTGAGCTCAAGATGGTGTCAAGCAGCACTTCTAGTACGATATCAGCCACTACTGGAGTGAACCCATCGTAACGCCATTTATCTGTTTAAAGTAGCTGTTGAACAGGCTAAAATATCCTGCTTTTAAACAAAATTCTAGAATATCTAGAAATTTTGTTTTGAAAATTTTGTTTTGGGTATGTGGCTCTATCATTGACCACCTATTTGAAATTACTATGGTATTATTTAAATCAATCTTAATATTGGTGAATAATGCGTCCAAGCTTATCAACACATATTGATTTGGAATATTTTGTTGTTTTATAAACTCTACTAATTCTTACTAATTTTTACAGTTGTACCTCCGATTATCATTGAACCTTTCAAAATATTTAGCTAAATATTTAGATGTGAGAGCCCTACATGTAGGCTATTTATAAAACATAATATACAATAGGCCTAAGTGGATGATCCGGTTTATAACTTGGGACCATTATACATATTACATTGGGACCATTATACATATTACAAAAATATATTGTTCGTGTATCGTTCTTGGCCATTATTTTTGGCTTGTAAAATTTTACCATTGCAACATCCATAGGTTTTTAAAGTCTTGAAATTATTTTTCTGTAGAAGTGGGCACCGAATTCTTAGATTAAGTACAGTTTGCGACATTCGTAATAACTACAGATACTTCCTTTCAGTCCCGGCTTTTATTAGTGAAGCTTACCGCAAGTACTACTTAGTTTCGGCCCCCACATTTTATAATCGTTTGCCACTTTTATTACGTGCGCAGTTTAATAATAAATCAACTATTAATTTGATTAAGGATTGGTTGTTTGAGAATCGTGATATTGGTTTTATGTTTATAAAATAAATAATTTATATTTTGTGTTGTTTCATGGTTTTATATTTTATTTAAGTTGTATTTTATGTAATTTCTAATTTTTAAGGTTATTCGCTACTGCCTTTCGGCATAGAATAACCTATCTCCATAACCTTATTTTGTGCTAAACTAAATTTTAAAGCCGAAAATACCCATTCCACACTGGTTTGCGTTGCAGGAATCGCTGGCATAACTTGCGCAGATTCGTATAAATGTGAAATTTTAATTTTATGGTTGGTTTTTCCATTATTCCATAATATTTTCCTCCTTGTGGGCCCGTGAGAAGGATTCATAAACAGCAAATTCCTATTTCACGCTTAGTTCAAAGTCAACTCGGAACCCGGTTGAATCGAACCCGCGAAATGTTGGCATGGGGTTCAGGTTCGGGTTCGAAACAATTACTAAAAATGTTTGAACCGGAGCAGGTTCGGGGTCGGGTTCGGGTTCGGTTCGAAACCCTGGTTTTAATTTTGTAGTGAAAGTGTGGGGTCCCTGTTTAATGTTTTGTATGTATTTTGATCGCTCACTAAATTTTTAATTTGGTCCTCATACTCTGATCTTAACATAATCACCGAAATACCCCGTTAACCGCACTTAAAATAATAATATTTTGATTGTGTCTCAGAAAATTTTTTGTTTCAATTGTTAAATTTTTTAAATATTTTTCTTCCATCGTTAAAATATAATTCCGAGACAAGAAACATTGAAAAACTTTTCAAATTTGAAACCTTACGACGTTATGTTGATGTTCACCATTAATCTCTTGAATTATTGATTCTGTTTGAGCCAACATCTTAAATGCTGGAATATCTTCCTTATTACAAAATGGCAAATTAAATGTTGGTCCGAAACTCAAAATATCCAAGACCTCATTCACAATTAAATTTAATAAATTTTGTAAAAAGTAAGTTTAATAAATCTTTCTGTCAATCATTATTGAATTGAAAAAGCAATCTAATGATTGAATTATTATTTTTCGCTTTTTTATTGGGGTGCTTTTTCCATAATGGTAAAAATATTGGCACCATTGCTGTCGAAATAGGCAATTGGTCTAGTTTTACTTCCCTCACCTAATCTGTACTCTGTACTTGCCTAATTCATTTTGAATCCCCCTGAATTTAAGGGGACATAGCACCTTGAAAAAATCGGCGTACAATTTTTTAAGTTACAGCAGGTTTTCGGGGGCAAAAAACGCCGCCATTTTGTTATTTTTCAACCAATTTTTTTCTTTTTAGTTCATTCTATAGCGGCTTTGATGCTGATTAAAACCCCGTTTTTTTTGTTTCAGACTTTTTTGAAAGCAGAAATCCTGCCCACTGTGATATTTTGGTATTTTTTTGAAAAAATTCTAGCAGACGACGCGGGGCTAAAAAAATTAAAAAACATTAAAAAGCCGAAAGAATCTATTGATATTTAAATTGGTACAAAAGTTAGACGAAAAATCCAAAATATTAGGGGCAGAGCATATAACCGATAAAGAAACTCCACAATTCTCAGATTTCCTAGTGTTTCTTACAAAGCGAATTGACACTTCGGAATCAACCAATGTTTCAGTAAAGAAGCCATGCGTCAAACCTAAACTGAAAAACCATCTTGTCACTAGAGAATTTAGTTACACTTGTGCCATGTGCAAAGTGCAACGAAAAGATCATTAACTATTTATTTGTAAGCAGTTTAATGACATGGATGTGACATAGCGCATGAATTGGGCTAAATCTGGCTGTTGGCGCATCAATCAACGCATCTTAAACTTCCCGCTTTGTATCTTTAATCCAGGTGTAGCTTTATATATTAGATTTGTTAATTACCTTTATTTCATACTATACCTAAAACCAATATTTACATGATTGATTTCAGTCCGGAAAACGACTAATTACGGTACAGAAAAAAGGGTCCGGAAAATGAGCTATTACAGTACAGAAAAATGTAAAACCAAACAAAAAAAAAATATCTAGGGTAACTTGATAATTTGAAAATCATTTTCAATTTGATTTTCTTTAAATTTCAAACTCATGTTTTTAATTTAAAATTTAATTTTAAATGAAAAAATCGAATTAATGTCCCATGTAGTATGAAATAAAACGTTGTACGTTACACGTACGTTAAATAATCGTTACAGTACTCGTACAAAATTCCGTCGAACTCGTATTGTAACAACTCATTTACCGCCCTTGTGACGTAAATAACATTTTTTCTCATTTTAAAATGTTCTCTTATACTTACGGTTGTATGTTTAACTTTTTTTTTATTATTTACTGTGTTTTCTCATTGAATATTATGTACCAAAATTTAAAAATTTATAATTGCGATATTCCTCAGTGAGTGAAGAACACAAATTTATTCTATAATAGTAAAGTTTTTGGTTAAAATAAAATAAAATAAAGTTTATTGGTCATTTTCGAAATAAGTTTGAAATTGAAATTCTGTGTTTATTTTCCGAGTGTTTAAATTTGTGGCAATATTCCCGTCTATTCCCTAGCACAAAAAGGCTTGTGCTCCATCACTGGCAACAGATGCTTTAATTGTCTTAGTGGTAGACATCAAACCAACAACTGTCATTCTAGACGTCGCTGCCAGCTTTCCAATAAGAAGTATCATACATTATTCCACAGCTTAACAGTCACAAAGTCAACACCTGATTCTCTTTGGTCATCAGCGGAAAAGCAAACATTTACATCACTTTGTACGCAACACTCAGCAGAATAATAAATCTTGCCAACAGCGTTGATCAAAGTATTGGATATTGCCGGAAATTTATATTGTTGCCGTGCTTAATTAGATTCGGGGTCTCAGACCACCTTTATTATGGAGGCTTTCGTTTAGCGATTGGGGCTAACGAAGAAAAATGCCAGATTTTCAATTGCTGGTAGCAGGAAGTACAAATATTGTTTCAACCAAGGGTTTAATCACTGTGACTGTGCAACCAAATCGACATGACGAATTTTCTGCATTAATTTTATCAAAAATCACATCCAATGTACCACGTCAGAATTTTAAAATTACACATCTTAGTCAATGGCCTACAGTAGAACTATAGCTGATCCGCATTTTTACAAACCAGATCGCATTGGTATACTAATTGGGGCTGATAATTTTTTCAACTTTTTGGAAATCAAAGCCACTGTGGATGGCATAATTTTGCAGAAGACCATTTTCGGTTAGGTCATCGCTGGGCAAACGATAAATTATTTTGAGCCTGACATTATATCGATATTAGCCATAAATAATCAAATTAACATGAATCTGGATCAAACTCTCCGTAAGTTCTGGGAGATTGAAGTAATTACAAGTACCAAGCCAATCCTGTCTCCAGAAGAAACATTTTGAGAGGAAAATTACAACAATAATGTGAGAATAACCAATTCGGGCAGATTTATTGTGAGCTTAGCGTTTCAGAAATCCCCACAAATTTTGGGAAATCACTAAATACCGCCATTCTAAGATTAAGAGGAATTGAACGCCGTTTCTCTCGAGATCCAGAATTCTTTAACTTATATCGGGAATTTGTGTCAGAATACATTCCGCTTCATCATATAGAGGAAATACAGCTTTCACAAGCAACCGATTCAGTCTGCTACATGCCACATCAGGCCTTTGAAAACACTCCAGTACAACGATAAAGCTTAGGGTGGTATTTGACGAGTCGACAAAGACCACATCAGAAGCGTCTTTAAATAACTGTCTCGCAACTGGACCAAGTGTTCAATCAACACTGTTTGCTTCATTTTGAGGTTTAGGGGGCACAAATATGTTATCACTGCAGACGTGGAAAAAATGTACAAGCAAGTGAAAATTAATAAACATGATACCGATTTCAAAAAAATAGTATTGAATAAAATTGAATAATTTACTGAGCAGACCAGTTTTCGTCGTGTTCAATGGATTCCTTAACACTAGAAACTTGTCTTTATTCACAGCGGTTCCACTTATTAATAAACCCAATTTTTTGATGTCTAGATTAATTCGTAATTTAGTTTACAAAATAAGATTTTTATTTACAAAATATTTAATTACATTTAAATAATTGGTCACCGAATTGTTCGCTGTTTTTACTTAGACTGACTATATAATTCTGACTTTACTAAAAAGAAATTTTCGATTTTACAAAAACTTTTGACAAACATTGTATTGTACATTTACAAAAGCTTATCCAATACTCAAACCAGTATTTTTAATAAGCCTGTTGAATATTTTATAGTATGTGTATGTACTACTTAAGTTTCGGTTTAATTCAATGTTTTTACGTTGGTAGTAACAAATTATGATCAAAACAATGTTGTCAAATTTTGGAATTTTTGTGTCTGTCAAAACATTGTAGTTTGTTTACTTAAATTTTTAAAATAATTAATATTAAATTATTAATATAAGGCTTATTTTCTAGTAATTATAATTTAAATTCAATTGGACCATATGTAATGATAAGCATACAATAATGCATAAGATAATTATTATGCAATTTGAGATAAATTAAATTTTATTTTAGTTTAGCTTGTTGTACGTGTACTCAATCTCCAACAAGTATAGCGTAATTACCCATCCGAGCCTATTCGGCATTTCCGCTTGACTACTATTACTTACGGTCTTTCTTCAGATCCATTTTTAGATACAAGAGTGTTGAAAACAATCGCTAATGATCATTAAGACTACGCCATTTATCACAAATCCGCGCACACCATGACGTGGATGGCTCAAAACGGAATCGATCTTTTGGACTGGCCATCACAATCACCAGACCTTATTACAATTGAACACAGTAAGTCCATTTTAAAGAAAAATATCCGAAGACACTATATGAATAATGAGCAATCTCTATACTGACCGCGTTAAAGCATGCGTGGAAACAGATATCCCAAGAAGAATGTTTTAAGCTGGTAGAGTCAATGCAGAAAAGAGTGGCTGCTGTCATTAAATCGAAAGGTGAACCGACAAAATCATGTTAAGAATTCTCTTAATAGAGTTTTAGACCTTGTATTGTCTAACCTCGATGCTAAAACAATTATGGTTAATCGGAGTATGTATCCGCTAACTAAACTCGATCTTTACCATCCGCCACTTTTAATAAGGGTTGAAAAATGTTTATTAAAATGCTTGCGGCACAAACAGCCAATGCTGGGCAAAATACATTACACTGAGTATGTATATTAAAATACTTTTACGAATTGCAGCAAATTCAGTAATTAAAATACAAATTACAATTACTTTCAAGTGGAGTAATTAAAATACAAGTTACAGTTACTTTAAATTGTAATTGTGTAATTAAAATACAAATGACAAATAACTTTGCATTTGTAAATTGACAAATTTGATTTGTCAAAATTCGTTAAGTGAAAACACGATCATTAAAACAGCGATCATTATTATTAGGTTTTATACTGATGGATCTGGGAGAAATTTAAACAAATGATTAAATAGACGATATGACTTAATGCGCTTGAAGTCGAACGGAATGTCAGTTGGAATCAGAGGAACTCTCGGAATTAGAACATTCTCTCCGTGAATTTGCCTTTGATGATCGTCGCTTGAATCACGTTGTTCGACAGTTTCTTCTCAGCCAATTGCGTTCAATTGCAAAACACAATCTCGGATAGTTCAGATTGCGCAGCATGATTATCACAAATCCGACCTTGAGCATTATTCTTGCGGTAGTATTCCCGGCAAATCAAGCGCACTCAAAAACTCGGTCGGATAGTTGATTGCCTCGTCTTGATTGGTCACACAGTCACTGGATTTGTTACAATGCATTTCTCCAGCGATTTGGTTTTTAATCAAGTAATTTAGACGGTCTATATCCTTGTTCTTTGCTGCCAAAATCGTCGAAGGAACGGCTTATCATGAAACACTTTCTTCGCCAACAGTTGTTTGGATAACCACCAGTTGATGTGTAGTTCTGTAACACGACTCTCATGTTCGTGATCAACTGCAATTTCTTCACATAACGCCACAAACTCGACGATTTCAGACATACGTTGAGTTCATTTGAAGCTGTAGATCTCGGAATGACAGGTAGCGTTTGACGAAAATCGCCGGAGAGCAGAATCATCGCACCATCATAACGTCTTGAGTCACTTCGTAAATCCTTCAACGTTCGATTGGACGCTTCCATTGATCGTTTATGTGCCATTGTGTACTTGTCCCAGATGATGATTTTGCATTCTTGCAATACCTTGGCCATCGCCGAGTTCTTGGCAATTGAGCACACTGGCTTGTCATTCGTGTGGATATTCATCGGCAACTTCAATACAGAATGTGCTATACCGCCGCCGTCCAGCAATGTGGCTGCAATTTCCGACCTTGCAACAGCTAACGCTATTTGAAATCTCGAGCGAATTATGGCCAAAAGCAATGAAATCAGAAAGGTATTGCCTGTTACACCGGGAGCATCGAGGTCGAGGAAGAATATTCCGCCGTTTTCTTCGTCAACTGCCTTTATCAATGCGTCGTACACGTTCTTTTGCTGTGCATTCAAAAGCGGGACATTCGTTCTTACTATTTGGCTCATTGAGTCTCGGTCGTACACTTGCTCTCATTGCAATTCACGATTAAATGCGTCGTGCATCGAACGAATTGGTGCTGGCATGCCCAATTTCGACAAATAGCTGCCACACATATCTTCGATCATGATCAAAGCTTCGTTGCGTATTTCATCGTTCATTTCAAGCTCATAATTCGATGTTGCAGTGCGAACTCGATACAAAATGTCGTCAGCCATCTCGTTCTTGTATTTGTTTCACAATTCCAATGCGTTCGATAGATGACACGTCGCTATCATGATCGCGAACAATGTAGGAATTTGATTTGCCGGCGCAGAAACAGTGGAAATCGGAGAGATTTGAGTCCCAATATTAGTCGTTTTCCAGCAAATTCAGACGTTGGCAAGCATCTCGATAAGTAGTACACGACACACCATCTACAGGACCACGAACATGGAACAAAAACAAACGAAGATAGAAGCATTCGTCTTGTCGTGGATGAACGGTGTGTACTCGGCCAGGCGCATCGGTCGAATATACATCGACGTATCCTGCAACAGGGTTTCCTTTCTTTCGTCGTTGAAACTTCTTCGTCGACTGGTTCCAAGTATATAATAGCGTGGCATTTCCCAGTAAAGCAATGTTCGTGCGAACGGATCGCTATCGCAAATTTGAAGAAATTCGTGAGTGTTGTAGCTGGTGGCGACATAACGGCCCAATTGGAATCTTGACACTCACTTGCATCCGGAGCAGCAATGCCGAGCACTGCAGGTCCTTTGTTCACGTATTTGCAGACGTTGCATTTCCCATCGGCCATCACGGTGAAAATCGACAGCTCAATAACTAACCGGTCAGTGGATTGACAAAACATCAATGGATTATGAAGTGCATCATATGATCGATGTGTTTCGTACATGCGCTGCACTCGTTCGTCATCACGCCGCGCCGCCTGATCACATTATCACGCGATTCCACATTTTCGCTAACAATCACAACTGCAACTGATTCTTCATTCTCTGGTGGCATCATAACGCTCGGCTTCGAAGATAAATTTGCCCTTGAAAATGATCGAAATGATGAACACGTGGTGACGTCATTACCTTATAGGTGGGATTGTAGCACGGTTGACGAACAACAACATCAGTCCCAAATGACGTCCTGTTATAGCATTGATTATACTGTTGCGTGTGTGAGAAAAAATGTCTGGATAGCGTTGTATCTCCATAGAGATAAGTACGCAATGGCTCCGTTGGCGAAGTCAAAACCGGCAATTCAACTTTACCATCGGCTCGGCACAACATAGCCCTGGCGTTTCTACTTGGAACTTTAATGCTTGACAATGTCGGCACACGGCGAAGATCTTTGTAGGCGATTGTAGATTCATAATTGAAAGCAGCGTGATACAAGCCGACGTTCACCGTACTTTTTCGTCGAGTTACGTTTTGTCGAACCTGAGCTGGTACCCATGCAGGGCGAACTTGTCCGATATGAGAACGTCTCTGTTGATTTAATTCTTCGCGTTGCTCGTGCATTTCATTCTCACGGACACCGTGCATTCTTTGTGAATTACGTCATCCTAGGTTCGATTGCCTGATAGCCGGCATTTTAATCGAAAATCAATTCCTAAAAATTACAATGATTCATTTAACTAATTTGCTTTGAAGTCATTAATCCACAAAAATGAACTTACCGATCGAATCAATCACAATCCCGCAATTCAATTTAATAACCGCACTTGTCATGCACCAATAAATTTCTGGAAAAAATTTGCGAAATCGTAAAAATCACACCGAACTTCATATGATTGTAATAATGGTATCGTTTATGGACGAAATGCACACAATTCGAATTTCATAGAACAGTGAGTTAATACATTGTATTGGGTTGTAGCATTAATGATCACACATCAGCGCCATCTCTTATTTATCTCGCTAACTTTGTGTTTTTATCAATTTATTTTACGATTTTCTAAGATTTTTCAAGCTTTGCATCAACTTTCCACGCTTTACAGCGTCCAAAATCATCAAAACATGCAAACAATTCAAAATTTCATAGAAAAAAAATTCAATTTTCTTCGGGTTTTCCCGGAAGTTGTTTTCCACTCAGATTTTCCCATTTTTCCGTTCTAAAATACCATCTGGATCGGATACGCGCGAAATCCCGTTCAAAAACATCATATTTCGATTTTTTGTATTTTCCGGTGGATTTTCCAAAAATGTTCTTTCGTAGGAACCATCTCCTGGCAATTGCAAACACAACAAATAAAGATTGAGCCGAATCAGTTGAGCCGTTCTCAACTGATGCGCGCACATACATTTTTTACACAATTTTTATATATTTAGATGAGATTTTTTTTTAGTCCGGATCCCATCGGTTTCTGTCGTGAACTAAAATATTTACAAAAGACATTTATAATTCCAACTTTGCCACTCGGTATGATATAGACGTAAAAACTATAGCCTTAATTGGGTTAATATATTTCAAGGCATCCAATTTTTTATAGCATTGGTCTAAAATTGTAATTTGTTGAATAATTTTAATTTAGATTTAAAGCATAGAAGGCAAAAAGTTGAAATAGTTAAAGCTTTGTTATTAAAAGTTTGTAATTCTGAGAGTATTTTTGGATACAAATCATGCACGTAACGAATAAATCAGTTATATATTAATAAATGTTTTTTAAAGCCCCCAAAAAATTTATTTTTCTTCAAAGCCATTTTCACCTCTTCATAATTTAACCATTATCATTATTTTTCATTATCATCCTAAACATAAAATATAAGCAAATATAATTTTTACGCCAAAAGAAGCATAGACGAAAGCTTTTAGCTAGTTTATTTTTATAGGTTAAATATGAACCTATAAATCAATTTTAGTTCTCTTTGTAACACGTGTAATTCACAAACAAACATAAAACATATTTATTTCATTTATTTACGATCTCATTTGAAATACTTTAAAGCGCCATAAACTTACTTGCGCCTAATAATTTTTATTACTCTCTATATAGACGGTTTACAAAAAGCAACGGAAACGGGTTTTCATTTCCATATATTGATGTAAAATATTTTTCATGGTTTTTATTTATGCCAATGATCAACTTGTTATAATGATGTATTATTTATCGTTTCAGGAAGCTTTTTATTTATTTTTTTAATAACAAACAACATTTGGAATTTTTCATGCTTACGATAAAAATAATATGATTGACATATGTATGTGTATTTAATGGTCAAATTTATTTGCCTTTCATTTATTGTTGTACATATGAAAATTCTTAAGTATTATCATCAACCGGAGAAATGTGTCCTTTTTCTCAAGCATAAACATACATAAATATTGAAACAAATATTTTGCTGTATCTCGCACATGTATACTTATCCTTCTTCGCAGCACAACTGTGTGGACATTGGTTACTGTTGAATTATTGATTGGGTTGTTAATTTTGAAATTGGATTGGACAGAATATTTTATTCAAATAATACGACATCTTTAAATTAAATATTTGCCCATTATATTCTGCTTAACCTCATGTTGTACATACAATTTGTCAATTTAAACGCGCACGGTTGATATAGCTACAGCTAGCTAATACCTTTCAAGACAAAAAAACGTTTTATGTCCATCAAATTTCAATATGAGAATGAGTAACTGTGTGCGGATATTTATAAAAACAACAAAACAAAATATTATCAATCAATCATTCTTGTTTACATATTGTTTGTATGTGTGTGTGTGTGTGCTTTTATTGTCGAGAAAGCACAATAGAGTAAATAAGGAATAAAACCAAAAATCACTTAAAATGGAAAACCAAAGTTCTTATGTTATTCGTAAAACGGGCAAAACCGAATAAATAAATAAATTAAATTATTTTTTGAGGGATTAGTATGTATATACACATGATATGTACATACATGATATAAAATACTTGTGTAGAAAAGGATATACGAGTGTAGACCTAATATATTGTAGTAAAAAAGATATTTTAATCATGGATTAATTTAATGGATACCATTAATGGATTTATGTACATTGTGTCTTATACCAGTATACGTTAATCCAATTTGATTAATTTTATCAACTTAATTACATTTTTCCATTCAATGTCTATAATTTTAAACTAGTGTGAGAGTTCATTGGTCAATAAAAATGGTTTAAAGTTTATGTGTCGACGACACAAAAATTTGTGACGGTACTTATTTTTTGATAGGCTGTAAATTCGACACAAAATTATGTTGATTAATTTTAACGAATTTTACATACACACATAAAGAGATGATATGGGAGAGGATTTAGAAAATTTAATGAATAAAACAAATGATTTTGATGAAAGCTTTTATATTTTTCTTTCTTTATATTTTAATTGCTTTTGGATGATTATTAAAAGCATTAAATTAAAAATAGGCTTATCTCTTTATATAAAAGGTTTTTAATTTAATTTCTTTTAATTTTATATAGGTTTTGTTCTTATTGTGAAAACGAATTTTTCTTGTTACTTTAAATCTCATTAAAATTTTGGCAATGACAAATTGTTTTGTACGTTAAGAGTAAATTTATAAAAAGCTTGCGTTAAATGCCATTTGATATTGATTTTTATTTTATGTAACGTTTTCTATATAACTACATTTACTTATTTGAAAAATCAATTATAAAAATTAACGTTATAAAATTTTATAAACCAACATGAAACTCTGGGACTATCTAAAGATTAGAAACATATTATTAGGCTGTAAAATTCGAATTAGAGCCAACCTCCAAAAATGAAGGGGACTCAATTTATTCGAATCCCAGGCAAAATTATACCATTTTGAGGGACCGATACGACCGTTGAGTCTACTTTTGATGCCAACCCAATAAAAAAAATTACAGAAAAAGTTTTGGAGACGCTAATGTTGCAATTCAATCTGATAAACCCCAAATATGCATTAAAAGAGTGCAGAATATTTTATAAGAACTCCCCTAAACATTTTACGGATAAGGCTCGGAAGTTACCGAACCTTAGTCCCATCGAGCTCCTGAGGAGCCGTTACTTGGAATAAGTGGTTCGATAATCATATCCAAAATAAAAATGGATCATAAAGTAATACAAACATCATGAAACGCACTGAAACACAAAATACATTAGGTAAGGTAATCAAAAGATTCTCCAAATTAAACAAAGCATTGGCTAAGGGACACAGAGGGCTACAGATTCACCTAAATAAACACTTACACAAAAAACCAACCCAAATGTCTGTCAAGCCCATCAATTCGTCGTTTTTAATGGTATATAGCGAGTAAAACGCTAGCTATATCACTTGGGAATCCCGGGTACGATTCCAGCCTGACCGAAGTAAAAATGTCACGATTTTATGTTTATTATGTTGTATGTGTGTGAGTGCGTTCGTCATGTGATCACTAAATTAATAAATTTAATTAACTAACTAAATTGCCTAACTATTCCTGTACAACTATTCTCTTAGTGGCAAATAAGTTGTTAATAGTTTGGTAATCAAAATATTCTACTTTCCTAATTTTCCACATATATTGACGTAATTTTAGTTAACAAAATATAAAGAGCTGAAACCTCACTTCATCATAATCGGGTAAGGAATAATCAAGTTCCATCCTACTTGGCTATATTCCAGAACTGTATCCAAAAATCATTTTAGAATCCCATTTCCAACACACATCAAATTTCATCATAATCGGTTATAACATAGCCAAGTTCCATCCTACTTGGCCATATTCCAGAGCTTTATCCTACAAATATTTTAGAATTCCTTTCCCAAAACACATATCAAATTTGATGATATGCGGTTAAGGAATAGCCAAGTTCCATCCTACTTGGCCATATTCCACACATATCAAATATTCCCGTTTTCAGAGCATTTCCAACGCACATGTCGAATTTCATCATAATCGGTTGAGAAATGGGCAAGTTCAATCATATTGGCCGTATCCCAGAACTTCATCCAAACAACATTTTAGAGAATCCCATTTCCAATACACACGCAAAATTTCATAATAATAGGTTGAGAAATAGGCTAGCGCCATGATACTTGGCCATATTCCAGAACTAAATCCAAAGAACATGTTCGAATCTCATTTCTAACATATGTACATGTCGAATTTCATCATAATCGGTTGAGAAATAGGCAAGTTCCATCATACTTGGCCATATTGCAGAACTTCATCCAAAGAACATTTTAGAATCCAATTTTCAACGCCCACGTGGTGAGAAATAGGCAAGTTCCATCATACTTGGCCATATTCCAGAACTTTATCCAAAAATCAATTTAGATTCCCATTTTCAACACACATGTCAATTTTCAAAATAATCGGTTGATAAGTTCCATCATATAAAAAATTGGTTAACTACTCACTATATCCTAATCCAACTCAACTCTAACACATCTTCAACTCAACCCGCAAATTGACCCCTAACTTAACCTTCAAATCAATTCAAAATGCAATGCCCAATTCAATAATCAAACTAGCATATATAAAAAAATCGTAAATATTTATAAAACCAGGTATTTTGGGTCAATTCGTATGGCAGGTACCCCACCCTCTTGACGTACAGTCTCCAATTGCTTTTCACATCTCCGCCTTGACCATAGAAACAGATTGGTGAAAGAAAAATCTAAATCGGACAAGCCGTTCTCGATATATCATGGGTACTGATACCCAAACAGACAGACGGACATTTTTTTTTTGCTTTTTCAGACTTAGGGACTTTCAAAACGTCAATAAAAGTGGTTTTGGACCAACCAAATGTTTCGTTAATTTTGACAGGATTTCAATAATTTGGTCGTTTTAGACCGAAGTAACTTAAGTCGGTTATTCCATTTGACTTCATCTTAACAAGATTTTACTCAAGCCGATGAACTGAACCAGCTGTTTAATATTATTATGGAATTTGGAAAAAAGCTTTCTAATTTTAGTTTGCACATTGCATTTATAGACCAACAGCTATTTTTAATTTTAATTTTATTTTTTTTTTATTGTATTTTCCAAGAAAAATGAATATACATCGATCTTATACAGGAAAACATTATACAAAATTAGATATTAAACAAATCAATAGGCTTTTAGCAGTGTAAATAATTTGACGAAAATACAAAAAATAATTAACAAAGAAATAACAGCAACTCACAGCAACAAAAACCATATTAGTAAAATGAAAAATGAAATAAAAAGGCCCCAACATTTATAAGCATAACACAAATTAAGTGTGATATACATAGATCGTAATTAGTTATAAAATTTAAGTAAAGTTTATTTTTAAGATAATTTTTAAACTCAGAAATTTCTAAGTCTTTTTTGGAATCATTAAAATTGTTAAACAAATCAAACCCCTTGTAAAATATTTCTGGCAAATTGCCAGTTTATAATTAGGAAGCCGATAATTTAGCGAATTCCTCGTGATTCTCTCAGTGACCGTTTCATTTATCGGGACCGAAATATTACATTTAATTAAATTTGCCCGAATTTTAAATATTGTTAAAATAAATTCAAAATCAACCAACCTAGTAGAGGATAAGGGTGGTAAACCTCTCAGGGCCTTTATAGCTTTGTTTTGAAGAATTTGAAGATCATTTAAATGTGTTGGGTAGGCAGCGCCCCAAATATGAATCAAATACGTTAAGTTGGAATGAATAAAACTAAAACATAAATTTAAACGTAAATAAAGCGGAATGAATCGACCAACTCGCCTCAGGACACCTATAAATGGTGAAATTTTCTGCTTTACATGCTTTCAATCCATGTTAATTGCGATTTGATTATTAGGCCTAAATAGGCAGTACACAGAAAAAAATTTGTGGTATTTTTTAACTAAATCTGAACTCTTAATTTGAGACCACTTGCAAAAGACCACCAGGAAAGTGCATAATTTGTTTAGCTATGGCTAATAGCTTCTTTATTTTTAAAATAAATAAAAATCAAAGTGAATATTCGTAGTATTATGAAGCACCATACCGTTGTACTTTTAAAATTTATCATGTTCATGTTTTCTACTAAAAATTATTGTCAAAACATCTTCTTGTTTCTAGTTAATTATTAACCAAAATAAGATTGTTTTCTTTAGCTATGATAAATAGTTCATTTTTTGTTTATACAATTTACGGGCACCTATGTAACGCAGTTAAATATTACACTTTAAAAGTGGCAAAGTTAATTTTTATAAAGTGGCGAATTAAGAAGGAAACATTTGTAAATTTTGCGTAATATATTTGGCATTTTCTTGTACGAGGTGTTCGTAATTTAGTTAAAAGTAAATAATTAATGTTGTTGAAAGCGGCAATGTAAAATAGCTAAACATACCTCCTACATATTTTCTGATATATATATATATATGAATTCATTTATTCATTATAAATAAAAACAATTATGGTTGATTCTTAATTATTCTGTATTTACGGGGGTCAAAATCCCGTTTCATTTTTAATATTACAATATAATTTTATAATAATAATAATAATAGTTTATAATAACATTAAATTAATCGTACGTGTGTTATTAAATTTTAGAAAAATGCTTCATTTTCTGTTTTAATTTTATTATAAAAATATATTCTTCACTTATCCCGGCAAGTAAAAAGTTATTTTTCTAAGCTTTCATATTACTATATTCACCTATATCAATTAACAATATTTAATTTTCATTATTTACAAATAAATATTTAAAAAAAAATAATTATTGGGCCGTTTATATTGAAACTGGGGAAAGTTCATTTTTCAAAAAAAATTAATTAAATGATAATAATAGACATAATTGTACATATGATCTTTTACCGGTAAACAATTTATCTACTCAAAATAAAAATAATTAAATCCCTAATTGCGTAAGTAATAAATAAGATAATTCAAATTCCCGTATATTTTTGCATTTATAGGTTCTCCATTCTTTCATTAACTCGCTTCAACAAAATATGAACTTAGCCGAGTTTCAAAATAAACGGTTCATTTATATTTTTATATGATTTTGTGTTTTGGTACTATAAAAAACGAATCGTCAACCAAAAGTTTTTCAAATGGGCCTGGGTAATAAATATCATGAAGATTAAGGATAGAATATATTTTTTTTTCAGGTTCTTTTAGCTGGTATGCAGAGAGGTTTTTGTTGTAATATATATTTAACCATTTAGACACTATCAAAAACGCGACGCAATTATTACCTATAAAAATATCTATGATTTCTTCAAATATAGGAATTGTATCATCAGTAATACCTGAACATATAAAAAAGCCTCTACGATATGTATCATTTAGATAGCATGATTTAACAAATAAAATTTCACCCTTAAATTTGAAATTACTTAAAAGTAAATCATAAACAGAAAAATCATTATGCGCATTCATAGAAAATGGTTTGTATGTTAGTTGAGAATCTTCATTTTCTTTTAAATTAACATGATGGACGTATTCTTGGTGCCTAAAAGAAAATGTTTTGCAAATATTAATAAAACTTTGTACGCACTGAGCTAATTTTTTAAATTGCAAATGTTTCCCCCCAAATCTCATGCACCATAATAATATTAATGGACCCATTTCTCTCATAATTCTACCGTAGTGAATCATGTTATGAAGCTTTGGCCTAATCCTATGACTTGGAAAATTCTTTTTGTATAATGTATGGTGTGCTTTAACTAATTCATCTAACACAAATGTTTGGGACAGTAAAAGTTTTGGTGAAAAAATAATAGACATGCATTCAATTAGTAAATTAAATAATTTACATATTTCTAGGCATCGTTCATTATGTTTTAATTCAAATATTTTTTTAAATATTAATGGCAAATGCCTTGTGAGGCACCAAGTTTGAGCCGCCTTTTGGCCAACAGTATCGTGATCAAAAATTATTGAATTTGGAAGGTTCGTAGCTTCCAATTTCCCAAAATTAAACGATGCTATTCTTTCATTAATTTCTGTTTGCGTTAATAGTTTTTCCACAATCATAAATCGGAAAAATGAACTTAGCTCCCATTGTGCCACACCCTCTAATATATCATGCATTATATCAGCAGTTGGCGCCTTCAAAATATGGAAATACTTCAACTCATTAAGACAACAATATTGCTTAATTCCGAAAATATGTTTCTCACCAGTTCGTTGCAATTGTTCTAAATGAGTTTCATAGTTTTCCGGAGTTCTAATTTCAACATCTGCTTCTGAAAATGCATGTTGCATATTTGTTTTATTACATAAACAATGTCTACAGCAATGCGAAGCAGAGAATGATTCTACCATGCCAATTAAACCATTAGCTCCCAAATTATCTGCACTTAGTGCTACTAAGCTTCCTTTAATAATATTTTGATTTTTTAAAAAATCTACATCGACACCGTTTGTTTCTAGAATCTTAATCTCATTGACCAAATTGGACAAAACATTGCAGTAACCATATTTTTTTATATCAGGTGCATATATCAAACTTAAAAGATGAATATTTTTTAATTTGCTATTCAAGTGTGGTGGCAAATTCCTAATTAGAAAATATATAGCTGCTGTTTTATGAATACCAGTTTTGTAACCCATCCCATTAACAGGTTCAAATTCATCAATATAAATTTGTATTTTGAACGTTATTTCGCTGTTATGGAATGCGCTAGTTTTAATGAATAATCCATCTGAAATATCAGATAACATAGGCACACTATTGAAATAATTTTGTTTTGGGAAAGCTATGTACTCTTTAAAATTATCTAGTGTACACAAGTACTTTAACGTGTCAATTAAACTTATATACATGAAAGTATCTGCTTTTGGCATTTCAATGAACATTTTTAGTTTAGAGTCCCATTTCCTTTGATACCTATGCCCAAGAGTTATTTCCTGAGGTTTGGGAACTTTTTCAAAAACAAATTTTTTTCGTTTATAAGTTGAAGTATGACAATTAAGAGTTTCAAGGATACTATTCTGAAAGTCTAAGAAGTTCTCGTAATTTTGCATAAAATGATCATTTGAATTTAAGAAATTAGCTCTTATAAATAAAAAAATTGAATCTAATAAATTTTTAATTGTAGTAATAATCAAACTAATCGTAGTGTGCGGGAGGCTTCTACCACATAAACTCGCAAAGAGCATTTTAATTTCTGATTTTATAGAATTAATAAAATTTACTTTAGACGAGTAATCCAAATTTTCTGTGATAGTTTGTCCACTATTTGAAACTGGATCGCTTGAAATATTCGAGCCTACAATTTTGCTATCTACATTTTGTGGAATGATTTTTGTTATAGTCGTCTCTTTAAAAACGCAATTCAGCATATGCCTGCGAATACCGCTTTTACTTTTGCAAAAATGACCGCAATTTAAGAACCCACAAAAAAAAATCAGAATACACATTATGACTCTCTTTTAGATGCAAAAAAAAGAAACTCTGATCTGGTAGCGAAGCTAAGCATTTAAAACATTTTAACAGAGACATTTTTCAAACTAATCCCTATAAAATATTAGTAAAGTATTACTAGATCTGTTAGCCAAATTTTAAATTCAAATTTTTCCGTTTCAAATAACGTTTTAATTCAATTGCCTTCTAAAACAAAATCTTTAATAATAAATATAACCAAAAAATCAATTCATATAATAATTAAGAAAAAAGAGCGGTATTAATAAGTCTCATTTGGCTTGAGACAGATTCAACTTCAATCGTAAATATGTACTTAATTATAAATTTCAGCATTTGCCTCAAATTTGATTCAAAATGAACGTTGAAGACATAATGAATTTTTAAATATTTATCTATGCAACCTATAGCAGTATCATCTGTGTTAATGAGCTTTCCATCGATGAGAATATAAAATTTGCTTATTGTTCTTCTCGAGGACCCAGATGCTATTATGATCGGAGCTTTTTCGGGATTCCGAATTTTTAATGATGATGGCTCTAATGGTTCGTTTACCTAATAAAACAAGACAAAAATTGTTTATTAGTACTGCTAAATAATCAAATTTTTCACTATTAAAGATTTTAATTAAATTTTGGAAAATAATAAAAGTACTTTTTTAACTACACTCCAAAATATGGAATTAATATTTTTTTACTGACAATGAGTTGTTTGTAAAATAAATCATTCTTACCTTATGGAAGTAAACTATTCTATCAAAGCAGTCTTCGACTTTACATCTATTTGAGTTGCCTTTTCCTAGTGATACTGGTGGTAACAGTATTAATAGACCAAACAACGCATGAAACTCCTGAGTAAATTCTGTTATAATAAAAAATGAAAAAGCAATATAAAAACAGTATTGGTAAGATTAGAATAATTATTTTTACCTTTAAATGAATCTGCCAATTTTATATATTTTTTGTCCTTAGCTGAAAGTGCGATAATCCGTTTTTGCAATACTTCGTCGAATTTTGCTCTGAATAAATTCGACTTGCCAGGATACCGTGTTGAAAAATCAATTTCAGTCTGAAGTAAATAAAATGCTTATAGAAATATCTAATTTTTGTCAAAATATTTCTTTCTTACCAAACAATCTATTTCCAAAAACTTGGGAAAATCTATCAAAATTGATTTTGAATTTTTTCCTGTGATTTGATTATCTAATAATAACGTGCGAACTTTAAAAGTCATTCGATGCAATCTTAATATTTCCTCAAAATCATTAGAAGAATTGGCGGCTTTCATATATTCAATTTGGTTTAAGGAATTATTATATAATTCATCATAATCGAATTCACAAGTCGTAATTTGATTTTCTTCTGGAAACTCTGTTAAATTCAGTCGATTGTTGATAGCTTTTTTTAGCCTCAATGCATTTCTCTGAACTGTTTTAATCCGTGTACCAAAAAATCCGTCATTTTTTCTGGATTATATATTAACCTCTGAATTGGAAATAATATATTTTAATTTAAAGTTAAATAGAAACGAATGATTTATTTACATAATTTATATCAGAAGTCCCTTCTACGTCTCGTAATTTTGGGAAAATGTCTGCTAAACACTCAGCCCACAATTTTTTATCTTCTGTAGAGGGATTATTGCTTTTGCATTTCATTAAGTGGTCCACAGCTAACTTTATAATCTCCTGTTGCTCTTGTTTTGGAAGATCGAGGTTAGAATTCATATAAGTCCTGACCAATTTCGCTCCGTCTATTAAAGCAAACGCCGTTTGGTTCTCAAAATATTGAATTAGGTCCTAATTGTAATTATAGTAGAACCATTTTAGTTAAATGGCGTAAAATAATAAATATGCTACAAGATATTTGATTCTGGCACGATATTTTAAGATATGGTAAAAGGAACAAATTTTATGAAAAAATATTAAATGCACGATCAACCCCAACGTCCCCAACCATACGAACTAATCGCTTCTCTTCTCCATTTTCAAGGAATTTGATTGTTATAAACAGTTAAAAGCTAAAAAATTTATTCCAGATAAGATCCGTTAAAGAAAAATTTGTCTGGGCACATTTTTAAGTTTTTGAAAAAAGTTCTTTATACATTTTATTGAGTTACGTATATAACATTTAATGGAAATAATTTTTTCAAAAATTTAATGAATGTCCAAACAAATTCTTCCTTAACATTTTGTCTTGTTTGAAACAGATTGTTTGTAGCTGTTAAAAAATAAAATTAAGCACACAATTTCCTGGAAAAGGAAAATAATTGCCTTGAGTCTTATTATAATTTCACGTGGAATCTTTGTAACGGTTAGTTCTCGGCCTTATACAATTATTTAGTTTGTTTTTCATAAAATAAATTCCTCTATAACATTCTGGAATATCGTAAATTCAGACCCAACTACCCTATAATAGTTTGTTTTGTACTTTTTTAGTGTAATATTTGTAAAATTTTGTAGGGTCCAGTTTCTCTGTTGATTTCCTCTAAAATTTGTGAAGACGTTTTTTCCGGTAAATCGTGTTCTATATTTAGAATTGTGTGAGGGTGGCAAACAAATTGCATGAATGAGGCAAATGACGTGGCGTTTAAATATGCATCTGACTCGTCCTTGATTTTTATTTCTCCACCTTCAATTTGAAACTCAAGCCTAGCTGAAATTGTAAGTACATAATTTAATTTTTAAATTAATACATTTTAAAAGTTTACACAAATTAATTATTTATGAAATATCTATTGCTATTGAAATTTTCGATTATATATACCTGCAGATATTAAATCATAAAAGAACATTACGGAATTATAATTAACCGTTAGGTATTGCAGTTTTTCCAAATATCTAACTTTAAAGCAATGTACGTTTGGTAAACTATTGAAAGAAGAGCGATCACCCGATATTGTTTCCTCTGTAATACCTGAGGATATCTGTGCATCCAGATTAAATAATTCAGTGGCATTTTCCATTATTTATTATCTCACTTTTTAATAACACTTATACTAAAATAAATTATAACCCTTATACTTGCTGTGTAGTTGCATAAATTTATTCACGAAAATGATATTTATGACTCACATAACCAAAAAAAAAGTTTTGCGTTAACGTAATGAACTACCATTTGGGCTCTATTATTTAGCTAATGATAAAAATAAAAAATATGTGAAAAACTTTTGCCATTTTATCTATTTACTATTCGGGGTACCGAATTAAAAAAGGCTGAATTAAAAAAGGTGTTCATTAATGAAAAGGCGAATTTTGTATGAAAAAGGAATACCTTTCTTATTTCAGAAAAAATGAATTAAAAAAGGTAACAGGTGTTCATACAAATTCATACAAAAATCACCATTTTTAATTCACCTTTTTTAATTCAGCCTTTTTTAATTCAAGTAGCCTTATACTATTCACATATAACTCGAGAAAAATCACATATTTATACTTAATTTCAAACACGGATACTGAATATTTGTTGTTGTAGAATAAATGAAATCCATAATGCTGACGCAATCAGAAAAATGTGGCGTTACTTACATTTTACGAAACACTATAATTAAATTTAAGCTAACTGCTTGCAGTTTAGTTAAATTTTGTTTGTACGCACTAATCACTACCTAATAATAATAATAAATTTTTCACAGTTTCACTAAATATGCACATATGTTTTAAAACACTTAAACTCACTTTAAATTTATTTTTTTAATTAATTTAAACAACATCGATGAACCGAACTGAAAAAAATGTATAGGTGACCGCATGTGGTTATTCTAATGAATTAATGATAATATATTGTATCCATTCGCTCATCAAGAGAAAAAGAGAAATGAATAACCGAAATTTCCTTTGTCCTGATTGATAATTTGGTTTACGCAAACTTAACTCTTTTTTAGTGCTGACATAGATAGTAGGGATGGCAAACCGGGTTTCGGTTAACCGATTAACCGGGTAATTTTGGCAAAATTTGACTATTCGAATAACCGGGTAATCAACTCGAATATCATTATGTTATAAACTCATAAATAATAAAATTAAAAAAAGAAATAAACATTTTATTTTCCTGTTAAATCATCTATGCTATTATTAGAAGGCGTAGCCGTTTTCAAATAATTATCTAAACAAAACTAAAAATACATCATGTGAAACAAAACGAATATACGAAAAACAAATTATACGTTCCAGAACCAATCGTAATGATTTAAAATCTGCGGAAAAAGATTTCCACGAGTTGCGGAATTTACCGAATTGTGTTGGTGCCGTTGACGGCAAACATATAGCTATACAATGCCCACCGGACTCTGGGAGTATGTTTTTTAATTATAAAAAACATTTCAGTATCATTTTAATGGCAGCTTGTGACACACGTTATGTAATTACCCACATAGATGTTAGCACTGTTAAGTTAAATATTTTAAGGAGCATAATCCCTTAAACGATGTCGCTAAAATGCTCAATTTTCTGGAATTATTTTGAGAAGTTAGGAAGGGACCAAGCCAAATGTTTGAAATGTGGATCCACGTTATGCTGTTAAAGATCATCGACTTAAGCTCTTATTAACTATTTGCAGCTGCGCCATGACATTATGATAAATAAAATTTCGAATAATGCTTCGGAATCGGAATCCACGCCAAGTTGCGATGAAAAGAAAGATGAACTCAAGAAATATCTCAGCAAGATGAAGCAAAATAAAAAGAAGTTTAGAAGTATGGAAAATATTACCATTTTTGACGAACACCCTTATGTTTTAGGACTCGTACCAATTGCAGGTTTCTGTGATGCTGCAAGATTATAGTTGCTGGTTGAGAAAAAATTAAAGGAATTAGATCTTGATACGTACTTTTAATGCCAAGATAAGAAATGCAATATCAGAAGCAAGAGAAATCATAGAAATATTTCGAAGATCTGTAGTTAAAAATAACATTTTACAACAATATGTCATCGTACTAGAAGGTAAAACCTGAATTTAATTTTAGATTGCAAGACCCGTTGGAATTCTTTAATTCCAATGCTAGAGAGGTTTCTACTTTTAAGTATTACATAGAAAGTTCTTTACAAGATCTTGGCCAGAGTTTCTTATCAGAAGAAAACATATTAGAATTAGACTTGAGGTTAAAATTAGAAAAGTAGTAGAAGTGACGGTAAAATAATTAAGCAAAAATGCGTCTATACTTTAAATAGCTGAGGGTATTTGCAAATTTGATTTCTGTGAACTTCAGGAAATTAGTACGTCTAGCAGTGAGATTGGTAGAAAATTATTTGAAAACTTAAAGGAAAGAATAATCGAACGCAGGAACAAAACCTTAATGACCCTCATCATTTACCTGCACACAGGTAGTTTATCTAAACCGAAAAAAAATCAATATTTCGGATATTCGAACAAAATCGCAACAATTGCATATGCGAGTGATTTAATTAATCGAATGTTTTCTAATGGTAGTGGAACTTTAAATAGTAGATAGTAGATGATAACAACGAAAATTTGAATTCATCTGATTCGGACAACGATGTCGATCTAAATGTAAATTCCAGCGTGCACCTTGATCGGCTAGATCAAAAATTGCACAGAACAATTAGTTCAATCGGAGATGTTTCTAATCGCTCAGAGATTTTTTTTCTTGTTAATTAACCGGTTAACCGATTATTTTGAAAACTTACCATTCGATACCCGGATAGTAAAAAAGTGGAATAATTGCCATCCCTAATAGATAGCGTCCCTTTTTACTAAAGCCTCCGTAAACAATTTGAAGTTGTTAATTTAAAAATGTGTACCTGAAGTGTGCATTTTTAACATTACAATATTGTTGATTGCTAATCAAAGAGCAGTAAAAAACTGGAAAATATTAATTGAATTACATTTATGTAAATCGAAATTATGTATATAATGCAAGTACATTGAATTAGGTCTGTTATATTTTTAACAATCTAGATATTAATTTTGTTAAATTTGCAAATAATAAGACATTCGCTGAACGTTTTTTTAATTAAACGATCTCTAGCTAATTTATTCCGTCCCTTAGAAATTAACACGCTAAATGCTAAAGCCCAAGTAAAAAACCCTCATCAAATAAGATTTCTAATTCAGACAATTGAAAAATTCGCTATGGCTACATACATTATGTATGCTAATTATATGTAAAAATAATGTTTACGGTTTGTAAGGGATCAAATTCATATTGAATGGGAATAAAATTCGCTACAATGTGAATTAAATATTGAATACCTGTGGAATAAATTCATATTTATCGGACAAATACGGACAAAACGTATTAAATTTCAAAAGTTGCAGATTTAATACATAATTTTAAATGAATTAGATAATTTCGCGCAGGTTAATTCAAATTTTAAAACAATCGGCGAAAATATCGCGAAATTATTTGGTTTTTTCGGCAGAATTAATTTAAAGCCTTTTGTATACTGTAATTAGAAAACCGAATGGAATATTAAAATGTTGAAACTTGGCGAGGAAAATAAAGATGTTAATACTAAACAACTAGCAGCTAGCGTCAGTTCAGTAAAAAAGTCCCGCGTCGTGGAAATTTAGTATGAAAATAAAAAATGTATGTACCAAAATAAAAGCTAGCATGTTTTTGAAAACCCTCTAAATAACAATTGATTTTATTTTAAAATTCTTAGAAATTATTTAAACTGTTCATTGATGGGATGAAACAAATACTTCTTTAGTTCATTCTTACTAAATTTCACGGACTTTTTGTATATTGTACATATGTCTGCCACTTAAAGTAATTAGAAGCTCTAAACAAAAGATTTCCAATCTTGAAGCTTACCTCTCGAATATTCTCTTTTAAAATTATCATGGTTCAGACGACATAAAATCTTCGCAAATTTATAATAATGTTCCTGCAAATACTATCAAATGTAAATTTAGAAGTTATCAGCAAAGATAATCACATAAAATATGAGGTAAAAATAGGGTCTCCCCGATGCAATATATAGGGTTCCTTTGATTTATACGTAAATATGTTGCATTCGAATTACTTGTAAATGTTTAACCTTTAATGTGCCGATTTCTAATTTACTACATGATATGCAAAGGTACCCATTATAAAGAAATGGAGGGTTTTCTAGTCTTTTTTATTTTTTGTACTGAATGACTCATCTCTAATATACTAAGATCTTTGCTATCAGTTATTTAAGATGATATCTTTAGTCGATCTCCGCATATATAATAATTCTAAACAGCACGGAAAATATTAAATAACAGGTAGAATATGTATGGGAGATTCAGAACATAATTATTAAAATTATTTATCTACTAAAATATTGCACGTTTATTAATTATTTCGTTGCAATATACTACACTAATATTCTGCGCCAACAGAGTGTAAAAACTAGTTACCAAGGAATGGTGAGTTCTCTGAAATTTTACGAGCTCAGAAAAGTTCAGCATTTTACAATTGTTAATTCAAGCATTCTTATGTCAAAATATATGATAAATACTTTTGGTTTTGTTGTTTTAATCGCTTTTCAGGTTAACAATATTAGCACTACAGGGTTGCTTTGAGAAATTTGACAATATATTTCTACATTTCGAGTAAAAATTATAATTTTTACTACTTAGTTCAATTCAGAAATCAGAAATGGTTAAAATAAACCATGTTATGGGCGGATTAACATTTTTGTTTAGCACCGGAAACGCACAGACCCCGAATTTAACAACTTATCGAGTAAAATTTGTATTTTTTGCAAATTAGGTGAATTCATAAACAGCAAATTGTTAAATCAAACATTATTTTGGTAGGGCTAAATTTATTTTTAGCACCGGTCAGGAATACCACCCGAATTTTTTCCTGTGTAGAATCGACTCGTTCAAATTTAATTCATTTAGAATATAATCAGGCTTGCTCTTTAAATAAAAAATTAGGAAATTACAATTAGAAAAATCGATTGTTAAAGAGTTGTGAGTTAGCCAATTATTAAATTGAACTAGATCATATTTCATGTCTTGTTTAAGTTGAATGAAAGATTCCGATTTGTATGTTAGAACAGCATCATCAGCATAAAGTTGAATAGTAAAAGTTGCCAGTTAAATAACTTTCTATTAGTTCATTAACCCTTCCATGGAAAAAAAACTTTTCTAATATCAATGAATAGAGACGCAGTAATATACTTATTTTCAAGAGATTCATAAACTGACTCCATTAAATTTAGGACGGCAGACGTGGTACTCGATTTTTGAGTAAACCCATACTGGTGACAATGAATTATCTGGTTGACAGTAAGGTGAGCAGTCAACCTGGAAAGAATACCTTTTTCAAAAACTTTACTCAATATTGGTAGAATCGATATAGGACGATAGTTGGCTAAATTGGCTTGGCTACCGGATTTAAAAATTGGGACTATACAGGCTAGTTTAAAAAATGATGGAAATGTTGATTGTTCAATCCATTGATTAATTGCAACAGTCAAACGTGGAGTAATAAATTGAACAAGTCGTTTAACTAAATTGACTGGAATACCATCACAACCAGAAGCACAATTAGGATCCAAGTCAGCCAAACTGTGAGTTTAGTTTTGATTGCGGCTTCTGGAAGCACAAAATTTTGATTAAGAAGTCCAGTCATGTTAGCACATACAATACATTGACGAACTAGTTGTTAAACTTCTCAACAACTTGTTGGGGATCGTCAACGCAAATATCATCAATAAATAGATAGGCTGACGATTGATCCGTGCTGTTTGATTGCCGATTTGTAAGTACTTCCTTAATAAGACTCCATATACGCTTTGAGCTGGAAATGCAATTTTCAAATTTAGAGTTATAATAGTTTCTCTTTTGTTTTGTTACGATTTTTTTAAAGTCTCTACTTAAGGAGACGTACTTATCTTTAAAAAATAAATTTTGCGGAAATTGTTTCGAAAGTTTGTAGAATTTATCACGTATATGAATTTTTTTTGCAAGAAATGTATTAAACACGGTTTTTTGAAAGACGAGCACCTAACACTATAATAGGAAGAACTTTTTCTTTTAACCTTAATAGCTTCAATAAGGAAATCATAAAACGTTTCAAAATCTATTAATAACATAGAGTTAGTAGAAATTTCCTTACAAATGTTGTTATAGTTCACTGCAAGTTTGAGTACTGGTTTAATCGCAGATTTTTTAAAAAAACCTATGATCACTCAAACTTGTATCGCCGTAGTAAGCATAAAACATTCGATCATAATTAGACAGTATGAGGTCAATAATAGTTTGTGAATAAGAAGCAAGTCGTCTTGAAAATTTCTCGTCAATACAATTAATAACCGAGTAATTGTTAATACCCATTATGGATTTAAAATTTTATTCAGATGCACTGCCAGCATCAAGAAGATTAAGGTTAAAATCACCCACAATGATATTGTTTTTACCGCTGTATGAATGCAATACACGATCTAATATTTCAAGACACGACTTATGACTTGTATGTGGCGGTTTGTACACACCCATGACATACAGGTTTAAAATTTTAGAATAAATCACAATAAATTCGTTCTCATCTAAAATTTCCTTACGATGAAGGGAAAAATCAAAATTTTGGTTAGTAAACATCGAGACACCTCCACCACTTCTGTTTGGACATGTACTATGGAAAGACTTGTAATGATTGAAGTTAACAAATTTAGTTTCCGATTCCCACAAAAATGTTTCAGTTACCACAATAACATCCAACTTTTGATTAAACGTTGCCATAAGTAATTCCAATTGGCATAATTTGCTCTTAAGCCTATTAATGTTTAAATAAAAAAAGTGTATGCTTAATAAATTGTTGGACTCTTTAGAGAAATTTTGGAGACTCAGAAAGTGTTTGTTTTTGTTATGATGTGCTATTTTATCCTCGATTGTAAATCAAAATTGAATTGTACTGCCGCTAAAATAAATAAAACAAAGATAATGATAATATCAATGTTTGAATGATATAGGAAAATGCTTAGAAATAAGTTTTCAAGAGAAATAAAATAAAAACAAAATAAATGCCTTAATAGAATACTACTTTAATTGTTGATGTTGATGACGTCAGTTAAGTTCCGGACGATGTTCGGTTTACTGCTTTCATTTGCTTTGTAATAAATATTGCCATGCCGAAACCAGCAGTAAAGAATTTTGTTATTCTTCTTCATGTCCAACAGTTTTTTTCAGAATCAGGTTGTTCAATGGTGTAAGTCTCTCTCGAATCATTATTTTGTCATCATCACCGGCTGAGTTGAAGTTTAATTGTTTCAAAAAAACTGTTCCCGTTTTCCTGATTTGGTCCATTATGATATTTTTAGCATCGATGTATTTGAACTTCATGATGAGTTGAGTGATGTTACCTTTACCGCTACGCTCGCTACTCCTTATTTGTATAGTGCGAAAATGTAATGATTGCAAATTATTTAATCCAAACTTGAAAAATATATTCAATTTATTGATGGCATCATCCTTTTGAGTGATATTGGCTGGTAAACCAGTTATTAAAATTTCCCGTTCAAGTGCAATTTGCTTCATGACGTTAATTTCGGACGTAAGATTAATAATTTGGGTGTTTTTATCTTACAAATCTTTCTTAATAACATTAATTTCAGAAGAGATGCTCTTGATCCCGTGTTTTATTTCATAAATTAACTTTTCTAAATTGGTTTTAAGTTCAATGTGATTATTTTGGTTATGCTCGAGTAAACTTGCAATGGCCGTCATGATATCGACGTTGGATGGGTTAGAAACTTTTAATAATGTATCCATTTTCAATTGCATTGGTTTCAATTTGGATGATTGATTTAACTTCACCAAAGAGAACTTGAAATTTAATATCAGTTAATAAATATTATATTTAGTGATTATCGTTTTAGAGATTAATTTCAGATTCAGCATTAAGTTGAACGATTACAATTTCATTAACCATTAAACAATTTAGATTATACACACAATGCACTAAACTGAGCACAGCTCTAATTTGATTCGTCCTTGCAAATATTTCCGAAACAAATATTGCTAATATAAATGATTATTTTTAAGGTTTATTTAGCTGAAATAATTTTATAAATATTAAATAAAATAACCCAACACTATTTGTAAAAAAAATATGCAACACACTTTGCTTTGAAATTATTTTATTGTATCAACCACACATCACTATATTCTTCATCACTATACATACTTCGATCCAAGCTGGATCTACCTTTTTTATTTTTACCTGATTTATCGTCAAATACACGAAAAAATAGCATGTCCGACATGTAAGAAAAGTGGTTTTCCATGCTCGTAAAATTGTTAATCCACTCGCTCACTAGCGCTCGCTCGTGAATTAAACAATTACACTCGCTGGAAAACTATCACTTTTCTTTACTTGTAGAACAATCTACCATTATTCTTTATTTTATTTATCTAAGCGACAAAACCGAACAACCTACTCAATCGCCGTATTGATTTCTCGTGCCATCTGATTTTGATAAATATCATTGCCTGATGCAAACATTCCATGATGTTTTTCAAATCTTCTTAGTGTGTATTAAGTTTTAGGCAATAGGATGTATAGTAAAAATTCATAAATTTTTCACTTTTTATTTCAATACATGTAGGATTTATTTTTAAAGCTGATGATTCCAAATAAAAATAATCCAAAGTCGTTCCAATCGTTGTATTTTAAATAATGTTGCTCGGCCAACATCTCAATATCTAGAGTCAATAACAAAAATAAGTTACTAATAATTACTGGTTGTACAATTAATACATAGATACAAAACATGGTTGATAACTGTACACTGAAAAAAAAATTGTAGTCATAATGATAAATTTACGATTTATTTACTAAATTTGTATTTAATATACAGCCGAAAACAAATGTAATTAATAGAACAATAAATACTATCAATGTAATACTTCTGTTCATTTGAAAAATAGTTGATCACAATGAACACAGAGGAGAATAAAATGAAAGGCAAGAATATTTTCATTGAAAACATGTTTGTTCTTTCGATTACGAAAGTTATCACAAATTTATCATAATGAATACTAACCATTTAATACGAAAGCGAAATACAATCGTACCGTTTTTCAATTAGAGAGAAGCATTTTCATTATAACTGCCAATAGTAGTATAATGATGCACATGTGTATCAGAAAAACGACACTTAAGATATCAAACTGAAAAGGAACTGTAATTAAAATGCATATTATATATAAATTTATATTATTAAGCTAATTTGAGTATGAAATAAATAAAAAATGGTGAATATTTTATAATTTCAATGTTTATTTAAAATAAAAATAAAAAGCTAATTTAATAAAAATACATCAAGTTAAACCTGCCTGCTCTAATCTTATAAATTGCCCAAAAAGGGTTTTCAAAAAAAATATTCATAATAACTACAATAATAATATAACAAATCAATATTATTACTATAAAGTTATAAACAAAGTATTTTGTTAAACTATTTCTTCAAGTAAATGTACACGAATGACTAATCGCTTAATTTTTTAATTAATAAATTTATAGACGCATGTTCTTTGTCAAATCAGTTGTAATATCAAATTAAAAATTCTGAATAAAATTCCATACTAAAATGGATGGTTGGGGATATTTCAAATTAAAAAAACACGTAAATTTTGAAGCGAGTATCAATGGCAAGCAGAATACAATTGAATTAACAACGACATCCGTCAAAATAAACCACATAATTGTTTGAGGTCTCAATATTTCCGTGTGCAATTATAAACGGCTGAATTGGTAAATTTAATTTAATTGTTGCCTGAATTTTTTCTTCAATGTCAGCTACTTTGTCGCCTATTAAAAAAATAACTTTGCGAATCCTTTATAGAATATTTGATACAAATCTGCTTGGAAGTACTGGGAGCATCCGCGACTTCCCTTGATACTGGAGGTAAAATGACAAGAAGTAGATATAACAAACAAGCAATTTAGCATCTATGAAAGAAAATATTTAATTAGTATTACTTTTTTAGATAGAAAACATGTAGATAACTTCCATTGCGATAAACCATTGTTAGTTGCCACAGTATTCAGTAAACTTTTGGGTGTCTTTTCGCCCTTAATGTTGCCGCCCATTATGAAAATTAATTTACTGCTTGTGTTCTCAAATTTTTTAATAAATTATTTTGCTCCATAAACAAACTCACAGTCAATGTCTACCTATGTGAATAATAAGAATCAGCAGTTTAAGTATACATATAATAGTTACGTTAAAATTAGTAAAATTAAGTAGTCACCAATTTATAGCCAAGAGATTTTTATAATGGCGCCACATTTCCAGGACATTGTTTGTACAGCTTTGCATTTTGTTCATTAATTCAGCTAGCAATGATGTTTCATGATGATTATGGTCAATATTAATTTCCGGTTCTGAAAAGTGAGATGAAGTTAAATAATTTTTAGCTTTTGAAAATATTAAGTATTTACTCTTTCGACTACTACTACCAACACATTTCTTTTCGATTAGCCCACAGTCTTTCATTTTCCTCTGAGGATTAAAATATACTTTGCATATATTTTTGAGCTCGTTTACCTTCTTGCTTATGCCTGTGAAATACTTCCCAAAATAAAATCCCAAATTTCACGTATACGTATATATTTTATGTATGTGATGGTAATTTATTTGCCTAAATGTCATCTTCAGAAGAAAAAACAATTTAAAACAATCTTCTTTTAGGTGAAATTCATTATTCAATTTACTTTAAAAGAATCCATTTAGGCAGCTTTCAAAATGACTAAAATAAAAACCGTTCATTGGTTTTACATTTTGATGTTATGTAAAATAAAATAAATAAAAGGCCCATTCGAACATATTACATACCGTCAGTTGCACAAAATTTAACGTCGAAATCTCTTCAACAAAAATCAAAAAACCAAAATGCGAATATGGTTACTAGGATGTCTGTTGTATTGGCTTTATACTGGAAATTACAAATAGTCGATCCCTGGGGTCGGTGATATGAATAACAGGCAATATGTATACGGAATGTTGCAGCACGTTTCAATGAAGAAATCTCTTCAACAAAAATCAAAAAACCAAAATGCGAATATGGTTTCTAGAATATCTGTTATATTAATTTAGTACTGGAAATTTCAAAAGGTCGATCCCTGGAGTCGGCGATATGAATAACAGGCAATATGTATACGGAATGTTGCAGCATGTTTCAATGAAGAAATCTCTTCAATAAAAATCAAAAAACCAAAATGCGAATATGGTTTCTAGGATGTCTATTGTATTGGCTTTATACTGGAAATTACAAATAGTCGATCCCTGGGGTCGGCGATATGAATAACAAGCAATATGTATACGGAATGTTGCGGCACGTTTCAATGAAGAAATCTCTTCAACAAAAATCAAAAAACCAAAATGCGAATATGGTTACTAGGATGTCTGTTGTATTGGCTTTATACTGGAAATTACAAATAGTCGATCCCTGGGGTCGGTGATATGAATAACAGGCAATATGTATACGGAATGTTGCAGCACGTTTCAATGAAGAAATCTCTTCAACAAAAATCAAAAAACCAAAATGCGATCATGGTTTCTAGGATGTCTGTTATATTGGCTTTATACAGGAAATTACAAATAGTCAATCCCTGGGGCCGGCGATATGAATAACAGGCAATATGTATACGGAATGTTGCAGCACGTTTCAATGAAGAAATCTCTTCACCAAAAATCAAAAAACCAAAATGCGAATATGGTTTCTAGAATGTCTGTTTTATTGGCTTTATACAGGAAATTACAGATAGTCGATCCTTGGGGTCGGCAATATAAATAACAGGCATTATGTATACGGAATGTTGCAGCACGTTTCAAATAAATTGAATTGTCTGTGTGTAGATATAGAAATTGTCTGGTTTGCCGACTCTAGAACACGCCACGTAAAATTGTCCATGTGAGAAGCCATCCGTGTCTAGATCTAAACGCACAATTGAAGATTGGCCCTGAGCTTTGTTGATGGTGATTGAAAACGTCTCTCGAATTGGGAATTTAACCACTTAAAGTGAAATGGCATACCCGTTGGAATCATAGGAATGCGAGGAATGAATACATCTTCACCTTTGAATGGTCCTGCCAAGATTGTTGCTTCTACGACGTTGCTTATTAATTTTTTTTACTGCGAGCCGCGTGCCGTTGCAAAGCTTACTGGTTTAAATTTAGCAACATACAAATTGGCATGCCGATTTTCAATTGCATGACGTGCGGTGGCATTCCTGGCAGATCCAGTGAATTCAAAAATTCAAAGGATAATTACCCGCTTCATCTGCTTCCACAACAGTGTCGACCGACTTGTATGTGACTGCCTCGATTTGAATTTTAGACTGAACAACATTGTTAAGTTCGTAGACGTCTTTGTTCTTGGCGACAAGAATAGCTCGTTCACTCAGCCAATCATGATTCTTATAGTTGGTTTGAATATTGGTTAATACTTTTTAAGCCAATTCTTCTTCTGACGTCACTAAATTGCAGAAGTTATGAGGCAATGAAATTCGCCCTGAGGTCAGATCAACCGGCACCTTTCCGTTCCCAATTTCCAGCAATTGATCCATCGTTTTGCAGCTGGACACGCATATTTGTACTTAATTTCAGCATCTTTACGTGTCGCCACAAAGTAGAGTATTTTAGGCATTTATTTATTGCGTCCGCTGGTATCGATCGAGGAATTATAGGTAATGTTTGCCTGAAATCTCCTGCAAGCAATACGATTGCGTTCCCAAATGGTTTAATATTTCCATGCAAATAATTTGCATTTCTGCCACACTTTCCCATGCCGCATGCTTTGAAAATGTTGCACTTGGGAGTTTCAATAAATTGCATGTTCAATGGCAATTACAAAGTAAAATGAGCAGTTCTTCCACCTGGTAGCAATGTCGCAGCTATTCCGGATGACACAAGAGCTAAGGCTATGCCATTTTGGGGAGAACTGCTACCAAAATCAATGTTTTTAGGAACGTTTTACTAGTTCCTCCTGGCACATTTAAGAACACATTTTCTAAAACCCTATTGTTAATAGGTTACATTATATGATCGTAAATGGCTTTTTGCTCAAGCGTTAGCTTAGGAACATTTGATTGCACATACGACAAAAGATCACCAGTGTTGTAATTTTGTTCACGATACAATTCTACATCGAACGAAGGAGCAGCAGATTGATTCGGTGATAGCATTCCCAATTGATTGTGAACTTTGCTCGTGATTTTTAAGCAAAAACCTTCAATCATTATCAACGCTTCGTTGTAGATTTCTGCTGTGAAATACATGTTTATATTTGAATTTCCTTGCCTATTCGACGGAAAATATCTTCAGCTATGTGCGATTTGCATTTCTCCCATTACTTTGTTGGAGATGAAGGAGAGCAGGCGGTCAATATGATTGCAAACAATGCACGAATTTAATTTGGATGTGATGTTTTGCACCCATTATTAAGGCATACATTCCAGTGTCCGTCGTCCTCCAATAACATATATGACGCCGTTGACAATTCTCAATTGCTGGAAAGACATTGGACCGGGGAAACAATGGACCTTTTTATGCCGGTAGAAATTCCACAGCGTACATTCTCATCATTGCCATCCCCGCGATGAAATATATTTGTAGGAATTTATGTTGAGATTTCTTCATTGAAACGTGCTGCAACATTCCGGGATCGACCTTTTGAAATTTCCAGTACAAAGTCAATATAACAGATATTCTAGAAACCATATTCGCATTTTGGTGTTTAGATTTTTGTTGAAGAGATTTCTTCATTGAAACATTCTGCAACATTCCGTAGGGATCAACTATTTGTAATTTCCAGTATAAAGCCAATACAACAGACATCCTAGAAACCATATTCGCATTTTGGTTTTTTGATTTTTGTTGAAGAGATTTCTTCATTGAAACATGCTGCAACATTCCGTATACATATTGCCTGTTATTCATAATATCAAATATAATCACAGAACCTAAACAGTAGGTATCTCGGAAGCCCTTATCGTATATGAATCTTTTGACAACAAATTTTTCGTTGAAACTTGGTGCATCATACATACTTATATTGCCTGTTTGCGACCATTTGACATTTTTATTTCAAAGCCTATAGGCTTGTGGGCATTTAGCCAACCCTAATATTAATTTTTTTGTGATTCTTATTTTATAAGCAACTTTTTTGGGATTTATATGCAACTTTTGTTGCACAAAAGTTCGCCTGAATGAATGCAATTTGTACAAACACATACATACGTATTTTTTGTTATTTGGGAAGAATTTCACTTCGGTTATTGCTTTACAAAATACATTCCTTTAAATTAAACAGGTCAATTTAATAATTTTGAATATGCAAATAAATTTTAAAAGTCCAATTCTTGGACAAGTACCAATTCTTTGGCTGAAAAATTATCTATTATATGAGAAGATAATGATTTTGTCAACGATGTAGTCATCTTAATTTGTTTTTGTATAAGAAAGCTATTAATTACGTCGAGAAGTATAGCTCTACAAACTACAACCATAATTCAATACCTTATTCACATCATAGTGATTTATAATCGATCGTCCTCTTGAATTCTTAGATAATATTTCATTTAATTTCAAATTATTTGGTTGATCTTTCAGTGCAGTGGTTTCTTCACTAGTATTACTGGTGAGGATTTCTTTTTTTCCATGATCAACATTTGTTGACATTTTTAAAGATGCCTGCCAATATTTCAATCGATGTTCAAATTTTATAATATAACCCAGGCCAATTTTGGGTAATGAAGATAACTTTAATAAATGTTCCATAGTTATATATTTTAAAGCGATTTCACAATTCGTTCATTTGAAAGTAAAACAAATAAAAATGTATTTAGTAAAAAAATTAAACAAATTCAAAGTTTTTGTTACCTATAAATATTTCGTAAAGGCAATTGAATCCCCAATTATCAAGAAAACTTTTAATTTCCTGCGTAGCAATTTCAGTTAACGGCGGGCTTACTCGATTATTGGTAAGTTACCAAAATTTGATAAGTCGGCAATACTTTAAGTCATGATATCTTTTATTGCTTCTTCATCTTCACTGTAAGCTGGGATCAGTTGGTATTGTTCGGTAGCTGTACCATCAAGTTAAATTCTAAATGTGCGATAGGATAATTATAGCGTTTCTCGAATAAAATTTAATAAAAATTATAATTTCTCTGAAATCTTAATGTTATGTAATATATAAAATGAAATCAATATTTCACCAAGAACACTGACTTAAAGACCTTTTCCCTTTTTGTAAATCCAGATGAGGTTAGATGCACATTTGATAAAAAATCCGCTATATTTTTCCAATGGTAATACAGATAATAGCTTTTGCACTAAAAAAATAAATTTATTAAATTTTTCCTTGCAACCAAAGCTAGGAAATCACGTGATTTTCACTTACCTAAAATCTACGTATATCACATAACAATGTTACATACAATAATTATAATTATTATATTATAAAATATTATAATATTTTTTTTTATATTTGTAAATTTAAACACTGTAATAATTTTTATAAACTACAAATTCACTGCGCGCTTACAAAATTGATCTAAATTGGAATTTTAGTAAGTTGAATAAAAATATAAATGAACAAAGGAAAAATAACGGTCTTATTATATTTTTGTTTTCATTTTGAAAACATTCATTCAATTAAATTGTTTTGTATTCAACATGATTGTATTTGTTTCAACCTGAAAAAGTTATATTTTTATATTGAATGCAATACCATTTTATTACTTTGCCTAGTTTCACTATAAACGTTGCGCTTTCAATAAGAACAGTCTCTCCAAATTCATTTTGTTGAGAGTGATTCTATTAATTTGAAAACAACTTGATTTCAATATAAATGCATCATTTTTACTTTCCATTCAAATTGAAAGTATTTTTCTTTCAATATAATTGCAGAATTATGTACGACTTAAATACCGGTGTAATAGTATATTATTCAACGAGCATATAATGATAGCTGTTATTCACGAAGATGAAGTTTGCCGACACGAGCCGATAGGCGAGTGTCGTAAATCATCTGAGTGAATAACAGCCATTATATGCGAGTAGAATACGATACTTTGTCCACGACCGACAAATATCATTATGTTTTATAATCAAATCCTTTAAATACTCCTCAAGTAATTTTCGTTGACATTTTGACGTCACAGTTTAGAAATAATGAAAATGGCAAGAGACTACTAGATAAAATTTCAAAAATTAAATAATTTACTTGGAAATATTGAATAATGAAAGAAAAGACTACTAGATAAACTAGCAGTGAATAATGGATATCATTATAAGTGATGAAACAAACGTATAATGAGCATATTATACGTTAGTCGTGGACAAATTATCTTTAATTGGACATTTAAGAAGTGATAGCTTGATTTTCACAATGAATGTTTATTTTTCAAATGAATGAATAATTAGTTTCAAAATGATAACTTCAACCTTTACCGTGACAAGTTTTAGCATTACAAAAGGAACATCATTCGATATGATTACATGAATATTAATTTTGTTATTTACTGATCAATTTGAAAACTATGCATTAATATGATAATGAAAGTGTTATACCATCAATTTCGGAGTACCAATTTTCAATAAGAAAGACGTTTTTTTTTCAGTGTAACATTACTCGTTTAGTTGTTTATGATGAACACAGATTTTATTTAATCTATAAAACCTACAGGGTGATCCCACATACATTAGGCGTCTTCCATTGGCGAAAGCAAACTACTTGCAAGTACTTGTATCTACTCACAACTACCCATGCTCATACGATGGTGTAGAAAACAGAAGTAGTTACGCATAAAATTTGCGCTAATGGATTTTAGTTGCGAAAATTCCAATAGATGGCTTTTAGACCTTTTTCGATATTTTTCGAGAGTTTCTTATTACGTTCGAGTTTTTTTATTTTTTGATGATGTAAAATGTCAAAATTAATACAAAATTATTTTGTTGTTGATGATACATTTTTAAGAAAAATGTGTTTAAATATCAATGCGGTAGGTAAATATCAATGCTTTCCTTTTATTACATGTCCATTTTTTTTTTGTCATATTTTGAATCTCATTTTAAATATCGCCATTACTATAATAAACAACTTTACAAAAGACAAAAAAAACAACTAAACAGAAGGCTGTGTTTTACTTGTGTTACTCAATTTCTCGTTCCATTGGGTATCTACTCGCAAGTACTTCGAAGTAGCAAATTTTGCCCATTGGAAGACGGCTATTATAATAAATAATAACCAATATAAATTTCGATAAAACTACCAAAAAAAGTCCAAAAGAACATAACAAAATAAAAACATTGAGTCTCTCCGACTCCTCGAGCGACACTTTTTCTACAGAGCATCCGGTTTAGATCACCAAAGCAACCATTTATATTTTACACACATTTTCCGTTATTTTGAGCAAGTTCCTTAAAAGGTAACACGGCTTTTCTTAAATTTGGAGACCCTTTCCCTAATATAACGATTGGTATAAATGTTGTACTCTGATAGACTCACAATTAATGTTAGATTATTTAGAACTGACACGTGTTGAACAGCAATCAAAGTTATATTCGCCATTTTTCATCTTCTACCTTTAACAATTAGATCCAGTTATTCATCTCCTGTATACGGTTGAAAATCCTTAACAATTTCAATTACTTCCTTCAGAGAACATCCACAATGTTAAAACTTTCTTTTTTGAAAATGTGTGCCATTTGTTCAGATCTCAACATTATGTGAAAAATATTTCATCGAAAAGTTCGACATTACCTCGGTAAACAGATAAATAAATTTATATTACTCCTTTTTGTTAAAATAACCCCCACGCAATGCTTCAATTAACTTTAAATTTTGAGAACAGGTAGATGATGAATTGTCACTCGTCATCAACATAAAAAAAATCGTAGATCCCGTTTTTGAGAAAATCTGTTTGGGAGTTTCTTCCCCACTGTAATCCCCTCTATTCTAGTATCCAATGGCCCTAGAACTTAACACAGTGTTGTAACTTGGGGTGAACAACTTACTAGTTACTAAGTTGAATTTCTCCAACAATTACAGATTGGATTGAATATCGCGCTTTTCTTCTGTGTTAGCGATTACGATTTAAATATTAAGGTTGAAGTTCTATTTTTTTATTAGTTAAGCCTAAACTCATTTTTTTGATGGGGTTTTAGTAAAGATCTTGATCTTTGCACGATGTGGTTAATCAATGGATACTTAGTTGAATCTAATGTTGGCCTAATCTGCATATGAGGAATGTAACTAAGGACTGTTTGTAGTTTGTATATTTTGTAGCAAATGCGTGATCGATAGCTTACCTCGGGTGGGGGCTATCTCTGTTTGTCGGGGCCTATTCCTGTCGTCCTAACTGGAAGTGGTCAAAATGGCACGATTTGTTAGTTACTAATCGGATACCTTAGGGGACAAGAAAACTATGACGAAGTAGTTCACTATGACGTCCAGTATGACGAAGTAGTCCACTATAATTGACAGTTAAGCTTTCGCGCGACTTTTACTCTTCTGAATGATTTCACACTTGTGGTCTGAATGATTTCACACACACCTGGTCCGAAAAATTACATGCGTACGTGAACTCAACTCAAGTTAATTTTCAACTGAACCCACAACTCTCCCAAAATAAATACGCAACTGGACCCTCAGTAAAGCAGAACCCAATCCCAATTCAACTCCTAACTCAACACTCAACTCAACCACAAACTTAATTCCTAAACTAGCACGGTCTGAAAAACGCTTGCGTCTATGAGCTCAATTCAATCCTAACTAAACGTCGAACTGGGCACACATCAATTTAACCCTAAACTCAACGTCCAACTCATTCCTCAAATCAACGTGGCTCGAAAAACCGTTGCACTATCATTCTATTATACTATTATTACGTCAAACTATTATTTCATCATACCATCGTACCATCACACCATCATGACACTATATCGCTGAAACATCGTAACATTATACAATTATACCCTTATACCATTAAACCATCATACACAATTACCATTATATGATTACCATTGTACCATTTCCATTATAAAATTACCATTATGACATTTTACCATTACACGTATACCATTATACTATTATACCATTGTACCGTTACCATCCACAGCGCTTTTGGATTTGTTTAAATATCGTTGGCACATTATTATTATTATTGTTGAAGGGCCATGTGTGGTTTCAGCCACCTCGCATTGCGAACTAAAAGATCTTTTGTACTTGGACCTTGCTTAATTATCCGTCCAGGCAATATTCAGCCTCTTAATGAACCTGATAATACTGCCGGCCGGTACGCGAGACATTCTATCTAGGCTCATTGATCTCCCTCCTGATGTTTACTATAGTACTTACTACTTACTTCTGCTAGAAAGACGGTAGCATTGGGAATCAAGGGCTTCGGGAGGGCATCGTACTCCCGTATATTGGGACTAAAAAAAGTACTAACCCTCTCTTCGTTGGATGCATCATTGTTTCTAATTTTGTGACGACTACGTACAAGAAAATCAAAAATGTATAATCTTTAATGATATTTTTGTTGAAACCTTGTTTTTGTAGATAAACAAATAGATATTTGTGAACCAAGAGCGCAGTTTACTTTTCCTATAGGTAATTAATTACTTAATAAACCTATCATTAAATGTCTTTTTTTAGGGTTTGAAAGAAAACAGATGTGTTGAGCACGGGAAACAGAGGAAATCTTTTTTCACGATTAAAAATACTCTGCGGAAACGAGACTTTGCCTAGGGACTGGATTTTTTTTAGATCCGCCATTGCTTTTTACATTAAGCTACTCGTTTTTCCTCGGCCGACGATATCATGAAAGTTTTATTTGGTTGTCAGACACTCCAAATTGCAATTTTGTGCTGTGCTTGGGGAAACATTTTTTTTTTTGCAGAGGGCAATTAAATTTACCAAAAGCAGGTAAGCACCAAAAAAATTGATAGCTCTTGGTCTATTAGGAGCTTAATTCGATGGTAACATAGTATTTCTAAAACATAAAGAAAAAACCGGGTGTCCCAAAAAAATGTATACACAGTTTGAATGATTATAACTTTAGTTTTTATTCACATACAGGGTGTTTGGTGCATCGTTTGCCAAATTGAATTGGCCCAAAGGAGGGGTTATTTGCTTTCTATTAAAAAATCCAACAGATTTAGGTCCGAGGAACGTGGAGGCCACAAAATGGACCCAGACGGCCAATCTATCTATCTGGGTATGTGCCATGCACCAATGGGATCCTCTTACTTCTTCGGACACTTCTCGCGATAAATTTGGCAGATTATTTCGAGAAAGTCCAAATAAGTTTGACCAGATAAGTTCAAGGGCAGTTCAAATGGGCCAATTATTATTCCGTTCAATACGCCAGTCCAATAATTTATTTTGAACTGGTACTGGGATCTGTCTTCTCGCATTCGATGAGGATTCAAAAGTTGCCAGCTGTGCAGATTATGCATGTTGAATTATCCATCTCTTTTCAGCGTTGATTCATCGCTCTACGGAATAGTATTAAAGACTTGTTGATCTTGTTCTATTTTCGCAAGCATCTGTCGCCAGAAAAGCAATCTTACGTGGTATTCTCTCGGTTGCAGAGTTTGCACGCATGGAATATGGTACAGGTGGAACTTATTTTTTTTTTCAATACACAGTGCACGCTCGGTTTTGCGATCCCAGTGCGTCGTGCTATTGCTCTTGTAGAGGTAGACGGATCTCGCTCAATTTTCTCAAGCACCGTGCCTTCAGTGTCAATAATAGCGGGTTTTCCATTGCTAGTACCACCAGGTATTCTTCCTTCGGAGTAACATTCGTGGAATCTGATGAATACGCGGTAATCCGGGTGACGCACGTTAAGGTATCTTTTCCTATAAAGGGCTGCAGGTTTATTTGCATTGCCTCTGCATTTACCGTAAATAAAATGCATGTTTGCGTAATACTGTGACGTGTACTGATTACGTGGCATTTTGATATACAAAAGTACGTTACGATAAAAGCGTAGTCGTTAGTTTTAATAAAATCGACCATTTGTTCGACTTTTACTTAAGTAACGTAGGTTTAAACGTAGGTTGAAGCAACATTTTGCTCCAACCTAAAAATATTTTTATGTCAATTTTTATTCTACCCTGTTCAATATGTTATAAATTCAAGTCAAATTTCTAGACTTTTCTCAGTATAAATAAATAAAATAAATTAAATAGCCAGGTGTCGTAGTTTTAATACTGATTCACAATCACAGCGATATGAATACAGAATAAATACATGCGATGTCGAAAAAGTCGAGTAACGCACTAAATAGTTACCTTATCTGCTATTTATTAACGGCGCCTACTCTTTCTCGCTCGCTCACACTTTAGTAACTCAAACAACCTTGAACAAAAGATTTAAACAAAAAAAGATTATCACTGTGTTACTTTGTTTCTTATGAAGCCCTTATCATCAGGTACAGTGTAAGACAAGAAATGATTGAATTTTTAAAATTTTGTTATTGATTCGAATTTACTCCTTCTGCATATTAATAGCAATAACCTCGTATTTACATTAGATAAAAAGATGAATTATACCATTTTGAAATCTATAATAACCCTCCGTATGTACACTGGGTCTTTTAAGGAACAGTCGAAATATGAAACTCAAATTTCCATCACATGAATAGACGGCAGGCTTCGGTTACTTCCTCTAAAAAATCTGGATAATAGTGGGCAGTAAAGGCCGAAATGATATTTTACTTGCAAACGCCAGCCAGTGCAAGTCATGTCCGTTCCCTAAAAGGGTCAGTGTACACACGACGTCAGTATTTTCGAAGCTAAAGGAAAACATTTTTTTTGCGTTTCTCGTAGTTTGTCAGTTTTTTCATGGCTAAAATAAATGTTTTATATAATTTGATGCTGTTTTGGCTATTTTTTACGGACTTGTGGCGGTTCACCCAATGAACCACTACAATATTCATTCATAATATTCCTCCGACACCAACATGAGCTCGCCGCGCATTGCGTGCCTCCGGTATCATCCGGTACACATTTTTATTGTACGTGTTCTGCCGGGACCAATCAAAAACACGAAAACAATAAATCATACAAACAACAAAAGTTACAACAAAATAAAATTTATTTAGTCTCGTCTCAAATTTATAAACGACAGCACGTTGGTCCATAGTGTTGCCTTTCGGCCATATTTTTAGTTTCGCGTTTTGATGATGTTAAATAATAAAACATAAAATTGTTCAAAATAATAAATTATTTACAAAAACTAATTTTGTTTGCGGTTGGAAGGAAAATAAAAAACGTTTTCTTGTGCATCGAAATGTATTCTTGTGTGCATCGCTCGAAACGCTGGTTTGCGATAATCATTGAACGCACTTTTATCACAATTGCGCACTGTAACTTCCTTTTTTGTCGCTAATTATTTATTATTAGTATTTTATAGCTTTTTCGTATTTGCAACAATAAAGACTCATTTTGTGCCAAATAATTACTGCTCCGTTTATTATGACATGTCTGAAACCGTAAACTATTCCCCATTTTCAAGTGCTTAAATAATTGAACTTTTTGGAGCCCACGCCAAAGACACTATATTTTTTTGAAAGCTCATAGTCTAAGCTACAAAAGCCTATAACCGTTTTTTTTTTAAATATTTGTTTAGTGTAGTTACGAATTTTGTAACAAAATTCGATTTTTTCCGCTTTTTCGACTATTCTTCAATTTTTATTACCAACGGTTTTAAACTTTGGATTTTGACAACTTCTGGGCCATATAGTAGACACTTCAAGAAGTAACCCAGAATGTTTTCAAATTTTTTGAAAGCTTAGAAAACTTAGAAAACCCAACTGTTCCCTAAAAGACCCAGTGTACACAACGTGTCTTAAAAAATATAGTGTACACACGCAGGGTTAAATGCGCATTTTTTTAAAATAGTTGGCCGCTTAAAAACGTGGTACGCTTAAACGTTTACAAAAAAAAAAAAAAAAAAAATTATTTACCATATTTTATGATTAAAATTGGAGTTGAGATTTTTTTTCCAAAAAATTACAACAGCTACTCATACGATTTACTGCAGATCTATTGGTATAGTCCATGAAGAATGTTATAATATCCATAAACCGATCGATTTCATTTATTTGTAGCTGTGGTATACAGATATGCAAAGTAGTGTAGAAAAAAACGACATTTTGACATCTTAGGTACTACCTGGTAAATATTTTTTTTTTCTATTTTTTTTTTAGTGTCCAATAACTGTACTATGAGGTGTTTCAGGCTTATCCATTCTTTCTGGGACACGCTGTATATTTTTTAAAAAATTGATGACTTTGGGCGATTGGAAAAAATATTGCATCAACCCCATCTTACGTCAACCCTTACACATTCAGTACACACCCACTTAACACAACATACATTTTTACCGATAAGCTGATTTTGTAAAATCTAGATCGCTTGTGCTATATCTTCATTCCACTAAGGCGGTGACACAAAACTAGTCCTATCCTTGCCGTTGGCATGTTTTATTTTTATTTTTTTTATTTTATTTGTTTAGATTAAGTATTGCCACTCACATGATCATATTGAGTTAAATTATATGAATCAAATTTTAATTTGATGTTGACTAGTTATGTATATCGATTGTACATATTAATTATATTTTTTTAATTTATTCGAAATTAATTTTATTTCCTCTATTTTTATCTGATAAATTAAATTGGTTACATTTAATTTTATAAATATAAATATCTAGCTGAATTTTTTTTATTATATTCGAATAGCCGTAGTTATTCTGAGAAAATGTTACAAATTTTCTGATGCTTCTTGAGAAATATTCAAAATTCTAGATCTGTATTAAAATACAAGAATTTCAAATTAGAAATGTCCACTTTATTGGTGAGCAATTTAAACCTTGAATCAAATTTCGTTCCATTGATAAACCATACTTTTTGTTTGATTATTGGTTGAATCGATATAGATCTTTCAAAAGTTTAGATACATTTTTGTTTACAAACATTCCTTTAAATTTCCAATAAAATGTAGTGTATAAATTAACATTCTTTTATGTAATGGAATGTACAGGTCAGACGAAACAATTTAAGAAACAAACGAGTGTATGGATTCCATTTTTGTCTTTCAAAATTCACATAGCGCCATTACAAATCATTTAATGGGTAGTGGTAACTCATTAACTTTAGAGGGTATTAAAATTCTAGAAAAAAAAAATCTTTATAAAGCGAAATTTTTCAAGAAGTTTCTAATTTTTCGTTAAATTACTTGGATACAAATTTCTTCTAAATTAATTTTCACCCTTTTGTAAAAAATATTTTAGCTTCAAACACAATGAACATTTGTAAGGCTTTTGTTTCTTTATGTTATGTATTTTGTTTCTTGTTGGAAAATATTGTTTAATCATCAATGTTGCCCTGACGATTATGGAATGAAGCCATCGAAATGTTGGCTTAAATCAATAATATTGAATACACAAAAAAAAATTTGGTTTAATACTCGTAGCAGCAATGTTTGATATAAACATATTTCAATAAGTTATACTACCGTAGCTAAACCGTCTAAAATTCTATCAAAAGCTTATCAAAAATGTATGATTACCCATCACATTTATTAACCAGAATCTCGGACTGGCCTCTAACATGTAGAAATGTATTCGAAGGTGTGTCATCCATATCAGAATTCTAACAGAAAACAATAACTAAAAGTTTCAACCTGCATCACAATTGAAGGTTTCTAACACAACCTAAAGGAGTATGTCAAAACGAAAATTTTTGTTTGTGTATTTCAGTCCATTTTATTTTGAGACTCGAGACCCTCTCAAATCTTAACTCGTTTAGTTTTAGTCCTACCTCAGGCAGTAACCCCTCGGGATGTGTTTGAAGAAAACTCTCTTTTGGTTTCCATCCTCTATTGTGAGGGGATACCATTCAAACCATATTTCTAAATCAGGTTTTGATAATCTTTTCCATTACTCTTTGAATTTTGGCCCATTCCCAAATTATTCATGATAATTGAATATATGTAAGTATAGTTGATATAGGGAATCAATCTAAAGGCGAAACAAATGTACTTTGTCTTTATAAGCTGCGAAAAATCAATGAATCACATATCGCCGCCGCTATTGTGTCAATATTTATAGTATTGTTCAGGCAGCCACCAAAAATAAATGCTATGGAAAAACCAAAAAAAAAAAAAAAATATTTGGCAAATTTTAAATTTACAATCAAAATATTTATTTATTTTCATTTCATTGGTAAACAAAAATAAAAATAATTTATAATTTCCAATTTTCTTCGAACGAACCAAAAAAAAAAAAACAAACCCTGAAATTGGAACGCCGAATAATGTGGAATACATTTTTCCATCCTCATGAGTTTATTGATTTAAAAATAGACCCGAATTTTTTGATGTAAATTATATTTTGAATGTATGAATGTACCAAGTCGACTGTTACTTTCGTCAATTCATCAATTTTGTTCAGGCATCATTTCATTCACAGCTCAAAAGAGCTTTATTTCTCTAGCGACTGATTATATTAATGACTGTCAGTAGAATGCTTCGTTTTGTCTATATTTACAGTGAAATTTGAATGAACCGAAAAAAAAATCGTTGGATGGTGTGAGGATTTTTTTTTTTTCGTTATCTTATGATTTGACAATCAACCAAATCAATTCTGCTAGACGACGAGAAAGATATGGAAATTTCTAATATATTTTTAACAGTTATATTGTTGTTAGTGCGTTTATTTTTCTTTTTGGTTTCGTTCGTTTGGTGGTAGCGAAACGTGATTTGAAATATTCAAACAAATTCAGCGCGCACACAAAAAATCGTTCTTGTTATGCTATATTGCTATACATACTGTGTTCTGTATATGTTATTCCTCGTGTCTTATATTTTCATTTCAAATTGGTTGTTGAGATGTTTCTTAAGTATTCAGTGTATTATGTAATATGTACGTTGATTTTGTTTTTGTACATAGGATATTTTGTATAATATCTCGTACTACTACTATTATGCATGTATGATGGCGCTTTTGTTAGTTTCTATTTCAAAATTTTTAAGATGATTATCTTGTACTACACTACTCGGTATACTAAACATATACGAACAATAAAAACTTAATCAAGTGAAATGTTTAAGTTCTTATACTATATACTTTGAGTTAGCAGACAATAGTATAGCTAGATTTAACTTATACGATTTAAGCGTGTGATGTGTCGAAATCGGTTATTTAAAAATTTGTGTTATTCTTAAAGAAGAACTCTTGTGTCGTGTATCTACTGTAGCTATACTTGACTAAAATTTCGTGATGCATATCGAAATTAATTATTCGGCTTTTAATTAAACAATTTCAAATGAATAAATTATTAATTTGTTTACTTATAATTAGAAATAAATTAGACAAATCTCATCCAATAAGCTTTAATATTTTTTCTTACAACAGAATTGTTTTCAATATAAAAAGTTTTGACGAGGGGTGAGAATTAAGGAAACGTTTTTTGTTATTTGTTTAAGGTGAGATTCATATCTGAAGGCCGACGAAATCCAAATTTAAATTTAATTTTAAAATGCTCTTAAAAATACGGAAACGATACAGATATTCCAGGAAAATTTTTAGTAATATGTTTTGAATACTCAAGGGCATAACAATATTAAATCTCGTAACTTAACAAAAACCACAAATCTGCCATTTTTCTCTACCATTTAGACACATTGTACATACTTAATCGAGTTTGGAAAATCCTGGTTTCTAAGGGAAGTAATTAAACGTGCACGTGTAAATAATTAATTAACTAATAATGTAAATCACAGTTTTATTCTGTGAAAATTGCAGTGAATATGTTAAAACTGATAAGTAGTGGGTTTGATAATTTAATATTTGTGAAAATATGAACCAAATTTTTTTTTTTCATAATTAAGACATAAAGTCCAGGAAGTAAAAACTTTTTCTGTGTATAAAGTGAATAAAGTAAAAAATAAAATGTCTCGGTGCGAAAAGTGCAAGGGATCAGTAGACTCGAAGTGAAACTTTGATAAGTACAGCAAGTCCGTACACTCAAAAAAATATATTGGTTACCTCAAACAATTTTTACAGCTAACACTTAAATCTTCCACACCGGGTTTGGGAGAAACTCTAAAATATATTTGGGATAAAGAATTCATTTACTGGGACAACAAATACTTATGTTTGCACCAAATTGCATGGGTTTCTGACAAACAAGAAATTATTTGATCGAATCACGAAAACTATTTGCAACAAACACTTTACATTTAAACCAAATAATAATAATGATATAACCAAACAAGGATCGTTTAATTCAAATTTCTCAATTGTTTAGTACAAATAACTGATGTGTTATTTACAAACAAGTCATATGTTTCTTCCAAATAGCTGTGTCTTTCGGAAAATAATATTTATTTGTGGAATTAATTTGAAAATTAGCCGAAAAAATAATACTTTTACAGTCAGAAAAAGTATTTGTTTTGTGATTGTAAGGATTGTTCATTTTTCTACTAGCTTCCCTATTAATCCTTATTACTAATAAACATCGTTTTCCGGTTAGGCGCGATATTAATGGTATTTAACAATAAACAAAATTAAAATAAAATCACAACGGCTTTGAATAATTTTCGAATAAAAACAACATTTTAACCAAACAAGGTGAAACAAAATTGACTCTAAAAAGAAGTTTCTATTATATGGCGAGTTCAAATTTGATTGAAGTTTGTGTGTAGGTTTTTAATCGTTTTAGAGACAACTAGTGTGAGAATATTAGAAAAATTTCCGAAACAAAATGTTGTTTCCATTTTAGTTTGCAAAACAGAAAGAGTTTTGACACACAATTGTATTTCTAGGTGAATTCATTTTGAGACACAGTTGCGATATTAAAGTGAGACAGAATAAAAATTAATTCATTACAGAGTCAAAATAAGAAAAAATTGTTTAGGAAAATTTATTTTTATTACAATATGCACATTGCATGTGTAAATAATTCAAAATACAGGAACATTAACCAAGAACATTTTAAAATTAAAGATTATATTATAATATAAGTTTAAATATTATAAATCAATTGTACTGTACATAAATAAATATTGATTTACGACATCACACGGTCTAGAGGTTGGAAACTTCTTCATTGCGATTTGTGTAATTTTAAAAAATTATTTAGATATCATAATAAGACTTGGAATTAATTAAAATTTAAAAGTACGTATTGCCTTTAATCGTATTTAATATTAAGTACGATTTAATGGGAACTTTCCCATTTTTTCCAAACCATGAATATTTGGCAGCCACTTCGTTTGTTATGATAAACAATGAAAAGAAATGAAAAACAATTCACTTGCGCATACTAATCATGAATTTTCAAAAAAATATTATGTATGTGTATGAAAATATTGTGTGTTCATTTAAAAGTTGTGATGTCAGTTTTGATTCAATTTGCGTTCACAAAATAGACTCGGAATCGTGCATAGAGGGTCATAACTCAATTTTTATTTTAAATATTATTTATACATAAATTATTATTAAAATTAATTAAATTATAAATTTTTTTATTTGCAAGTTCTTTGAAAAATAGAGATTCAAATTCAGTGCTTTTCCTCACCCAAAATAATTCTGTATCAAGGGCTTGACAACAGAAAATAAACTCATTTTCAATTTGTACAATATTTTCAATAAGCAGAAAAAAGGGAATCTCATCTTTATAATACTGATTAGTTAGTTATAATTATAACCAATCCACATTTGTAAGTGACACCTTTAAATTCTATACTACTAATTATTGTAAAGGAGTTCTCTGGCAGTTTATATTTATCTGTAAAAGTGCAATCAGTATGTGCAAACTTTGCTGGTTTTGCTATTATTTACTGTATTTATCATTAATTTCATTGTAATTGAAAAGTAAATAACTAAATTTGAGTTGGTTTTTGACGCAGAGTGTGTATAGCAATTTTTTTCTAGATTTTGCTGGTGTTTGGCTTCAAACCGCATTGAACTGAAATCTTGCAAAGGATCAATTTTATTCATAATGTATGGATAATGTATTAAGAAATGGAACTTGGGTCTTAAATCTTCGGCAAACAGCTTCATAAATTGATCATGGTGATCTGAAATCATATTTCCTAAAAGTTTATTTGTACTTTCATCTGCTTTTCTTGTAACCAGGATTAACAGAATTTCTCTTAGTGTCAAATATAGATGCCAGTGTTAATTTTCTCGTGGTACCATATCTCCAACCAAACAATTGAGATGAAATACCAAAATGCTCATTTCGGAAGCCGATTATCTTAATTTTGTTCCAGAAAGCAATGTTTCTTCTTTAATTGGGGGTGGTTTGTTGGACAAAGTCGTAAGGTCCAAAGAATCAACTCTGCTGTTCATCAAAAAATTTATCAATATATGTATATTGTAGCGTGTAACTTGGCAAAAATAAAAATCAATCAAGAAAACTTATTTCTTATACAAATTTTTATTATGAAAATTTAATTTAATTAACTTAATAAAAATAAAAAAAATTATTAATTAAATAAAAAGATAAAGTTTAACCCTTTGAGTCGTCATTTATTTTAAAACGCTTGTTGTTTTGCTTAAGTATCTGAGTAATTCTGAAATTTTATAATATTTTTCGTGCTAAATAACCTTTTTTAGTATCTTAAGACTAAGAGCCAACAAAGTAACACTTCAAAAATCCATTATTAGTGCATTGAATCCCAAAAAATATGTTTAAAGTGTATGTACGCAATTGTGTACAGTACGAGTCAATGCGTTAAGAATTTTAACAAAAATTTTATACAAAATTAGATAATGAAAACTTAATCAAAAAAAAAAAATTAAATCATATATATAGGTTTTAAAATTGACGTTTGTATGGTGTTCCAACAAATTTTGATTCCTGAACTCTCTCTTCACATATGAATTCCTGAAGAGAAGAAAAAAAAAACTTACAAATTAAAGCGAAAATATTTACAAAAGAAAAGAGAAATTCCAAAATATTTAGATTCCCGCAACAACTTGATGTCAACATAAAATTAAATTTGTTGTTTCTTTGGGCGCCATGACATCTAACACGCTGAATATGCACCGGCTCAACTTTCTAAGCAATCCACTCTGGCGTAGGTAAGGTTGCAAAGGAACTTATGAAGTTGGAATTATAAACTGGAAAAAAATATGAAATTTAGGAAAAATAATTGTTTGGTAACTCACCGATTGATTATAATTTTGTAGCTGCGATCTTTCCTCCAATATTCGATTTTCACGATCACCATGTGTTTGATTACTCAACGGCAGACATTGTGTAAAACCATCAAGATATCCCACTCGGTTAATCTTGTCTCGTTCTCCAATCGGAAACAGCATAAATATCACCTGATTATCCGGCGTACTGTTATAAATATCTTACAATAAATATTCATATATTAAAAATGAAAATAACACCAAACTGTGTGTGCGCGCACTATAAAGGGCTAAATATCGTGTAACGTAAGACAAAAAGCACAAAAGAAAAGTTGATTGACTCTGTGCTTGCACAGGCACAAAACTCCATATATTTTGTCTTCGTTCTCTTCTTAATGTTTATTTTGTTCACTTATTATTATAAATGATATTATTATTAAATTTATTATATTTTTAATCTAATAAAATCACTGGCCAATATAAAAAAAAATAACACCAAATACTTTTAAAATCATACGGCCAAACCAAAAAAAAAATGGCCCTTTATCTTATTATTTTGCTTTTATCACAGTACGTTCACCTATCCGGTTTTCTGTAACACCTCTACTCTTTATTATTTTCTTCTCCCCTACCGTCACATTTTTCTGGTCTTATATAGCCAAATCGTTTTCCCCCACTCAATTGGCAACAGTGTTACCAAAACCAATTATTTGGTTGGAAACCAAAATAAACTACTCCGAAAATTTAATTGGTTATCTCTATTCAATGGTAGATGCCACAACGATCATTTAAAACAAAAAAATTATCTACCAAAGAAAAATTTTAAATTTTTAATACAGTAGCACCCCTCTTTTATTTTTTGTTAATTATTTTAATTTTTTCATCAATATTACCGTTCAAATTAAGTAACGTTCACAAATCAAAATCCATGAACACACCAAAACATTACAATATATAAATTGTTTTAAAATTTTCATAAGGTCATAATGGGCCCCTCCTTCCAAAATGTCATGCATAATATCTACACTTAAATTATCGGTAACATGACAATTTTGTATATCATTGAAAATGCAAGCTTCTTTAATTCCTGTCAGTTTTACATTACAAAGATTAACATCTTGATTATAATTCTGTGGCGATTCAGAAAAACCACTTATCTCTATATGAGTTTCATATAGAGATAAGTGGTTTTTCTGAAATGCCACAGAATTTATTTTATTTCGCATAAATTTATCTTTTTGTACACGCATATCACGTGTAGTGTTTTTATTACATCTACAAAATCTACAGTTAGCATTAAAACTTTCTGCAAATCCTAAATAAATTTGACATGTCATTGTAAATAATCTGGCATACAAGGTAAGATAACATAAACAGCACCAATTTTTTTTTATTTATTACTACTCGATCCCAAAGGATTGTTGGGTTCAAATTCGTCAAAATAGAGAAAAAGTGATTAAACTAAAGTTATGTCATCACTTCATCAGGATTAATTTGTTTTAATTACTTCGGTCTAAAAAGACCAAAGTATTGAAATCCTGTAAAAAATGATGAAAAATTTGGTTGGTCCAAAACCACTTTTCTCGACGTTTTGAAAGTCCCTGAGTCTGAAAATGCAACAAAAAAAAATGTCCGTCCGTCTGTCTGTATATCTGACCAGTGGTCTCAAGAACGGCTTGTCCGATTTGGATTTTTGTTTGCCAATCTGTTTCTATGGTCAAGGCGGAGATTTGAAAAGCTTTTGGAGACTGTACGTCAAGGGGGTGGGTACCTGCCATACGAATTGACTCAAAATACCTGCTTTTATAAATATTTACGATTTTTTTATTTATGCTTATTTGATTATTGAATTGGGAATTGATTTGAAGGTTAAATTAGGGGTCAATTTGCGCGTTGAGTTGAAGTTGAGTAGGAGTTGGGTTGGGGTTGGATTTAGATGTAGTGAATAGTTAACAAATTTTTTATATGATGGAACTTGCCTATTTATCAACCGATTATTATGAAATTTGACATGTGTGTTGGAAATGGGATTCTAAAATGAGTTTTGGATGAAGTTCTGGGATTTTAGAACGATTTCTGGATGAAGTTCTGGAATATGTCCAAGTATGATGGAACTTGGCTATTTCTCAACCGTTTATTATGAAATTTGATTTGTGTGTTAGAAATGGGATTCTAAAATGAGTTTTGGATGAAGTTCTGGAACATGGTCAAGTAGGATGGAACTTGCCCATTTCTCAACCGCCCAAGTAACAATTGTTAGAGCTGTCAGTTTCCTGTTTGCTCTAATGCAGTTCTAAAATAGCATTTGGTTTGCTAGTTGCATCAATATAGTAAAAATTGACATTAGGTGCTTTAGTAAAAAAATTATTTGCTCTATAATACACAGTTTAGACATTCCCAGCTCTAACAAATTATAGAGCAGATAGTTTTATTTAGGAGCTCTATAATCAAATATAGAGCTTTAAATTCTTTAGTATTAGAGCACTATATATTATAATGCTATTAATTGTACAATAGCAATATAGTAGCAATATCAGCTATAATGCAGCTTAATAAAAACCATAAGTGTTATAAGACTTAGCTCCAGTTTTACATAATTTGATGTTCATAAAAAGCTTTTCACCATTTAAAAAAAATAATAACATTAAAATAGAGCTGGTACTTTATTTTTATGTTAATTTAAACCTAATATAAGTTTTTGTATTTTATATAGAGTTGACTGCTTTAATTGGGAAAATTGTTCATCTTCTGTCAAAAATTTAGTTAAATTAACTATTGAGTTATTTAATTCCTTATTAAAAGTCAGAAAAAAATCGAGAATAAAAAATAAAAAAATGAAAATGAAAAAATATAAATTTAGCAGTACATACCGATATCAAATTAAAAGGAATAGGAAAATTTTTAACCAAATTGTTAATATCCACCAAAAAATCCAGCAAAGCCCCAAAATTCTGAAAGCGTGTTTCAGAACTCAGCGGAGCATTATGATAATCAATGTTCAATAATTTCTGGATATAGTATAGATGATGATTTGGATGACACCGAGATTGCTGATATTGAAAAGGCAAGTACATTACAAGATTTAATTTGTGACGACGTCGATTCTGAAAACGATAAAATAAATTTAAGAAAAGAACTTAAAGAATGGGCACTGGAATTTAACATAAGACATCAAGCGCTTAAAAAATTATTAAATTTATTGAGAAAAGCACAGCTGCCCGATGAAGGGCTCCCTAAAGATCCACGAACTTTATTAGAAACCCCTAGTAATCGATCGTTGTATCCTGTAGGTAATGGAAGCTATTGGCATCAGGGATTAAAGAACTGCTTAACACAATATTTCTACTATAATCTCGAGCAATCAATGAATATTTCACTAAATTTTAATATCGACGGGTTACCGATCTACAAGAGTTCCCAATGGCAATTTTGGCCAATTCTCTTCAATATTTCCGAGATAAAAGATTTCAAGCCAATGGTTATTGGAATTTATTGTGGCAAAGGAAAGCCGGCCAACTTAACAGACTACCTACGTCAATTTGTTGATGAATGTTGAGATCTATTATAAAATCGCATTTTAGTAAATAGCCACAAAGTAAATATAAGGATTAGGTCTGTAATTTGCGATTCACCAGCTCGAGCTTTTATTAAAGGTATAAGAATATTAATTTATCATCTTAATTTTAATTTTGACAAAAGAACTACCACGTTTGACGAAAAAAAAAAATAATACCGTTATATAGTTAAAAAAAAACAAATATTGCTTTAATAAAACGTAATTATTCAGTATTATAGAGCTCCAAGCTGTAAATCTAAATCATATACATAATTACTAAAGCTATAAGCGGAAATAATATGATGATTTAAAGCTACGTGCTCTATATTTAGTATTTTGCATTATAAATGGTTTAGTATGGAATCCATTTATTAAAAAAAAAAACGAATAGCATTATAAAAGCGATACGTAATTCAGGTAACCTTATATTAGCATAATTTGTAATCATCTTCGTTTTCATAAAAATGGAGTAAAAAAGCGACATAATGTCAAGAAATGTTGTCGATAAACAATAATGAGGAATTACTGATATAGTCGTATAAGATATCTCGATACCTGAATTCTTGCTGAGAACCCTTTGTAACTTTTAGATAGTTTACAATTGTTAAAATGAATTCCGCCAAATAAATTAATTGAACATAACCTAGAATTGTCAAAGAATTCAAATACTAGCACGTTCGAATAGGTTCGAAAACATATAATTTTTTTTTATTTTCCTTGTAAATACAAAATATAATCGAGGAGCAATAAAATTTTTCGCCCTATATTATTTATATTCACCATAAAAATTAAACGGCACCTAAAATTACATATTATCTAAATTAAACAATAATTATATATTAATTATTTATAATAATATTGATTTACATAACGTCATCAAACAATATTTTATCAAAGTTGTTAAAAATATTTTATCAGAATTAAATGATGCTCGGTGTGAGATGAATTTATTTTTTTATTTTTTATCGCAACAATTGAATGTCAAAATTCATATTTTGTAAAGCCAATAGCTGTAGTTAACATCCTTAGATAACCATTATTGAAGCAAAGTGCTTCTTAATAAATGCTTTATGCAACTCTTACATCCAACTATCATTCAGCTAATAGCTTTGTTATAGCAGGTATATAAACGATTATACAACTTTCCAAGAGGAGAATTGTTGCTCTAAAATTAGCAAATTTAGTTCGACAGGAGCTCTATATAAGTTCTAGCAGCGCTGATAGAGCATAATAAAATACTACAGGCTCTAAAATATAGCTCTAGAAGCGATGATAGAGCTTATTTGGAGCTCAAATTGTTACTTGGGCGATTACGATGAAATTCACCATTTGTATTGGAAATGGGATTCTAAAATGTTTTTTGGATGAAGTTCTGGGATTTTAAAACGATTTCTGGTTGAAGTTCTGAAATATGGCCAAATATGATGGAACCTGTCCATTTCTCAACCGATTATTATGAAATTTGATTTGTGTGTTAGAAATGGGATTCTAAAAGGAGTTTTGTATCTGGTTCTGGAATATGGCTAAGTATGATGGAACTTGCCCATTTCATCAACCGATTATGATGAAATTCGACATGTGTATTGGAAATGGGAAACTGAAATGAGTTTTGGATGAAGTTCTAGAATATGGCCAAGTATGATGGAACTTGGCTATTTCTTAACTGATCATAATGAAATTTGATATGTGTATGGAAATGGAAATATTTGATATGAGTGGAATATGGCTAAGTAAGATGGAACTTGGCTATGCCTTAACCGCGGGTATCATTAAATTAGACATGTGTGTTGGGAATGGAATTATAAAATAATTTTTTATAAAGCTCTGGAATATGGCCAAGTAGGATGGAGCTTGGCTATTTCTTAACCGATTATGATGAAATTTGATATGTGTATTGGAACTGGGATTCCAAAATGATTTTTGGATAAAGCTCTGGAATATTGCTAAGTAGGATAGAACTTAGTTATTCCTTACCCGTTTGTTATGAAATTTGAAATGTGCGTTGTAAATGGGATTCTTAAATGAGTTTTAGGATAAATTTCTGAAATATGGTCAGTTAAACGGTTAGAAGGATCAGTATAATTTGTTATATTACTTTCGGTATAAAGTTCTAGAATGCAATTTTTCGTTTTAAATTAGATGCCTGTACCCATGTTTTTGAAGCTTTTGACCTGTTTGGCTGTTGTTGTATAAGTAGATATATGTAGGTTAGAATAGAAATCAATAATGTCAAAACTGTCACACCAACTTTATGATTGAAGATACCAAAGACCGTTGTTCTGATCACCTCGGGAGGTTTCAGCCCTTTATATTTTCATATTCCAACTATTACTTTGTATGCTATTAGTAATAAATGTATCTTTTGTATTTTGGAGTTCTTCGATGTTATTAATAACATCATTCAGCACATTTGTAGTATTAAAAAGCTTGCTGAATAAATCGAATAGATCTATTAGTTCTATGGTGATTATTTCACAATTTTTGTTCGACAATTGAATATTAGATTTTATTAAATGAGTTACGGGATACGTTAGATAACCAGCGGCATTTAATTCTTTGAATAGAAGATATTCTGAACCAATTGTACAACAGTCATGCAATATTTGTAAATATTGTGAAATTTCATCGTTAGATCTGTTTGTTTTATGAAAAATGTGGTTTAAATGAGATTTGGAAATAGAGAAATTTAAATTTAATCTTTTTCCTTGAAATAGAATTTTCAATATAAGTTTAAGATTGTCCTTCTTAACATTTTTTTCAAAATCAAAGGTATTTTCCACTAAGTGTTCAATATTAGTAGAACTATTTTTTGATATCGATAAATCCGTGACAGAAAAATTGTTTGTATCAATTATTTGTTTTAAGGTTTGTGAACATGTCCGAGTGATGTCTGAGCAAATGACTTTTGTAAGATTCCAGATAACTAAACTTTCTTGCACAGTTTAACATACTACACGATAAACTAACTAAATTATGTTTATTCAAATGATGTATGTAAAGAGAAGTGTACTGAAATTCTTCTTGGCAAATCTGGCGCGAAATCATGATTTAACAATTTATATGCCAAAATTCAATCCAAATTTATTTAAAATAAAATTATGCTAAAGACTTAATCAATAAATCTACTGAAGGAATTTAAAAAAAAACTTTTTCGATAAAACCCCATACGTGTTTGCATTTTTTCGGATACTTAATATTCAGCTCACAAAAATAATAAAAGCAACATTCTAAGGCTTTAATGGGATTGTCAAAATAAACTTTTTATCAGCGATGGTAATAAAAACTTTTGCATGGCCTATATCTCCAATTAATATAACTCTGGGCTGTTTAAAATTTGGAAGTGTTATATCAGCTTCTGCTTCAGTCTGAAAAAAGGAAACGCGATTAGAAACTGATCTATAGAAACAAGTACATAATTAATTTTATATCTACCTGAAAGTGATCCAAAAAGCTTTCCTGGACTTCAAGTTTACTTGGCTTAACTTTTCCGGCAATAAAAGTGGTTGGCAGAATATGGGGCAACAACAATAAACCTATGATATTTTTGGCTTCTTGGCATACATCTAAATTATATAAACAAGGTGCTTTATATTTACAAGTTGCTATAGGTTTGTGATTTTGATAAGCCTAACCATTGTCTGAGGCAATCTTAAGAAATTTAAGTGCTGTTGAGCTTTTAAATTGTTTGGCTCTCTGGATAAGCGTATTGCACACCGCACCCAGAGAACTAAACGTTTGCGACAACCGAATCAATTGCCCTACCGATCCTGTATACATTTTAATTAAATTTTACGGCAACCTCTTTTTATTGTTTATCAGAACTGAAAAAGAAGTTGTACCTGACCTTTTTAGTTAGCCTAAAGGAATTAGCTTTTACAAAGAACGAAACATACTGTTAACATGACCGACTATCGCTTGAGCTAAGCGATCATTCGGTTGAGTTAATCGATTATTGGTTTAGGAATATTATAAATTATAGTTGTCGGGACAACTGATCGATTATAATAATAGACTTGGTTATTAAAGCTCTTTGCACGGTTAGTGCAATCCTATTTCGGTTAATACATAATCAGAAGTAGTTGACACAACCGCATTTAGTTGTTTCTCCAACCGAATAGGATTGTTGCCAGTTCGTTTAACCAAATTAGTTTTATTAAGGAAAAAAGAAATATCCTCCCCCCCCCCCCCACCCTTTACTTTACCCCAGAGTCAATATAAATGTATCGACTCTCAAAAATGAGAACCCTCTTTTACTTGAGTTCAATTATATTGGTAGTTCGGTTTCGTACTCAAAAGTACAACCTACTCATCAGGTAGCTACGACCAAACTACAAAAATACAATTCTCGCTTAACACCTTAAGTATCAAGCAGAACGTACTTACTTAGCGAATTATATTCGCGTGTGTATTTATGCCAACATGAATGATTAAGAAGTTAAAAAATACATTTATCATGATTGCGGTATAGCTTGCCACAAACGCAATTCGTTTGGACTAATCGAAGATGTAGTTATCCCAACACCAATTCGGTCATCGTAATTTCGTTAAATATCGAGATAATTTTCAAATAAAAACTATAAAGAGACATGAAAAGCTGAGAATAATTTTCTCTATCCTAAATTCCATCAAATATTGCAGAATTGTTTGTAGTTGTTTAGGTAATAATAGTGAATTCACCTTCTTCTCATATAATGCCCTCTTCACTTTGTAATATGAATATTCCAACAACATATTAAACATTTTAGGCAGCAAATTTTCAGTTACAATAAACCAGTAGGAGTTAATGAAACTTAACCGCTTGGAATGTATAGTTGTAGCAACGGAATTCAATATAAATTATTCAACTTTGATATTTTGGTACAACGACAGAATGCTATGATTACTACGACTACAATATTGTTCTCGCAACAGCATTATTCATTTTGTTTTATTCGCAGTTGACACAAAAGCCACATTTAATTGTTGTAACAAAATTACGTTTGTGGCAAATGAAACGAGGTTGATACTTTAAAAACGATTAGGCTCATTGGGTTCTGACAACGAACGTCTATTAAATTAGCATCAACGGAGTTGAAGATATCGAAACGAAGTTGTTGCAACTATCTGTGCATTAGTGCCTACCGTAGATTGTTTGTACCAATCTCATGTCAATTGGTGCTATCGAAATTATGTTGTAGCAACTACATTTCGTTCATCGTAATTTAAAGTTTTTTCTCGCAACCTCATGCCAAGGAATCATTTCTCTCAGTGCGTGACTAGTTGCGCTTGCAATATATTTTGTATGGATGGATACCGATATTTTGCGTCTATGGCGACCTGATTTCAAACATGTATTTTATTTAGCTAAGAGATCCCTTATTTATATGAAATTTTATATAATAGGTATATACCTACAAGTTCAAAACTGTTAGGCTCAGTTAAGCAAGCAAATTTTTCCAAATAATCTTTCGTGCTGATATTTGTATCTAATATTTGCTTTCGCTCATGAAACGTTTTTCCCCAGCTTTCGACGACTTTTTCCCAAGGCACTATATTTTTGGTTAAAAAATCTATATGTGACTGAATATAATATCAGGTGTATTCGACAATTGCTTATTATTAGTGTCCGCTAAGTCATTTTTTGTAATTTTGTTCGACAGTTTTCGCCGTGTGATAACACCAGCCTGTGACAAACTATTGTTTTTATTAAAGTAGGCGTTAAAAAGTTTGCCTTTCGCCGGGTGGCCAAACTCTGCTGGGGAGTAGTAGACACTGGCAGATTCGGTATCTTTATTGAAAATGGTTATGATTATGTCAGATAATTTTATGAAATCTGCTCTTTTCAATCTGGAATAACAAAATACAAAAGAAGCATTAATAAACTTACTTTTGTTTTTAATATAACCAAATACTTTGGATTTAATCCAAGATTCCATTAATTATGGTTTTAGAAATATTGACTCGATCTGTATTTGATAAAGACGCCGGATTTTTTTTGATATTTTGATAGAATTTCTTTTGTGGACTTATTAAGAAGTTTTCGAATGTTCTATAAAAAATGGGATGGTATCCTAACTCCAAAAAAAAAATTCCATAACTTCTACATATATTCCAATCAGAGAAAAGTAAAGTTCCAAATCATTAAATTCCACGTTTTAAAATTCCCTATTATTTAATTTCTAGTGTTGAAATTCAAAAGTGGTGGAATTAATTCCACAATTGGAATACATATTTAGAAAAATTTGAAATAAATAAACCAACTAACACATTTTATATTTCTTTATTTATTTTATTAAAATAAACAAAATTATTTTTCAAAAAAAAAAAAATATTATTATAATTATAGGAAAAAATTAAAAAATTAATATTTTGCGCGATACGCTTTAAATACTCAAGTTTTGAATAATTTTGGCGGTTTCTAATTATTCTTTTAAGCTTATGATAAACGGCTACATTTTTTTTATTCCTAGGTGGAAATTCTCCCGATTTGATTTTCTCAACCGTAGTTTTGGAAATTACAAGTTCCTTTGATAAATTTTCAATTAGTTTATAAACTCCGCAATTTTTCCTCGCAACGATAACTTTAAGCCGGCGATGCCAGGCCATCCTGTGTATGAGGAAAATTTATTTTCGAAGAATTCGCCACAGACCAAAATTCTGGTTTATATCTTTGGTTCTTCTGCTCCAGTAATGTTTTGATCATCAAAATTATTGCTTAATTCTCAAAAATAATTATTTATTTCGTTTGAAGGAACCAGAGCCAAGCTTTTCAACATTCTTATTTGAATACTAATTCGTTCATTGTTTATTGTGAGGCTAGGTTTTGCTTTTGTACTTGTCGCCATATGATTTTCCCAAAGTGAAACAAACATCCTTTAAAAGTTGGGTTGGGGAAAAATTTCTGTGCAGCTGAGCTTATGGCCTGCTCAAAATCAGAAATTATTATTTCAGGATTTAGATAAATATTAAATTTACAACACAAAGACAGCAATTCAAAAAAAAAACTCCTCATATAGTTTTTTGGATTTTCGTGTCATTAAAGAAAACACCAGTGGAACAGATTGATTTTTAGCTTGTCCATGGATAGTGAACAGCTGAGACATAAATGTTGGAACAACGTATAATGTTCCGTCGACCATCCAACACTTAGATTCTCCTAATATTTTCAAACTTGACACAGTTCCAAGAATTACAAAGTATTCTCCAGCACATTGCTTCTCGGATAGAACAAAAAGTTCTCCATCCAAATATTTCAAATTTTCCGGAATATTGATTTCATCTGCTGAGTTTGGTTCCTTTAAAGATGATGAGGCTCTAACTCGGGATATTTTAGATTTTTGGGCCTGTTTTGATGGTAAATAGACTCTGTAATTTTCCTCACAAGCAATTAACTTTAATGTTTAAAGTAATGGCTTTAAATGCTGATTTTTTAACATTGTATAGGCCTTTATTATAGATTTATTTCGAGTTAGAAACAAGGGGAGCCAGAGCGAAAGCATATTTTCATTCAATAAGAAAGGCAAGTTTAATAAAAAATGTATGAATATAAGTTTCAAAATTATTTCTTCCTTTTTGTTTAAGTTCGAAAAGATTGTTTCCGGATCAAAAAGAAACCAAGATAATGCCCTAGCTGATGAAAGATTTTGTTGGTCCGATTCAGATATTACGGAAGGGTTTGCGATTACGGAAAGGTTTGCGATTTATAATGCTATAAGGTACGGAATGGGAATGGAAAGTTTGGACGCACCAATACAGTCATATGACTATAAAAGAATTTAAAATAAGGAGAAGTCGTGCGACAAAAGTGACTCGGATGCTTTTTCGAAAGTTAATTTTTTCTCTTTTAAGAAATGTGACCTCAAATGACTAACCCAATTACATAACCCAAATACGAGACGGTCACGCAATGCTCGTAATAATAAATCTTCAAACACAATGTATTCCACCACCGGCTGTCCAGATTTCTGGTCTTCCTTCTGAAATTCATACCATTCTGGAATTTCGTTGACCTCAGGCATAACATGTTTTTTTAACACAGCAATAATATTCGTATATGACTTCTTTGATGGTTGTTCTAGTAAAAGTAATTTCTTTAAATTTGAATAGGTTTCACCACCAATAAAGGTCAGCACGAATGAAACTTTTTTTCTTCCGTAAACTCATTCAACAAAAAAAAACTGATCCATACGTTCAGCATAATCAACAACACATAATTATTTTTGGTCGCGTTTCACTTTCGTTCAAGAAAACTTTTTCCGTCTTAATAAATGTTTCCGCAAATCAACGGTACTACTTTTGACTAACGTTTTCACTTACAACGGGATCTTTGAAAATTTGGCTTGGAAACACTTAGGACTTTTGTAATTAATTACAGTTATTGTTTTTAACTGGACACTACTATTTCACATGCGTTTAATTAGTTTTATAATAACCAATTACTATTAATTTTATTACCTCGTCACCAAATTGTAATGTCCCGACTCGAATTCCACAAAAGTCCACGTTAATTTTTAAAATGGACGGTGCTGCTCAAGAAAGCCTAAGAGTTTTGGCTTATGGGTCCAACATTCAATCAACTTATATAGTCTTAATTAAATACCAAATTCTAAATTTGTGTACCCAGTAATTTCGAGTATCCTTTTTAAATTTACAATGTATCTGCATTTAGTCGAAATTATTAAGCATTTTAAGGAAAAGCTTTAGAGTCGAGACTAATGATTCCATAAAGGTAAATCTTAAGGGTTGAACCAACCCAGAACTTTAAAACTGCAGCTAGCAAAGCTTTCATCATATGCTTAATCTTCTTTCTTGAAGGAAATTATGATTTGCCTCTACCGGAACTGTATACAAAATTAAAATGGACGCTAGTATTAAAACTGACGGGTAGACCAGAAAGCCAACTGAAAACTCCCAATCTCTACAAAAATAATAACCAGGTAAGCTGGTTGTAAAGACCGAGCCCGTCAGAAACTCTTAATTGACAATATTCGAATCAATACGTGATAGAGATTCATTATGTTCAGTTGCCACGTTGACATTAAATTTCTGTAATCTTCAGAAGAAATTCCTCATAAAAATTATAGCTCAACTAAGCAAGATTTACTCTGGAATTGAAGCAAGATTAATATTTAACCGTAAACTTTCTTTTTTGATACTATTTAGTTCATCCTCTAACGAGCAAATTGCGCCGATTAGGACAACTGCAGTTAGACTAGTAAATTTTAAATCATTTTAAACAAAAAAAGTCGCCATTGATAGTAACGATCGATTGGGCCGCTGATCTTGTAAATCTATCATATATTTCTGATTTTTACAGAAATGTAGCCAATCAGAATGAGACTAGTAATTATGTACAAAATTCATGATATCCTTTAACCCTATAATAATAATATGTCTGCTCATTCATTCACAATCCCACTTCATCATCATCATCATGCAGTTAAATACTACTACAACAAAGACACTCCATCGAAACACCTATACATTCACGATATATCTATGTTTCATATAAACCAAGCAAAAAAAAAATACCATTTTCCATTTATTTACCTGTATACACTCTATGTGTACGCCTTGTCGTAACGTCTGTCAACTGTCTTATGCCAGCATAAATAAAAATATACATAGTCATGCAAATTACTCTTGTTCTATGTATTTATATTTTGATGTTGTTGGATACAAAAAAATGTTTTCCACATATATAAACATCGGTATATGAAAATTTATGATTAATGGATAAATTGGATTGGAAGTAAAAAAAAAAAATAAAATTGTGAGGTAAAAAATGGAATTTTTTTTGAACCAATCAATAAATTAAATTATCGTAGGTATATTTGTGTGTAATGTTATTCACCTGTTTTCCACACAGCAGCTTAAAGTCGATGACGGCATGTAAAGGTGAAACGAGTAAAATTAATTTAAAAAAATAACCTTATCAAGGCAATAACTAATGTTCTATTCTGGTGCTTTAGTAAATTATTAGCCAAGAGTGTATATATCTTTGCAGTCGTGTAGTATAACGACAAAATAGGAAGAATTTTGTTAAATTTTCATAAAGCAGAAAAACAAAAGAAAATCAAACAGACACGAAATTTATTTGATTTTTTATTACTGCGGGCGAAAAAGGTGAAAATTTACTAGATACACATATACCTTTATATATTCATATTATATGATTTTCATTGAAGATGATAGCAAAGCAATATTTTAGAAATAAAGGTAAATTTGGGAAATAACAATAAAATAAGACAAATACTTCAATTTTATGAGATTGTTCGTAAATGAAAATGAATTGCTTCGTTATACATATCTTATATGTGGGTTAGGTCGATGTTTGAATCACGAAATTTGTGATAATGTGTAATAGGAAATTTTGACAGAGTGGAATTTTTAATAAAACCAATAACTTGTGTTTAGCTTCCTGATGCATAATAATGCAAAAATCTGTTTAATTGTTACTATGAAAATTGGTTTCATTCGAAAATTTTAAATACAAATTTTTAACTTTACACATGTTTGAGACCAACTTTACTTAATCTATCCTGTTTAACGTAGCATTAGAAACAAAAACAATAATAAATTAAATTTGATAGTTTTTATATCCACATATCAAACAACGGTAAACTTAATAAATGAGGGCCCACACTTTAAAATTTTATAAACTTTATGTTACATATGAGATGTTTGTAACACATGTTCAACTACACGGATATTATACTATTAAAAATAATACGTTTGACCAAATGGCATCGGTTTCATAAGTCAGATTATAAAGAAATACATGAGAGATGAATGATGATTCTGAATTATTAGAACATTTATCTTATTTTCATACAGGGCAACTCCCAAATGTTACAACTGACTTTGTACCGCGTGCTGAATGCATTGGAAGATCTCCGTGCCGACTAGTATTCAGCCCCTCATTTATAGTTCTATTTAATGATCGATGTGGACGTGTCATTTTTAGATGTTTTTAAAGTACTGAAACAACAAACAATATTACATTTTCGGTCGTTCGCATAATTTTGAACATGATAAACTCCTAGCTCTTATTTGGTTTTGATGTCGGTCGCCATATTTTTCGAAAGAAATTTCAAAATATTTGGAATTTCCTTGCGAAAACTTTTGTTTAACATCTTAATGCCGTTGCTAAGGAGCTTGTCTTGGAAATATAACATTTAACATAAAATTATTTTTGCTGACGATAATGTATTAATTCAGCGGCCGACTTTTCAGTAATACCAGAAGAAAACTGATAATTACTTAGAAATTTTAGCAGAGCATATTCAGAAAAATTTCTCATCAGCTTTAATTTCTTTAAAGATGTTTTAAATGGCCGAACATAGCTTCAAACTTCCCCATACGTAAGCTAAATGATTTTAGCCCTGTGATGATTGAATTATTAGAACATTTTCTTTTATACAAATATGTATTCATCTATAACTTTATAAATAATAATTGTATTTTTGTTTTTTTTTTTTCAGGTACGGAAAACTTTAACACCATTTACGTAAGTTTAAAATAAATGATTTAAAATTTGCTAAAGAATTTTACTGTTAAATTTTAAAACGTTTTTGGTATATTGATATTTTGATGAATTTTTGTTAAATAAAACAACTAGAACTTGTTGTTACATACAAATTTCAGCAGAAACATTTTATTAGGGAAGCTTTTCTCAGGATTCACTGCCTAAAATATTTAGTCTAATAATCGTTATATGTTCAGTTAAAATATATTGCTAATAATCTTTTAATTAAGGCAATAAAAAATGTCTAACAGTAACTAATTAACAAGCACTAAAACTATTCTTGAATTGGGGCGAAATTGATGATGATAATTTTTAAGTATTATAGATGGCGTATAATTTGCGGAATCGAACCGTCCGAGAAGTGCTAGTAAGCGATGATGAGCATCGTGAATCCATCGACGAAACATCTTCAGGAGGAGAAGATAACGTGTTTGAGGACAGTAAAGACAATGATTCAGACTTTTCGGTGTGCAGTGCTCCAAAGAGTGCCACGAAAGTAGACCAGAAAGATATGGCATATGGAAGAGGGTACATTGGCTCAAAGCTTTTGTATGAAGGAGAGCGTCAAGCGGCTGGCCAAAACCGTGGTCGGCCATCTTCGACGATAGGAAAAAATTCAGCGTTAATATTTCAAAATAAATACCTTTTTTTAAAGATTCAGTGTCGGACTTATTTTTATCTAAAAAGATACTATCTCAAGGGTACACCGCTAAATTTTTAGCTAAAAATATTGAACATTAAAAAAATAAGGTTAATTTATGGTAAAAAAGCCATTTTCTTTTTTTTTCACAGACCTTTTTTTTTTGGTATGATTAAAATAAAATTTCATTAATGTAATAATTTGGTCTCCTTTAGTAAACTTTAAACTATATTGAAAAAAATTGTCAAAGCTAAATATCCAAAAACTCAAGAAATAATGGACAATTTTCAAGCTGGAGTCTAAAAGACCCCAGTGTGTCATTTAAGGGTTAATATAGAAAGATCTTTGGTTCTATTCACTCACATTTTTAATTTATCTCGATTTGTTGATTAAATTTCATTTGTTGATGATTAAAAATTGTCACGTTCCCCATGCACACATAAATTTGTTAGAATGTACGGAATGAAAATTTGATGAAACAAACGTTGATATTGTCATCATTTTGATTCAATCATGGCGGCAACTGTGGTTGACGTATCGTGCGGTATGTGCAACGAAAATATTAAATCTGATAGTGAAAACAGTGTTCTGTGTAAAGGAAAATGTAATAATAATTTTCATTTAAGTTGTGCGCAAATTAGCGACAAAGATTTCATAAAATATAAAGGTGATAAATATAAAATATGGTTTTGTAAATTGTGCTTGGAATCAAAAACTCCAAATATGACATTACACAGCGTCATCTGTTAATATAAAAGAAAAATCATCAACGTCACCAAATGATCAATCAAATTCAGCAACGGTTAATTTTACGGATGATACTTTTCAAGTATTACAGATGATAATGTGCAAAATTGACTACGTCATCGAACAAAATGAGAATATGGATGCCAAAATTAATAAAATAAATGAAGAGCTCTCAATCAAAGTACAACGTTTGGAAAATAGAATTGAAGTTGTCGAAAAGGAAAATATGGAATTAAAACTGTAGCAGCCGATTAATAGTAATAATTAATCATTGCAATTCAATTATAAATAATCAAATTTGTAATTCGAATTCAAAATAAATATTAATCGCGCTACAAAATAAAATCATAATTTCATTATGAAATGTACTATAACATTTTCTACGAATGTATTGTCGCATCATTTTGTGTGTACATTACTTCGGAACATATAACGCTATTTCCATATAAAAGATACTTTTACTTATATGTATTTCGTTTAGTATGAAACGACAGCAGATTCGATTTCATACCGCATAAAATATATGCACTCACTCAGATGCATAAATTTTTATAGAAAATTAATTCGCCAACGCGATAGACAATCTCCGCTTACGCAGTACGCGCAAACAAATTATATATATTTATCTTTTTCTTGTCCCGTTTTGGATTTATTTTTTATCATGGATAATCATGACGACACACACAATATTATATTGTTTTTATTGTTTTTATAAAATATTTCTGGAAATCAGAATATAGCGTGTCTTGGACCAAATCGGTCAAGTTAATTTTGGGCGTGAAATATAATTTAAAAAACAAATATTTTGAAATTATATCTAAATAAATAATTTAAAACTAAACAAATTATAATTAAATAAATAGTTTTAAAATCTACACAAATTATAAATAAATAAATAGTTTAGTATCAAACACAAAATAAAATAAATAAATAGTTTAAATTCAAACAAATTGAATTGTGTTTTTAATAGTGTTTAAGGGCCATAAGTGGCCAGTGACTATAAAACAATACGTTCGAAATATCAATTTTAGATTGAATGAAATTGAACAATCAAAGATATCAAATAATATAGAAATATCAGGTATTCCAACTAATTAACCTTGAAAACAAAACAGTTTTATTGGACATTATAACAACACTCAGTGAAAAAGTTGGTGGAAAAATTAAGCATGAAAATATTGAGTTCATTTATCGTAAAAGAGGAAATAAAAGTGTCAATGGTGTTCCAAATCCCATCATCGTTGGTGTTACAAATAAATTGATCGGTGATGAGTTTTTGAAAAAATGTCGTCAAACCAATAATTTAAAAACATCAATAGTAAGGACATGGAAACTAGACAAATTTATGTAGGTAAGCAGCTTACAAAAACATCATTGTTTCTATTATCTAAAGCCAAGGAATGTCTTAGAGCTGGTAAATTAAAATTTGTTTGGGTGCAAAATGGTAAAATATTATGTAAACGAGCGGAAGGCAGTTCAGTCATTAAAATTAATAGCTTGAATCGTCTTCAAAATGTCACAAAATATTTCTAATCATATTTTACCGTTTAGCCCCAACATAATTAAGCTAGATAAAATAGAAAACTTGACTTTTTTAAATAAAACCTCGTTGAAGATGTTATACCTGAACGCCCGTAGTATTAAAAATAAAATTGAAGAGTTAGATTGGATACTAAAATCAGCCAAAACTATAATTCATATAGTTGCATTAACGGAGACTTGGATGGACAACCAGAGTGATATCAACTGCTTAAATATTAACGGGTATGAAACAATTTTATGCGGGCGACTAAGTAGGTTGGAAGGTGGTGTCGGTTTTCTAATCCACAGTTCAGTTAAAACTTATGAACACATTGAAAAATTTAGCGATAATCATGTTAGTTATATGGTTGTAAAGTTAATGTTGAGTAAAGACATCTTTCATGTTCATGTTCTCTATAATCCACCTACTTCTAAAAATGATAGTTTTGAAATTTTTTTAAAGTTCTTTGATGAAAAGCTGAATAAATTCTCTATTGCCAAATCAATTTTTACTGGAGATTTTAATTTCAACATATTAGATACCACAAAATCAAGGGTAAAACGCTATCTGAATCTCATCAGTTACAATAACTTCAGCTTAATAAATGATATTACTCCAACAAGACCTGACTCCGGAACAATACTTGATCACTTATTAACAAATCATTTGAGACGTTTATTTTGAAAGTGGAATAAGTCATGTTTTCTTAATATTGAGATAATTAAACATTTGTGTTTTCATGTTATGAAAAAAATCAATACAACTTTTATTTAAAGTGTTTGCATTTATGGTATTACCACAGAATATATATAAACAGAACAATATCTTCTATAGCGCTTTAGTCCTAAGCTGGTGAACAAATATTTTCGTTATTGTTTTTTTCGACTGATTTTGATTTAGAAAAGATAGAAAAATTATTTTATATGCAATCAATGAAACAAAAAAAAATTACAAAAATGTTTGTACCCACCTCTTTCTATTGATAAATAAAACTCAGTACAATTTTAAAACGAAAGAGAAATCTTTACACTTTATAATGTGCTTAAAAGAGATAGACATTCGTGAATAATTTTTGATTTTGGTCTAGTTAGCTTTGCGAAACTTTAAAATCAAATCAACAAATAAACAAAGGACCAATACAAATAAATTAGAAATGCTACACAAACTCATACACAACCTTATGGGAGTTGCAAATTTTCTTTTTGTTATTTCTTCGATATGATTTTAAAGTTTCGCAAAGCTAACTAGACCAAAATCAAAAATTATTCGCGAATGGCTATCTCTTTTAAGCACATTATAAAGTGTAAAGATTTCTCTTTCGTTTTAAAATTGTACTGAGTTTTATTTATCAATAGAAAGAGGTGGGTACAAACATTTTTGTAATTTTTTTTTGTTTCATTGATTGCATATAAAATGATTTTTCTATCTTTTCTAAATCAAAATCAGTCGAAAAAAAACAATAACGAAAATATTTGTTCACCAGCTTAGGACTAAAGCGCTATAGAAGATATTGTTCTGTTTATATATATTCTGTGGTATTACTATACTTACTATTTTTAGCTAAAGTGATAAATTTCATAAGAAGGCTTAGTAAAATACGAGTTTTTTGTACTGGAAATGACTTATTCCACTTTCAAAATAAATATTTTTTAACAAAAATGACTTATACCATCATTTCATATTGATGTAATTCATTAAAGAGAATTTTACATTATAAATAACATCCAGTTATTACAAAGAGAAAGTTACAATGAATTTAATAGGTTTGAATTTCATTTTACTCCTCAACAAGTTGATCCGACTTTTTTAAGTTTTGAAAATATCCATGATGAACAGGTGGAATATATGGGAGCAAATCCATCATGTCTTTATATTTCGCGATTGTGACCGGTCGCCAAGGCTGGGCAAGTTCCATTACACTGAGTAATTAAAATACTTTTAAAAGTTACAGCAAACTCAGTAATTAAAATACAAATTACAATTACTTTACATTTGTAAATTGAAAAATTTGATTTGACGAGACTAGTTTAATGAAAAATCATACCATCAAAATAACGATCATTAACATAAGGTTTTATACTGATGGCTCTAGAACCAAAGCGTAATGAACCTTGTAAAAAATATGTAAACAATAAATTACAAAAACTGATGAAATTAAAATACAAATTACAATTACATAGAATTTAAGTAATTAAAATACAATATAGGTACTGTTACTTACAAATTGTAATTTGTGTTTTCATTACCTAATTCAAATAAATATAATTCGTTACTACTCTGACTTGCCGGTCGCCCACTTGAGTATAACGGCAGTAACTCTATATAACCAAAGTTTTTTGGTCATCCCTTTTTAGTGCTAAGTCCAAAATATAAAACTCTGCATCACTAGTCAAGGACGTTTTGTAGTACATTTTATAAGGAAAACCTCTTATAACTGTATTCAAAAATTAATGCCAGGTTTTATTTATTTCAAAAAATACTTATTCATTCCTCCAAATCTATTTCGTCGCTTTCAAAGTAATCTTCTCCCGACACAATACACTTATGCCAACGTATTTTCGAAACAAGAATTAAAGTCGCCTTCCGGGATAGCCTCCAGAGCGCGAAGCGATTCACGTTTTATCTCTTCTATTGTCTCAAAATGATTTCCCCACAGTGATCTTTTGAGTTTCGAGAATAGCCAGAAGTCACACGATGCTAAATCAGACGAATACGGTGGTTGTGGAACGATATGGATCGAATTTTTGGCGAAAAAGTCACAAGAACGAGTGCAGTGTGGGAAGGTGCATTATCGTGGTGCAAATACCAAGAATTGTCTGCCCACAATTCTCGCCTCTTCTTGCGAACAGCTTAACCCAAACGACGCATAACACTCAAATAAAACTGTTTGTTGAATTCTGAATGGACAACACCACGATAATCGATGAAAACTGTCAACATGACCTTCAACACTTTCACGACCTTCTTTGAACTGTGTATACCACTGGTAAACATTCCTTTCCGACAAATCATGGTAACCGAAGGCTTTCTGCAACATCCTTAACGGTTCTGCACCCGAAATTTCATTCCACAAACAAAATTTAATGCAACTTTTCTTTGGTCAATATAATTAGAAATTGTAAAAAATCGCCGAATGCACTTTTAGATTGTACAAAACCAAGCGTAAAACAAAAACTGATGAATGTTTCGAATTAAAATTTGTCACAGATGTATATCACAATGTTTCCAACTTAGGAAAAAAAATATTTGTCCACGACTAACGTATAATATGCTCATGATAAACTAATTTAATAGGTATGATTGACAGCTGTTTCAAATTCGTCTTTTCTTGCACATCTCGTCATTCGGTGCGATAAAATCACAAGGCTTCGTTGTTTTCACAAAAACTATCACCGCAAAACAATTCGATTTGTTTTTGTTTGCTATGAACTAGTGATTATAAAAAAGTATAGCAAGAAAAAAGCACCGAATGACAGAATTTTTTTAGTGAACGAGATAGCAATACATGCGCTTGATCATACCTACTTTAATTGGTTTATCATGTAATATGCTCATTATACGTTTGTTTCATCACTTATAATGATATCCATTATTCACTGCTAGTTTATCTAGTAGTCTGTTCTTTCATTATTCAATACTTCCAAGTAAATTATTTAATTTTTGAAATTTTATCTAGTAGTCTCTTGCCATTTTCATGATTATTAAACTGTGACGTCAAAATGTCGACGAAAATTATTTAAAGGGTATTTAAAGGATTTGATTATAAAACATAATGATATTTGTCGGTCGTGGACAAAGTATCGTATTCTACTCGCATATAATGGCTGTTATTCACTCAGATGAATTACGACACTCGCCTATCGGCTCGTGTCGCAAACTTCATCTTCGTGAATAACAGCTATCATTATATGCTCGTTGAATAATATATGTACTATTATAATGTGCTGGTTACCCGCGCGATTTAAATTGAAAACTGGCTTTACTTTTTGGACACAGTAGTAAAGCTAAAATTTTATAAATATTAAATGTAAATTGTTGTTGTTGTTATATTTTTTGCTTTCAATGCCTTCTAGATTTATAATATTAATATAAACATCATACTATTAGTTATCATGACATTACACGAATGAACAAGCATGTAATGTGACTTATTCCACTTTCATAATAAACAAAATATTGATAGCGTTTAGTATTCATTCTTTAACCACTATTTCTAGGAATTATTTTACAGTTAAGCGCAAGAATGTAACAAAATATGAAAGATCACTACACTTTAACATGTTATATAACGTTAACTCAATTTTTTAAAAATTTGACTTATTCCACTTTCAAAATAAATGGCTCTTAAATTCTAATATAACTATCAACCATCTGGAACACTCTATGTCAGACCATAACTTATTTTTCTGCGAATTTGAGAATGATGCGGTTGAAAATCATGTAGCAGATACTCCAAACTTTAAAAAAACTAAAATTGATTATAACCACCTTTTCGGAGTAATTACATCTAATTCAATAAATATTAAAGAAAGTGAATCCGCCGACACTATGTACGAGAAATTTAAAAATGATTTTAGTGAAATAATAAATAAGTGTTCTTCTGAAATTATTATACACAATCAAACGAAAGGGAGGATTCATTTAAAACCATGGATTGACTCTCAACTATTGGAAGTGATAAAAATTAAGTACTTTTGGTTTTGTAAATTAAAAAGTGCCAAAAAAAATAATGCAAGTAATTCTGTTATTGGTAAAATTGAAAATGAATTTAAGACCTGGAGAAACAGATATACATTTTTAAAAAGAAATAAAAAAACAATACTTTAGTGATAAATTTAGAAGTAGTGCTAAATAACCCATCCAAAACTTGGGATGCAATCAATAGTGTAATTAGAGATGGTGTCATGAAGTGCAAAGAGTTGATCATATTAAAATCAGAAAACAGAATTATAATTGGCAGAAATGAGGTCGCTAATATTTTTAATAATTTCTTTGCAGATGTCGGGGAATCACTTGCTAATCATTATACTAACAAGCAATACTTAGATACAATTTCGCCTGATATTGTTGATATTCCTTTCGATCTTTCCCCAACAACAATTATTGAAGTGGAGGACGTCATAAATAACTTAAATGATACGAATTCACAAGGAATGAATAATGTTTCAGTTAAAATAGTAAAATTTTGCAAATATTTTCTGTCTGGCAAATTAGTAACCCTAATTAACAAATTTTTTCAATGTGGAATTTTTCCCGAAGATCTTAAATGCAGCAAAATTATACCAATTTTTAAGGGTGGTTGTAAGTTAGATAGAAACAGCTACTGTCCTATTGCTATAATGTCAGTTTTCGCAAAAATATTTGAGACTGTTTTTAAAAGGAGATTAATGGATTTCGTTACCGCAAATAACATTTTGTGCAAGCAACAATATGGATTTAGACCAGCATCACATACAAATATAACCCTGTACGATATTGTGTCATATTTACAACACCAAAAGCATCTCAAACAAAAAACAGCTGCATTGTTTATCGATTTAAAAAAAGCTTTCGATTCAGTCAACATTCACATTTTATTACAGAAATTAAACAAGATGGGAATTTGTGCAAAATCTTTAAACTGGCTGGAATCATATCTGTGTAATAGGAAGCAAGTGGTTATTTTGAATGACGTATCTTCAACCGTAAGAAATGTTAATATTGGAGTACCACAAGGAAGCATATTAGGACCACTGTTATTCCTTTTATACATAAATGATATTTCAAAAATAACACTGCTTGGAAAGATATCTTTATTTGCCGATGCTATAGCTTTGGTATATAATGCTATTAGTGCCGCTGAATTAAATTTAAAGATGAAAATGGACCTAATGTCGATATCTAAATGGCTAAGCGACAATCAACTACAAATGAACATCACTAAAACAAAATTTATTTTGCTTCATGATTACTTTCATCTCGATATCATCTATAACCAAACGCGCATAGAATAAGTTGATCACTACAAATACCTTGGTGTTTATCTGGATAAACAACTTAACTTTAAAAAGCATATTGACGATTTATCTAGCCGTCTTTCAATTGTTGCTGGTGTTTTCAAAAGAATCTCGAACCTCATTGTTGACAGTGTAAAAAGAATAATCTTTTTTTCATTTTTCCATAGTGTCCTCTCTTATGGTATACCAGTTTGGGGTTTTATCATTGAGGAAGGACAAGGGCCCTCGTGTAGGTAGTCCAATGGTATCTGCTCTTGGTATCGATGCTATGGATGCTAGTGCTCAAGATATCCTTAAATTACAGCAGTCAGATGACGAATTAAAAATACTTATTTCCTTTTATCAAAGAACGGTTGTGGTGCGACATGTCAACAGTCAAATAACGTTCGTTTGTACCATCGCCACTGAGGAAAAGTTTATTCGACCAGTTACACAAGTTATCCCATCCAGGCATTCGCGCTTCACGCAAGTTAGTAGCCAATTTAAATAAAGATTGCGCTGAATGAGCAAAAACATGTCTGTCCTATCAAATAAGCAAAATTAACCGTAATATCAGATCAGCGATAGAAACATTTAGTGTACCTCAAGGAAGATTTCAACACATACATTTGGATTTGGTTGGTCCTCTTCCAATATCTAATGGATGCTCTTACGTTCCAACCATAGTTGATAGATTCATCAGGTGATAAATTCACCACGACAATCTAACCAATCGCAGACTAAGTGTGCCGGGATATTTTCCACGAACACCAATAGCGACGTCATCCGCATAGGCAACCACCTTGAAGCCACTATCCTCCAGTCTCAGCAACAGATCATTTATGACCAAGTTCCAGAGCAGGGGGGACAGTACGCCACCCTGCGGCGTGCCCTCTGCTTGCAAATATTCTGGCGGAGGATTTCCCCAGACTGGCATTTATGATCCTGCCTCTTAGCATCTGATCTATCCAGTCCTTAAGATAATCATCCACTCCTAGATTCGAAAGTGCCCGAGTTATAGCCCCTATAAGCACGTTATTAAAGGCTCCCTCAATGTCTAAAAAGGTTACCATCGCGTAATCTCCATATTCGAAAGATTTTTCAATAAAATATGTGAGAGAATGAAGAGAAGTTTCTACAGATCTCCCCTTGCAATAGGCATGTTGAGATTTGGACAGCTTTTCCGGCACAATCGTGCCTCTAATATGAGCTTCTATTTGCCTTTCCAGTATTTTGAAAAGGAAAGAAGACGAGCTGATCGGTCTAAGGTCTTTGGGACTGCAGTGTGAGCGTTGTCCCGCCTTAGGTATGAAAACAACCTTCACTTCCGTTCAGATCCGTAGTTTTTTGTATATCCGCAGGGATAATACCATCAGGTCCTGGCGACTTTTATGGTTTAAAACTGCTAGTCGCCCACAGAATCTTTTTTCTGCTAATAATTTGGCCTACGAGGCTACTTGCCCTTTTACCTGCTGATATAATAGGTGCAGATTCGGAATAACCAGGAAAGTGAGTCTCCAATAGTAGTTCCAGCGATTCCATACTATTCGTGGTCCATGCTCCATCCGGCCTTTGAAGAAAGCTTGGGATGGAAGGGCTAGTAGATAGTACTTTACGCAGCCTGGACATCTCTGAAGACTCCTGAATTTTATCACAGTATAGTCTCCAAGGTCTGTTCTTTGCGCTTCTTAGCTAAAATTTGTAAATTTTGAGGACTTCCGAGTCCCAGTCAATAACGGCTTTTGTTTTCCTTGCTGTATTAAAGAGTCTTTTGCACCGTTGACGTATTTGTTGAATCTCCTTTGACCAACAAGGTGGCCGAGATTTACCCCTAGGCCTACTAAGAAGACAAGAGCCTAGTACCGCTTCGTTAAAAGCGCTGGACAGTTCATCCACTAAGCCATCGAGTTCTACCGTAGTTTTTGGGGTTCAGGCACCTGCACTGGTAGTGAATTTCCCAGAATAGTTCTGAAAATATCCCAGTCGGTTTTCCTCCTGTTTCTGTAGAGAGGGCTGTTCGGAAAGACCAAGCTCATTTCAAATTGAAGATAACAGTGATCAGAAAAGGAGTGGTCTTCCGACACTTTACAAGTGTAATATCCAATACCTCCTGTCTATTTCTAGTTATAAAAGTCGGCTTATTGCCTATGTTACATATATGAAGGTTAGTACTTAGAATGTAGTCAAGGAGTAACTCACCTCGTTCATTTGTGTCCGTACTTCCCCAGATTGAGTGATGAGAATTTGCATCACTCCCCAGGATGACTCCAACCTTGCGCTTTTGAGCCTCCAAAATTGCCTCACCTAGAATGACTGGTGGAATGTTCACTTCATCGTAAGCTAGGTAGGCTGATATTAGCCAGAGGTTTCGTTTAATGACCTCAATGCTGACCGCTGCCACATCTTCATTGCTGAAATTTGGTAGCAGAAAACAATTTATATTATTTTTAACGAGAATGCACGACCGAACCTACCTTGTTTTTCAGTGTGCACTAATCTATAACAGGGTGTCTTGAGTTCAAGTACCCGGTCATCAGCGACACAAGGCTCTTGGATCAAGACAATATCCGTCCCTTCCTTTCCAATTTTTAAAAGTAGAGCAGCAGATACTGCCTTTGAGTAGTGTAGGTTAATCTGCAAAAATGTCACCATCCTTAGACCTTCCTCTCTACCACTGTATCATCAGAGTCCTCCTCTGATGTGAAGTCCTCTGAGATTCCCTTTAATGACTCAAAGGACATTGACATCTCCGTACCTGTGGAGATAGTTTCCGCCTGGCTTTCCCCTTCTTCAGGGCGCCCAGATGAGCTTTCAACAGCTTCCTCAGACTTCGGAGCCTCCGGCTTGTCCGCGTCTTTCTTGTAAATTTTGAGTGTGACTGCACTGAAAGCATAGTTTACGATACCATTGGTTTTTTCCAGCGCAGTCAGTGACTCTCTGTTTAGAATTATGACGGCTGACCTGTAGTCGGCCCGTGGCTCCTCGAGCTTAGCAACTTTCCAGTTGTGCGTTGGCAAATCTGAGTTACCAACCTGCAACAACTGGAGTATTACCTTTGGATCGCTAGGCTCCGAAGGAATCCACACTCTGGATCTCGGCCTACAGGGGATTTCTTCCCTATCTTTAACAACAAAGCTGGCTCCGGGCCATACCTCGCCTAGTCTTTCTACTGCCTTCTTGAAGAGCAGAAGAGATCTCTGATCCGCACATGCAGTCAGTTTCACCTGGCTCCTGTGCCAACCCGCATCCCGACAAGTCGGAGCAAGTCCTGGGTTTTCTGCAAGGATAATCAGGTAGATGGTGGTTAAGGCCCTTTCCACCTGTATCTAATTGGCGGGCGTGATACTGCCATCCTCTTGGGACTGGTCAACAACTGCCACAACCAGCTGATCCTTGAGTACCTCGTTAAGATGCCTCATTTCGGTAGCATGGAGCTTAGTTCTTTTTGCGATCTTAGGACTTTCCTCCTGAGATCTGTTTCTTTTGATCTTTAAGCCAGCTGAAGGACCAGCTTTGTCCGACCTGCCTTCTGGAGAGATATTATTTATCTTCCCCAGGCCAGGGCCCTCCATGCCTGCTTCCTAGTGTTATAGGTTGGCTTTGAGGAACCAGCTTCGTTGGTGCTTTGGTTCCGCATTATATTTCTTTGCTCAGGTTTTGTGCCCAGGTTTTGTAGGCCTAAAGACCCGAGTCTCGTTCTCTACATTTTCCGGTTTTGTAAGAGAACCGGCCTCTTTTGATTTTTGTGTTTGTTGGTCTCCCATATTTGGTCCCTCGAGTAGCGGAGAAAAGAGTGTCCATCTGTGCAGAGATCCGCAATACACAGACAATGCTACTTAATCCGGAGGGCGCCAGGTATCCGGATCCACCGTTAGCGACTGAGCTAGTTTTTAGACTGGGCCCTCAGTCTGGCCGGTTATCGGCACGGTACGAATAAAAACTTAACCCAGCCCAGTGATTTGTTTAAGGTTGACTCCTTTAGCGCCGTGTTTTAGCCTAGAAGCCGAAAAAATCAGCAATCTAGTTACCAGCAGTCACCATGAGGAGGTAACACGAGCACTTGCGGAAGCTGCAAGTTATGGAGCATATCAGCTTGCATCCCCCGAGCAACTTCACGCCTGACTGCCATAATAAAAAGAGTTAATTCAACAGGCAAATTTCGGATTAGTTTATAATTTAACGTTGACTAGAGAATTTTTTTTTCTTTGTATATAGCAGAAATTGTAAAAGGCAATCCAGATTTAGAATCAGCCCAGTGGTGGCCAATATAACCGCTTACTATACTTAGCCAATTTCTAGGGCTACCATAAAATGAATTTTTCCATTTTTTTTTCATAGTTAAGTACGAGAAGGCAATACAGTTTTTGATCTAGTGAGATTTCTAACAAGCAAATCGGATTCAGATGGCCAAGAGGTAGCTAATAGAAAATGTAAAGTCATATTTGTTAAAAACTAATCTGACTTGTGGTTTTTGAATCAACTTTTTAAATGATGTACATAGGTGTATTAAATTTACACTTAAAATTGTGTTGTCATAGGTAGTTTGTTTCAAAGTTGCCTGGGATGAAAGTCTGGGATAACTTTAAGACAGTAAATTCTTTATTATTCATTCAACTTTATGGTAACATTGAAGGTTCAGAATTTCTAAAAACACTCTTTTAAAATTGTTTACTTGTTTTTATATTTTGCAATTTTTTAAAAATTCTATTCTTGCCACGCAAATTTCAATAATTTTCAGGATTTGAAGTTATATTTCAGAATTTTGGTAACCACATTAATTTGTTATTTGTTTCGAACGCTATTTGGCCACACTTGATGTTATTTGTCTCGAACGCTAATCGCTGGATTTGTATCACGAAAGAAGTAAAGTTTTGCAATATGAAAAATATCTTTTTCAATATTAGCTGATTCCGCTTCATGGAACCAAGATAAGGATTTCTTTTAAATATCGTTGCGCATAAATTCCCAAGAAAATTAAAAACCTCCCTCGATTTAAAAAACAATATGCTTAATTATAATCCTGGCATGTAATTTCCGCCTTAATCCATATACAAAATAATTCATATGGAATTTAATGTATGTTTGAGAACATCCTTTTAATCCATATATGCATAATTAAAAAAGCTTCTTCATCCCAATGCGTTGTTTTATCTCTTGCTGTAAACACAAAAAACAGTTTAAAGTTACCTGTAGCCATATTTACCGTCAATTTTACATCAAAAACAATCAAAGCTAAACTAAATAATGTGGATTTGTATGTTCGCCTAAATATCGTTTTATGTTGCATATTCAGGCGTAAAATATCTACACCACTCTCATACATATTAAATAAATTTCCTATCTCCGGTATTAATTACAAAAATCCAATTTAGCTGATATGTGTAACAAACAAAACAAAAAAAAAAACGCTTAATCGTGATTTTTTACATGCGGGAGCTTTGTGTGAAAAAATTACATGTCGAGCGCTTTTTTTTACCATAATAATTTATTACGCTCTCAAAATGGATTAAAATATTATTTTTTTTTTTGTTGTATGATTATTGAGGCGCACAATTTATTCATAATATATTTGTAGGTATTTAGAGTATGCAGTAGAATTATGAGATTGGATCATTTGGAGCAGCAACGAAAATAATTGTTTTGGTTTAATTTTCAATAAAACATGGAATGAAAATAGTTTATATAAAACCGCTGATTGTAATTAATTATTGAATACGAGTATTTTTAATGTTATATGACGTTTGTGTGTTATTGATTTATAGTCAAATAGGATTGTTACATTTATATGTCATACTCAATTTATAATACTTCCGATATCATACAAAATATTATTTCGGTATGCATATTTAATGATGTTTACATTTCACATGCATGTTGAACAATTTTACCACCTAAACCTAAATACCACCGTGGTGCCATACAAGGTTATAAGAATTTCATACAATTTTGTATTCAGTGCATTATTCTTTTATGTTTTTATGTGTTCACAGCACAGTAGTTTCTTTAAATGGCATTAATTGATCCCAAAGGTGAATTTATTATAATATTATAAACGTTTATCTGGCTGTGTGTATTTTATATGCTCCAAAACAGAAAATGCAAATTCGATAAAATAAACCTCAAGTGGGAAATGGTTTTATTATTTTTTATTGCTTTTACGTTACAAGTTCAATTTATGCTTTCCATTTACAAATCACATAATGTTTCCTCGTATAATCCACATTTTGATTAGAAGTCCTTCATTATTATTCAGAATTATGTAGAACAATAAACCGCGCGCGCACACACACACATACACACACACACACACACACACACACACACACACACACACACACAAATACATACACACATAAAACAAATACAAAATATAAATTTATGTAAATAAAAGCTCAACAAAAAAGCCCACCTTCTGCGACACATATTTTTTTATTTAAAACGAATTTTATTTATATATCTGTTGTTGCTGTTGTTATTGTCGTTCTAACTAAACCGTCACAACCAATTCATATACTATTAGCATATATAGATATACCGCATATTGTTTATATTTTCACAGTATGTCATTGCAGCATAAAATAAAAAAATATGAACGAAATGTAAATAATAATCATAAATTTTCTCATAATCATAATCATAAAAAAAATTTTTGTTATAAATTCGCCCTCCGCATAACCACCTCATCATCCTGTGCATAAATAAAAATATATAGAAAGTTGTGTTCTATCTCTATCAATGCTCCCGTTTTTTTTTGTTTTTAATACACACCCAAAAGCACAACAACAACAAAAATGGAAATCATAAAAAAATAACTGCGGAAAATTATGTGTAATTTCACAAAACAAAACGAATTTAATGGAATAATAATAAAAATGATGAGATGATTACGTCAATAAACAAATAAACATAACAGTAAAAAATTGTTTGTATGTAAAAGGTGAACAGGAAATTAAGTGCGACAATTGTTTATCAAAAACAAGGGTGAATGCTTTCAGCTTACAATTGTATGGTGGAAATTATTTAGTAAAAATTGAAAACGTTTTTGTCAGTTTTCGAAAATTCTTTGGTCATTTTGATAAATTAAGCCACACTTAGCGCTGAGGACCTCGTAACTTGTTCATTTTCACTTTTTGGATTCTGGGCTCATTGCTCTCCCTCAATTCTTTGGTCATTTTGATAAATTAAGCCACACTTAGCGCTGAGGACCTCGTAACTTGTTCATTTTCACTTTTTGGATTCAACATATTGATATATACTATCTGGGCTCATTGCTCTCCCTCCTAGATATTTACTGTAGGAAGTACTTCTACTGGAAAGAGGGTAGCATTGATTCCCAAGGACTTCGAGAGAGCAGTCTCACTCTTGTATATTCCTAGCCCTGCCCCGACTTCCGTTTTGATTTTACATTTTTTTTATTTGTATTGTGCATAGACACAAAATGTATTTTTGAACTAATAGTCCAGTCAGTGAAGGTTTTTCGCTCTGCATTTTTACGGACAACACCGATTTTCGTAAAATTTGGACAATAAGTAGGGAATGGCTCAAGGAACAAAAGTTATATAGTGCCGATGTGTGCTTTTACCTTGGGGGTGGATGTCACCACTTCTAGGGGGTAAAAATTAGTACACTCAAAATACCCACAGAAATCGATAGAGGGATAAATTCTAAGCAAAAAATATTGTATGAGCTTTTTTCGGTAAATTAATATTTTTCGAGTTATTCGCGATTGAAAATGTTGATTTTGTATCAAAAAAATGCATGTTTGAGAGCAATCCAAAAATTTCACCGAAAAACGCGATTGGTTTTTTAACGATAACTTCCTTAATTTTAAAGATATATAAATGTTTTAAAAACAATTTTATAGGGAATTTCAAGGGCTATAAGACCTGTAAGGTTGAACTTCCATGAATCCTGCGGTTTTGAGATGTTTGAGTTTAAATGCTTCGGGGAAGGTTGTCCTTGCACTCAAATGCGAACTTAAAACGGAGTTATCTCGATTAATATCATCCCTCTATCGATTTCTGTGGTTATTTTGAGTGTACTAATTTCCACTCCCTAGAAGGGGTGACACCCACCCCCAAGGTAAAAGTACACATCGGCACTATATAACTTTTGTTCCTTGGGCTATTCTCTACCTACTGTCCAAATTTCACGAAAATCGATATTGTCCGTAAGAATTCAGTGGTAATGACCTATTTTTACCGTTAATGACTGGATTATAACACTGAATCATCTATTCCAGAAAAAAGGAGAATATACTTTTGAAATGTTGTACTTTTAGAAAATGCCAATAAACATAAAGTTTTTTCAAAATTCTAACTATAGTCCTGATTCCTTAACTCAACCTTCATTTACAACTCAACTTCCAACTCAATCGCAACGCAATCCTAAATACACCTTCAATCTAAATCTCGACTCAATCACTAATTCAACCTAAAATCAACTTTCAAATCCATTCTAAACCTTACCCCAAATCAACCGTTAATAATTCCTCAACCCCATATTTAACCACAATGCAAGCTAACTTAACTCTAACTCAAGTTCAACTAAACTTAGATCGAACCCAATCTCAATCTTCTACTAAACTCACCACTGAACGGCTTCTAAAATCATCTCGAATCGAGAGCCACAAGCTTGTATAATTTACGTAGTATAAAATTAGTCCCCAACCGAGCCCTCAACCAAATCACTTCAACAAAACAATATTTAACCCTAACTCGATCTCAAGTAAACCCTCAAGCCAACTTTAAACTCAACCACACCATCTCACTTTAAACGTAATCCAACTCCATCTCAACTCTACCCTCAAATCAATATGCTCCGAAAAATTACATGCGCACATGAACTCGGCTCAAAACAAATCAAGCTAACTTCCAAGTCCAATCTTAACTCAATCTTAACTCCAATCTTAACTCCCAAATCAACAAGGTTTAAAAAACTACATGCATACATGAACGCAACTCGAGCTAACACTAATTGAACACACAAATCAATTTTCGGCTGAACTGCTTACTAAAGCCTAACTCAATCCCAACTAAACTCAAAATCAACCCCTACTCAACCCGCAAATGGAACCCAACTCAACTCTCAACTCAACCGCAAACTCAACGCCTAAACCAGGTTATAAAAAAAATTGGTCACGCACCTAGGTACATACAGGGTGTCCGAATTTGGGATGCCAATCCATTAAGGAGTGATTCCATGGTTCATTCTGAGAAAAAATTAATAGGAGGGGGAGGGGTCCAATTTTGATATCCTTTGAGATATAGGGTGTTTAAAAAATTTGGTTCGGAAAAAAAGTACACTCAAATATTAAACTGTAACTTTTTAGTTTTTATCAAAAAAAAAACGTTATAATTTTTTTACTTTTTTTACAATCCCCCAATACAAAGTTTGAGTGTAGGAGTAATAATAGGTGTTCAAATTGCCTTCCTTTTGATTGAATATCGGCTAATATTAGTTTAAGTATACCTTTGGTTATTCCATTTCTTGGTAATTCTTTCCTTATCTGTTGTGCCGCGTGTGAATTCGTTGTATTAGTTCTACTTTTGTTTACAATTTTTTTGGAGTATACAAGCGCCTTCATTGTTCCCCATCCATACAAATTCAATACCGTAAGATCGGCCAATGAATTGGACCATTTCTTTAATTGGGTGATTTTCGTTTAACCAATTCTTAACATTTTTATCGTAGCGACAAAGTACACCATCATGTTGGTAGGTGTGCGAGACTCTACTTAAAATAGGAACATCATCAAAGAGGAGTGGCAAATCCTTCTGTAAAAATTGTAAATAACGATCAATATTTAATCTCGATTGTAGTATGAATGGTCCCAATTAACTTATCCCCAATTACACCAGCACATACGCGGTGCTGAAATAATGTTTTTTTTTCGAATGAGGATTTTCAGCAGCCCAAGTGTATAGATTCCGAAAGTTTGTTATGTCTTCTCTTTTGAATTGAGATTCATCCGTCCACAGGATACGTTTGACAAAACTATCATTGTCCAAATTCTTTTCCATCAACCAATTAAAAAACTCAAATCTTTTATTGCGGTCTATCGCTAATAGTATTTGAACGGCTGTTATATGGTATGGATGAAGATTCTCCTTATGTAATACTTGATGAATTCGGTAGCAAGAGAAGTTCAATTGTTAAGCGAACCTCCTTATGCTAATAGAAGGATTTGCTGCTACATTACGAATTATTTCTTCGTTGACATCCAAATGATTTGGTGAGACTGAAAGGAGCTCCGCCTGAGTATTTGATGTTGTTACGATATCTCGCAGTCTTCTATGAATATTTGTAAATACTATTGCGTCAGGAACGTGACCTCTCGCACAAAGTTTATAGGCAAAGAGGTAAGAAACGAGGAAGTGTTGCTTAGCAATGCATGCAAGTGTAGACTTTAGAATGAAAATGTTTATTTTTTGTTTTTTCAATATTTAAACAAACAGATGCAGATGCAAGATAACCAGTTAAATCTTAATAATAGCCTACACAATTACCAGTCAAATAAGGCTAAGTCGGTTGCTCTCCGATAAATGTTTTGGAAGTTACAGTTTAATATTTGAATGTACTTTTTTCTGAACCAAATTTTTTAAACACCGTGTATCTAAAAGGATATAAAAATGGACCCCCCTCCCATACGATTTTTTTCTCAGAATGAACCAAAGAATCACCCCTTAACGGATTAGCATCCCAAACCCGGACACCCTGTATATCATTAGGTAGTTCGGGTTATTTCATATGGTGGATCCTTTTGATGTACCGTCCAAAAGCTTTTCAATTCCCGCTTTTCCATTACATACCAATAGAAACAGATTGTGAAAAAAATTCAAGTTGGATAAATTGTTCTCGACATACCGTGGGTACATACAAGTTTTACTTTCTTTTACTTTTTCCTCTTTTACGTTTTACTTTTTTCTTTTTACTTTTTCCATTTTCCATTTTTTTTTTGCTTTTTCCATTTTCCATCTTTCTTTTTTCTTTTTCCATCTTTCATTTTTATTTTTACTTCTTCCATTTTTCTTTTTCCATGTTCCATGTTCCATTTTTCTTTTTCCATTTTACATTTTACTTTATTCTTTTTACTTTTTCCTTTTTAATTTTTACTTTTTACTTTTTACTTTTTACTTTTTACTTTGTACTTTTTACTTTTTACATTTTACTTTTTACTTTTTACTTTTTACTTTTTACTTTTTACTTTTTACTTTTTACTTTTTACTTTTTACTTTTTACTTTTTACTTTTTACTTTTTACTTTTTACTTTTTACTTTTTACTTTTTACTTTTTACTTTTTACTTTTTACTTTTTACTTTTTACTTTTTACTTTTTACTTTTTACTTTTTACTTTTTACTTTTTACTTTTTACTTTTTACTTTTTACTTTTTACTTTTTACTTTTTACTTTTTACTTTTTACTTTTTACTTTTTACTTTTTACTTTTTACTTTTTACTTTTTACTTTTTACTTTTTACTTTTTACTTTTCACTTTTTACTTTTTACTTTTTACTTTTTACTTTTTACTTTTTACTTTTTACTTTTTACTTTTTACTTTTTACTTTTTACTTTTTACTTTTTACTTTTTACTTTTTACTTTGAATTTTAAATTTTAAAATTTAACTTTTAACATTTATTGAACTTTTAACTTTTAACTTTGAATTTGTAACTTTTTAATTTTTACATTTTACTTTTTACTTTTACTTTTTACTTTTTACTTTTTACTTTTTACTTTTTACTTTTTACTTTTTACTTTTTACTTTTTACTTTTTACTTTTTACTTTTTACTTTTTACTTTTTACTTTTTACTTTTTACTTTTTACTTTTTACTTTTTACTTTTTACTTTTTACTTTTTACTTTTTACTTTTTACTTTTTACTTTTTACTTTTTACTTTTTACTTTTTACTTTTTACTTTTTACTTTTTACTTTTTACTTTTTACTTTGAATTTTAAATTTTAAAATTTAACTTTTAACATTTATTGAACTTTTAACTTTTAACTTTGAATTTGTAACTTTTTACTTTTTACTTTTTAATTTTTACATTTTACTTTTTACTTTTACTTTTTACTTTTTACTTTTTACTTTTTACTTTTTACTTTTTACTTTTTACTTTTTACTTTTTACTTTTTACTTTTTACTTTTTACTTTTTACTTTTTACTTTTTACTTTTTACTTTTTACTTTTTACTTTTTACTTTTTACTTTTTACTTTTTACTTTTTACTTTTTACTTTTTACTTTTTACTTTTTACTTTTAACTTTTAACTTTCAACTTTTTCCATTTTCCATTGTACTTTTTACTTTTTACTCTTTATTTTTTACTTTCTAATTTTACTTTCAACTTTTAACTTTTAACTTAATATACTTATGTACGTATCCATAGCGTAAAGTACGGTCTCGTCGTCAACATGGTAAACGTGTTTTCATCAAGTTTAAACAAATTCCTTGTGAATATAATTAGTTCAGAGGAAATCAATAACCTTCAAAATGTGTTTCAGTTACAGAAATATTTAAATTACCCGAAACTGTACGAGACTTGACAATTTGTTTCGGTATGACTAATTATTACCGCCGCATGTTTCATGCAGCTGCCATTCAAATAATACTCAATAAATTCCTCAAAGCGTGTTATCGAAAATATTTGACTTCTACCATCAGTACTTGTAATTGCGAAATTGAGAAGTTGAACACAGTTATTTCGAAATTTATAAAGCACTAAAACTATTTTTTTTTGTTTTTTTGCTCTACCACAACCTAATATCATCTTCACCGCAATCTTATACAAATGTTTACTACAGTGCTTATTTACTATATGAGCTAAAAATTTTCCTATATTGACGCATACATAGATGATGCTGTAATGAGATATCATTATTAAATTTCGAAAATAGAACTTTTTGTTAGGCGCCATTATCATTTAACGGGTATTTTAACTACGCAAACCACAATGTCCTAAAACAAAATATTTTTGTAGCACTTATAATCTTCAGGCTCGAGCTCCAACCACACCAAATTTGCCGTTAAAACTTAATAAAAATACATTTTTAGTAATCGCTGAATGCAAATCGACAATTCTTATGAATAACATTTTGACTTTGACAAAATTTGTCCATACAATTTTAAAATTATTTTCATTCTATGAGAGTGAATCTTTTGAGTTGCGAGGCTTTCTATTTTTATAATTTCAGGAAAAAAGGAACTTAAAAGCGTTTCAAGAAATGAAACATTTTACATGTGCCTTCGTGTTTAAGAATTCATGTAATTCATATGAAAAATTTATATGTTTTAGACATTTTCAAAATATTTATTTTAGGTTTCCATTATAATATTTTTGCTAGGCCTTGTAGCTGGTAAGTGCAACGTAGCCTGCTATTATGTTTTATATTAAATTTATTAACTTCACATAAATTAATTGAAATGAATGTACATCGAGCTTAATCACAAATTTTCCCAAAAATGATTGCCATCATTTATTTTATTTATGTACAGGCCAATTACAATTCTCGAAATACCTACTGTAATTTACTAACACACGTAGGTACATACGCTATATAAAAGTTTTAATAATTTCTCGGTAAATCAATCAATCGGAAAAGTGTATAGGAAAACAATATAAAATTATTTGTTCGAAAAAAGGAAAAAATAAAATTGAAATGTGAGATAAAACAAGATCCTCTCGATACAGATATACACACACACAACCATATCCAAGTGCTATTAATTATTTACACCAAAAAGAATTATTTTTCATTTCTCAAATTTCCAATCTCAAGTAAAAATTAAATAACAAAAAATAAAATTGTGAAATTGGAATCCCTAAAAAGATGATTAATCTTGTCATGGTCTTGTGTGAAAAGAACAACAACAAAAATGTAAGATTTTAATTTTTTGATTAGTAACACACAAAATAAGATTGACATTGAATATTTTCCGGACAGCAACCAAAAAATAAAATAAAAACGACCTACCTGCTGCTTGTGTTTAAAACGACGTCGACTCGATGTTTGAACAAAAAACTTTAATTTTCCTTCCAGCATTTTGTTTTTTTGTACATAGTATAGCTATAAGTCTCATTTTCTTCCTTCGAAGATTAATGATGCCGATTATTTAAAAAAATACATTTTCAGTTTAGTTTTCTATGCTTTTTGTGATTCAGAAGAAGATTTTTTATGTTTCATTTATTTCCATGAGACAATGATAAGAAAATTAAAATGTCTTATGACAAATGGAGTAGTGCTGCTTTCAGGGTGGCAAGCAAACTTTAATATTTAAAAGAAAAGAAATAATAATTTTTATAAGTTGAATTTATTGATTTTTTTTTTGTTCATTACTTTTCTTTGGTTTAAACTGTGACAAGTACCTATTTCATACAGATTAACTGTTTTTTGTTTGTTTTATAATAATTTTTTTCTGTCAATTTTCTTTTTGCTTTTAATTTTTAATTATAAAATTTGGTCTGCCTCTCAAAACCTAGTTAATCTTTTTTTATTGACGGTATTATCGCTAAGGGGGTCGACAGATAATGAAAATGAAGTAACTCAGTATGTCCACGACAAAAATGATTTTTTCAAATAACGTTGTCTGGTCGGCTATTTGTGAATTCGATTCGAAAGTATTCGAGTTTTCGAAGTCGTGTTCAAGTCGTTCGAATTGAATTCCTAAATAGCCCTTCTAATCTAAATTTAATTTCCAAATGTAACTATGACTTATTGGCAAAATTTTTCTTGTGCCGAGAGAAATGATCTATGACAAGAAAACAAGGTGATGAACCAATTTAGAAAATAAAAAGGGTTACTATATGATACTTTCAGAGCCGAATGAAGATTTTACTAAATGTAGTTTTACCAAATGCTTATGTCCAAGGTATATTTCAAAGATTTTTTATTATTATACTGTATCTTGACAATTTATTCTGTCTTAATTCGGTAAATACTTTTTATAGACTGCCTCGTTCTATATTTACAAAATCCTTGTTTTGTAAATATAGAACGAGGTATTGTTTCCAGGTATTGTTCACATGTATTATTAGTATCTTCTAATTTATGTTACTATATTACATCTTCCCGCTTTTAATAAATTTCTTGTTTTTTCTTTTTCTTACAAGATTTGACTTACATTCTTAACTTAGTTGTTATACAAAATTATTTTTATTTTTATGCCAATCTTTCAGGAATTGTTCTAGTCTTGCTGATCTGCTTAAAAAATATTCGTCTTCTTCCCTTTGGGTTAATTTTGGCGGTCATACTTCTCGTTTTTTTACACTCGACATATAGGTACAATGTACAATCTTCATCTTCCAATGATGACTTTTTTAACTGATGACCTGAAACTCTTCTTACAACGTATACTCAATTTTTTAAAATTCTGGCTGGTAGTCATTTAACGAAATCTCGCAAATGATTCCGGTACATGACCTTTTACCCTTCACTGAATCTTTTAATTTCATCCATATTTTGCTTCCCAAATTGTTTTTGATTATTTTCTTTAAACTTAAAGCTAACTGTTTTACAATTTTTATTATTACAATCCTTAAGACTAGCCCTATTTTCATCTTCAACTCTAGAATTAATAGAATTATGTACATACTTCAGTCTAAAGAGACCAAAGCATTGAAATCCTGTCAAAAATGATGAAAAATTCAATTTTCTCGACGTTTTGAAAGTCCCTGAGTCTGAAAATGCAAAAAAAAAAAATTGTCCGTCCGTCTGTCTGGATGTCTGGATGTCTGTGTCTCTGGATGTCTGGACCCATGGTATCTCGAGAAAGGCTTGTCCGATTTTGAATTTTTTTTCGCCAATCTGTTTCTATAGTCAAGGCGGAGATTTGAAAAGCTTTTGGAGACTGTACGTCAAGAGGGTGGGGTACCTGCCATACGAATTGACCCAAAATACCTGCGGTTTTATAAATATTTACGATTTTTTTATGTATGCTGGTTTGATTATTATTGAATTAGGCATTGAATTGGGAATTGATTTGAAGGTTGAGTTAGGGGTAAATTTGAGGGTTGAGTTGAAGTTGAGTTGGAGTTGAGTTGGGGTTGCATTAGGATGTAGTGAGTAGTTAACACATTTTTTATATGATGGAACTTGCGCTTGCCTATTTATCAACCGATTATTATGAAATTTGACATGTGTATCGGAAATGGGAATCTAAAATGATTTTTTGGATAAAGTTCTGGAATATGGCCAAGTATGATGGAAGTTGCCTATTTTTCAACCGATTAAGATGAAATTCGATACGTGCGTTGGAAATGTGATTCTAAAATGATTTTTGGATGAAGTTCTGGAATATGGCCAAGTATGATGGAACTTGACTATTTCTCATCACATGTGCGTTGAAAATGGGATTCTAAAATTGTTTTGGATGAAGTTCTGGAATATGGCCAAGTATAATGAAACTTGCCCATTTTTCAACCGATTATGATGAAATTCGACATGTGCGTTGAAAATGGGATTCTAAAATGGTGTTTGGATGAAGTTCTGGAATATGGCCAAGTAGGTGGCACTTGCCCATTTCTCAACCGAATTTTGGATGAAGTTCTGGAATATGGCCAAGTATGATGGAACTTGCCCATTTCTCAACCGATTATGATGAAATTCGACATGTGCGTTGAAAATGAGATTCTAAAATGTTGTTTGGATGAAGTTCTGGAATATGGCCAAGTAGGTGGCATTTGCCCATTTCTCAACCGATTATTATGAAATTTGACATGTGTGTTGGAAATGTGATTCTGAAACGAGTTTTGGCTGATGTTCTGGAGTAGGGCCAAGTATGATGGAACTTGCCCATTTCTCAACCGATTATGATGAAATTCGATATGTGCGTTGAAAATGGGATTCTAAAATAGTGTTTGGATGAAGTTCTGGAATATGGCCAAGTAGGTGGCACTTGCCCATTTCTCAACCGATTTTGATGAAATTCGACTTGTGCATTGGAAATAGGATTCTAACATGTTTTTTGGATGAAGTTCTGGAATAAGGCCAAGTATGATGAAACTGGCCCATTTCTCAACAGATTTTGATGAAATTCGATATGTGTATTGGAAATGGGATTCTAAAATGAGTTGTAGATGAAATTCTGGAGTAGGATGGATTTTGGCAATTTCTTAATGGGGTATATATCATCAAATTTGATATGGGTGTTGGGAATGGAATTCTAAAATAATTTTTTGATAAAGCTTTGGAATATGGCCAAGTAGGATGGAACTTAGTTATTCCTTACCCGATTATTATGAAATTTAACATGTGCGTTGTAAATGGTATTCTAAAATGATTTTTGGTTAAAGTTCTAGAATATGGTCAGTTACACGGTTAGAAATACTACTTTCGGTATAAACTTCTAAAATACCTTTTTTTGTGTTATATTGGATGCCTGTACCCCTGCTACTAAAGCTTTTGACCTGTTTGGCTGTTGTTGTATGTATAAGTAAATATATTATGTTAGTTAAAATAGAAATAAGTACTGTCAAAACTGTCACACCAACTTTATGACACAGGTGACAGGTGAATGCAATCCTCATTGAAAAAACCAAAGACCGAAGTTCTGATCACCTCGTGAGGTTTCAGCCCTTTATATTTTAGTATTGTACGAACTTTGTAATTAAATAATAAATCATTAGGAGGCAGTAGTAACAGATGATGGAGTGTTGTTATAGCCAAAACACAATTTATTTATATTTTCTTTAATGGAAATCCTTTCTTTTAATTGAACTAAAAATTTCTACAAATACGCCTTCACCGTTTGTACACCCCTTTCAGCCCACGCATTCGACTCAGGACTGTAAGCAGGTGAATGTATGGTGCCATTATTCGACACTAAGATTTTTGGTATTTCAAAATATTTAAATATTGCTTCTAAATGAGTAACTCTGCCGTAGTTTTAAACATTATGCGTGATATCTATAAATTTTGAATAAGCATCGACAAAAATTAAAAACTTATGGTTATTAAAATCAAAAAAATCTCTATGGACCCTCTCGAAAGGATACTGCACCGGATAGCATTTGGACTTTATAGGTGATTTTCTAACATTTTGGATACTTGACAACAACTTGTGATTTTACTTTCAATATCTTTGTTTATATTTACCCTGCAAACTGTACTTCTTGATACAATTTTTATACGTATAATACCATCATGGTTAATATGAATTAGATCCAGAACCTTTCAAATTAACGAAGATGGAACCACAATCCTATTCCCAAATAAGAAACAACCATTTTTAATGCTTAAACTATTTCTCAACCTAAAATAATTTTTTATTTCATCGCTAAATTTACAATGCCAACTGTCTTTAACACATTTATATACCGTAGATCTGCTTTAGTATGTTGTGCAACTTCTTCACAATTTTTCTCCGCTTTTGATAGAGTACACGACATAAACAAAACAGGTCTCTCTTGGTCATCAATTACAATTGACAGCACCGCTTCTATGTACATCATAAGGACTAGCATCTGTAGCCACAAAATTGGTTTTGTTGGATCAAATAATGATAAAACATTATTACTAGTTACAAGTAGTTTACATTTATGAAATGTTTTTTGACACGCATCAGACCAGTCATATTTCACGCCCTTATTTAATAATTTATATAATAGGTTTAATTCTGAGGCTAGATTGTGAATAAAACCGATTTGGTGCTTTGACAATAGCTTCTACTTTTTTAGAAGATGGTCTTATTTCACTACCAGATACAACGGGACCCCGAAAATCACCTGACATTTCAAAAAACCTACACTTTTCTATATTTATTTAGACGGCTTAGAACTTCCATTAAACACTCACGACATTCTTTATAATTTGCACCACCAACTAATATATCATCTAAATAACACAAGGTATTTTTGCAGCCCTGTAATTTACGATCAATTGTTGATTGAACAATTGATGGTGCACTCTTGATTCCATAGAGTAAAGAAGTATATTGAAATAATCCTTTTAGAGTATTGATTGTAAGATATTGACGAGAATTATCAGATAATCTCAGTTGTTGGTATGCCCCAGTTAAATCTATAACACAATAAATCTGCAAATTGAAAGACTTCCAAATATATCGTCACCCTAGGTAATCGATAAAGTGCTCTGTTTGAATATATCTCTTTATCGTGACTTTACAATCTATAGATGTCCTTACTTATTATTTGATTTAGGTAATACCACTATTGGACTTGCCCACTAACTAAAACGCACTGGGACTAAACGCCTCCTCCGTATAACTTATCTAGTTCTAATTCGGCAATACTACGAATATGGTAAGGTATTACATACGCACGGTGAAAATCGGAACCGTATTTTTCTTCATCACTTTTTTCGCTTCGAAATCTTTAATACAACCGCCCGAGGAGGGTAGTACAAACGGAAAATTTGCCTGAATAAATGCAATAAAATAATGTGCTTACTTACCATTTTAATTTGTAATAGTTTTCTTTCTAATCCAGAAACAATTTGTTTACCGAAATGCGTCCCATTAGTGGTTTACATTTCTTTTCACTGTTAATCACTACCAGTTCCATCATTTGTTCTTCTGCATCTCGTTCTATTTTGACATTCACATTTATTTTGCTGGAATCCTTAATTCTATCTCCTGTTACTGTACTAAAATGATAATTAATCTTAATTATTGAACATGATTGAAATATTCTAAATACTTATCTAAGGCTGATGCTCCGGTATCTACTTCCATTTCAATTGGTTTATCCTTGATGAATACTTGCATTGCTAATGGATTAACTGATGGAATCATAATGACTGGTAATTCTGTTCAATATTAAAAATTTGCAAAATTATTGATATCTTCCAAAATTTTTTAATTCTGTTACTGATGGATGGGGATCCCGATGTTTGACTAGCTTCTTGATAATTGCGTTGAATACAATTTGATGATGATTTTATTTGATGTTCCTCTTCGACACATTTTAGACGTATGACTAAGATTGCCACACGTAAAACTTTTCCATGATTTTGCTGGATAATAACACAGAATATAATATAAACAGAACAATATCTTCTATTGCGCTTTAGTCCTAAGCTGGTGAACAAATATTTTCGTTATTGTTTTTTTCGACTGATTTTGATTTAGAAAAGATAGAAAAATCATTTTATGTGCAATCAATGAAACAAAAAAAAGTACAAAAATATTTGAATCGTTTATTCTTGAAAGGGCTCATGTCCACTTTTTCAAATTATTCAGGAAATAAAAAAAACTATATATTGTCAACAAAAATAAGTTTAGGAGGGAATTTGAGTTTGTTGATGAAAATGTGAGTTGCTATGAAGTGTTAAGCTGAATTTTGAGGTTATTTGTCAATTATTACAGCTTTTATGCTCATTTTAAAGCATAGACATGAGCCCTTTCTAGAATAAACGAATCGTTTATTCTTGAAATAATTGAAAAATAACCCCAAAATTCAGCTTTATTTCATTTTAACCATTCTGTAAACAGCCCTCAGAGGGAATAATTTCTAAATCAAAACAGAATGTGTATTTATTAAAATCATAAATTTCAAATTAATCAAATTAATAATTTATATATTAAAATGATGTCGATCTTTGTTTTAATTATTTAATGTGAATTACGGTTAATTGTTACAAGAAAGATAATCGTTATATAACTAATGATTAACTCTCTCTTTTTCAGGTTTTTTTTTTAAATATTAGTTTAGTATAAAAGAGCACACGGCCTGGACATGTGCCCTTTCTAGAATAAATGATTTTTTTTTGCAAGGTAAGGTGGCGTTCCATTAACCATATGGTAATTTCGTCTTGTCATAAAACGTATTTAAGTGTCTATGATACAAAACCGCCATAATACTAATTTTGACAAAAAGTGGACATGAGCCCTTTCAAGAATAAACGATTCATTTGTACCCTCCTCTTTGTTTTGATAAATGAAAAGCAGTACAATTTTAAAAGGAAAGAGAAATCTTTTCACTTTATAATGTGCTTAAAAGAGATAGATGATCATGAATAATTTTTGATTTTGCTCTAGTTAGCTTTGCGAAATTTTAAAATCAAATCAAAAAATAACCAAAGGACCAATACAAGTTGCAAATTTCCTTTTTGTTTGATGTGATTTTAAAGTTTCGCAAAGCTAACTAGAGCAAAATCAAAAATTATTCATGATCATCTATCTCTTTTAAGCACATTATAAAGTGAAAAAATTTCTCTTTCCTTTTAAAATTGTACTGATTTTTATTTATCAAAACAAAGAGGAGGGTACAAACATTTTTGTACTTTTTTAGTTTCATTGATTGCACATAAAATGATTTTTCTATCTTTTCTAAATCAAAATCAGTCGAAAAAAACAATAACGAAAATATTTGTTCACCAGGGGGTCAACTCTCGTTCTGTGAAAAGTACAATGAAAAGTATTTTCAGTGAGAAATACAGATTTCCGATTCATGTCTCATGAGAAGGAAAAAAATGACGTCAAAATCTTCTCATATGAAAAAAACTTTCTCACCGAGTATTTTGGTCGTGGGAATATAAATGAATATGGAAATTCAGTTTTATAACACCTAAATTTGCAATTTTAATGTTAAATGTGCAACCAAACTATAATACTAGTCACTTTAAAACTAATTTATAAGCAAAGGCCCCTATGTGATATGTAGTGAGAATTGGGCCCCTCGTTTTTGTACTTTCGCATGAAGATAGAGTCTTGAAATTGAAATATATGTTTAATCACATCTTTCGAAACCTGTCTGCAAAATATGAGCAGCAGCCTTTTCTTCGTTTTCCAGAAACTGAATTTTTACTAGACCAATTTTTACATGTGTAAGCATAGGAAAGCATAGAACAATGGCATTTTACATATGAGCCGTTAATTTTGAAAGTCGTGCAAGTCCACTTTTCAAAAAATTTAAGTTAATGATAACAATAGACAAATAAAAGTATAATCTTTCTAACGGTGAACAATTTATAGTCAAAATTCAAAAAAAATAATCCCTAATACTTGTGCAAAAAATAAGAAAATTCAAAATCCCGTATATTCTTGCATTTTTTGTTTTTCTATTCCTTCATTTTCTCGTTTCAACAAAATGTGGACTTGCCCCACTTTCAAAATAAACGGCTCATATGTTCGCATTGAGATACAATTTAGATTTTTCACATACATGTTATATAAGAATCGTAGAACAACATACTAAAAATTCTCTAGCAGCCCCTTCTTTGTTCGCATACAATTGGACTAAAAAAATTATTTGTATGCACGAGATATCAGATACACATTACACATTACTCTCAATCTCAATCAGTACAATTTGGTTCATAACTTTTATGTTTATATAACAATCACATATATAACAGACTATACAACTCATTGGAAATTGGACCAATCAGATAGTTCAATTTTACACAACTAGTGGTGTTTCGGCCACAAACAAGTAAATCATATTATGTTATAATCATATCATCCATGAATATAAACAAACAATTAATATTTTTGACATTTCGCAAAAATGAGTTAATTTGGTGCAGTTTTTATTTGGTTGTGTAATATATTTGGTTGATTCGTTGTATAGTCTTAACGTATACAACTCTAGCTTCGAAAATCATCTGAATATACAGTTGCGGACTCGATGTGTTACCTAGGAAACACATCTCGTCCTCTTAACTGTATATTAGATTATTTTCGAACCTCTTGTTGTATAACTACTGTTGTATAAATCGTATTTCAAGTCTTGTTTTGAGTAATTTAACTTGTGTGTAACATAATCTTTAATACTTTTTCAATTTGTTAACTTGTGTGTTCATCATCATTAGAACTATTTGACTTGTATGTTAAATCATCATTAGAACTGTTTGACTTAACACTAATGGGTCCAGAAGGTAAAATGTACTTTTTATATTTATTTTGCATGTAATCTCATAAAATTGTTTATTGTAGTTGAACGATCTCATATTCTCTGTGGCATATGTAAGTCACGCATATTGAAATGGCGAGGAGTTTGCACTTTAGGGGCACCTTCTTTATGGATAAATGTTACTACATACTCAAAAAGCGTAGGAAAGTCATATAATCCAAATAGTTATGCCTGTTTGAAGTGTCATTCAAGATTAAAGTTCAAAAGATATCACTTGCTGCCTGGTAATACAGCTGAGGGTAATACTGTGGACAATAATTTGCATGATTATGAAATGGATATAACTCCTGATAGTTCTTGTTGCACTACATCTTCAGAGATTGATTTCCAGGCTTCAACCATGAATAGTACAACTTCATTTTCGACATTAGAAAACACAAGTACTGAATCTCAATCTGAATTTACATCTGAATTTCTCAGTAGTCAAGCTTCTGTAACATCAAGCAAAGTTTCTTCTGTTCCAAGAAATGGAATTACAGTCAATCTTCCTAGCTGCTCTGGTACACAGAGAAATTGTTTTATTTGTAAAGAAGCTGGTAGATGTAGGATTTCCAAAGAAGCGATCATCGATATGTGGAAAAGAAAGAAAATTGTTATTCCAATGAGCAATAGATGCTGTCGCTCACATTTTGACAAAAATGGCTTGTTTAATAAGAACACTTTAGAATCATTAGTTGCAACTAAAGAAACAATAGTATTGTCCGCTGAAGATATTGAAGAATTTTTCAATGCCGTCCACTTTAGTAAGGCCAACTCATACTCTAAAATCGATTTCGACAACGGCTCTCCACTAACTCCATATGACTATCAGAAATTCACTGGGATTTCACAAGAAAATTTCGATTGCCTTCATGCTTTTGTAAAGCCACACATCAGAAATAGTTGCAACAGATCTACGAGAAATGCGTTAGGAATATTCCTAGTAAAACTAAGGATGAACTTGTCACAGGAATTTTTGGCATATTTATTCAATGTAGATGATCAAGCAAGAGTGTCTGCAATATTTGAATCTGTTCGAAAAGCCTTGGATGAGCATTTTGTCCATCTTCATTTAGGTTATAATCATCTATCACGAGAAAAAAGAAAATTCTATTGTAGTTGTCATTGATGGTACTTATCTATATGTTCAAAAGTCAAGTGATCATGAGTTACAATTATTGACGTATTCCAATCATAAGCACAGAAACTTATTGAAGCCCATGATTGTGGTTTTCCCTGACGGATACATTCTTGAGGCTGAAGGTTTGTTTTTTGCAAACAACGACAATAGCGATTCTTAAATTTTAGAATACTTGATTTCTACCCCTTATGGATTTACAAAATATTTCTTAGAGAATGATGTTTTACTTCTCGATCGTGGGTTCAGAGATGTCATAGAAAAGTTGAAATTTCTAAAACTTAATCCAATAATGCCTCATTTACTAACCAAGGGACAAAAGCAGTTTTGCACAAAAGATGCTAATGAGTCCAGAGCTGTGACTATGAATCGATGGATAGTGGAAAGTGTGAACAGCAGAATCAAAAAATACAAGTTCTTTGCTTCAACTATTGAAGTCACTAATTTCCCCAAGCTGTCATCTTTAACTAAAATTCTTTGTGCCTTACTGAATGCATACCTTCCTCCTATGTTTACAGAAAACGAAAATCATGCACGTTATGCAGAGAAGGCAATTAGCAAATGAATGATGACAATTCTCTTCAAAAGACGATTGAAGAGCTAGGCCTTGAAAACCAACGAATTTGTTGGGAGGAGGCTACTAATCAGATTCAAGACTTTCCATGTTTATCAGAACAAGAAATTAAAAATGTCACTTTAGGTATTTATCAGTTAGACCAAGGAAAAAGATATACTTATGAACACATGAAGGCAGATTCTAGTTACAAGATCTTTATACATAACGAAATGAAGAATTTGATAAGATGCAAAATTGAAAGTCGTTTTTCGTCAACTCGTATTCATCAGTTATGGTTAGAATTCATTCCTAATGGTAGTGGAGCCGAATCAATATTAGGATATTATTGTAAGTGCAAAACTGGGAGCAGAGTTGTCGGTACATGCAGTCATATAACTTCAGTGATATGGTATTTGGGCTACGCAAGACACAACCCAAATGTATTATCAAAGCACCGCAAAGGTCTAGCAGATAATATTATAAATGCTATGAATTCTGGCTGTCAAATCTCAGACTCCGATTCAGATTGAGTCTCTACATAACTTTTTCTAAAGTTACAATAGTTTAGTAAGGAATGTTTCTATGGATAAGTTTGTTTTGCTCCTTCCAAAATAATGTGAATTTTTTATGCTGCTTATTTTGGATTTTGGAATAAGGTTATTTCTGCGCTTATCCAAAAATTCTCCGATAAAATAAACACGATAATAAATGAAATACCAATTGAATACAATTTTTAGATTTTTTATTAATAATGATCGCACTTCTGTTTCGCTTAGTAGTGTGCAAATTAATTATACAGTCCCGTACTAAATGATAGCCGCACTCCTAATTTAAGATTTATTTCATTTCAAATAAATTCTTTTAAAATTCTTCCTTTGCAAAAATAATACTTTTCACTTTACCAATGCGGTCTATAAATAGAAGTCATTATTCTCTGCGGCGTCATGGAAAATTTATGGGTAACCCTCATTTAGTATGGTAAAAAAGATAGCCGCATACAATATTTTATTGTTTTTAATAGGAAATAAATATAAAAAGCACAGTTATAAAAATGATTTTTTATTCCAATTAATATTTTGTGTTTCGGCCATTGTTTTTAATTATTTCGAAAATTCGATTTGGCATACTTTTGTACAAGTTTTGGCATATTAATTTGAAATATTAGCCCATTCGCGTTGTACTGATGACTTTAGTTCATGAACGCTGCTGTATTGTGTTCCTTCAGCATACACAACTCTGCTGAGTACACCCCATATGTTTTCGATGCTGTTAATGTCGAGTGACCTTGCTGGCTGTTTCAAAACTGGTATCTGAGCCTCCGTAAACCAATAATTTACTATCCCGGCGGTGTGTACGGCGGCATTATCCTGCTGGAAAATAAAGTTTGGGCCACCATTTTGTGCATCAACAACTGGTAATGTTTCGGGATAGCATGGATTTATACCGGTTGTTGTTAAGACGACCGGACATAAACTTCACATCCATTCTTCCTTCATTGCCAATTGCACCCCAAACAATCAGAGATCCTCCACCTCGTTGACGCCTCGATAGCACAAGAAGTTCTTTTCAAAGGTCGTGAAAGAGTATTGCCATTAACCAGGGCTATCCATATTCAATTTTTTTCGTCACTAAAAATAACGCGCTGCCACTTTTTCTTCCACGACATATGTTCCTTCGCGAAACGCAATCTGGCATCTTTATGATTTGATAACAGTTGTGGTTTTCTTTGTAATTTTTTGATTTGTATATTATCTGACTCTCTTAATACTTTCCTCACATTACAAATCTTTGTATTATCACCAGCTTTTAACGCAATTTGTTGCACGGTGCCAATAAAATTAGAGAGGTTGTAACGGTTCATCCTCGCGGATCGCCGTTAACAGATATACCCTGGAGTCACCACCTGCAGCATTTGCTCCGGCTAGGACACAGTCTGGGGTGGGATTGTGGTGGTGTCCATCCAGGGTCGTGAAAGCTGCTTATCCGGCTATTTGGTAATCATACCATACTACAAACACACACACCTGCCCAGAATGCACCACAGTTACCCTCTGGAAATAAATAATTAACTTAACACATAATCATTTTTTTTTGCTCATATAAAGATTATCAACATGAAAACAGAATTTATTAAAAAAAAAATAATGACTGGATATAAATACAAGAAGTCAAAAGAAATTATTTGATTTTGCCGTTTAACCATCCGGTATGCCAGTATATCCCGTCGATTTACCCGTCTGCTATGAAATGATGAGACCCCCGAGCTCGTAGACCTCCTCGATTTCCTAAAACATAAACAAAAAAAACACTCCCGACTTTAAAACAAAAATATACTTGCATACATCCGACCGGCCAAACCCCAAAGTCAATTGTATTTCCGTGAGTATCCTTTTGACGCGTTATCACAAAAAAAATTGATTACAACAGCTAAACAATTATAACACCGAACTAAGTTAATAACACAAAAACGTGTTTCCCTGTTACCACTGATGATTCAGCAGCTGACGCATTCTTCTCCCAAACTGAACTGGGTAATCTGCAAAGCGCAGCTGGATACGAGGAAAATGATGATCCGTACGAAAATTAAACCGCCGGTTTCCCGAAATATTAAGGAAATTACTCCAATTTCCTAGTTAACACACGATCTACGGTGTATTTGATCGTATTCCGCTGTAATTTAATAGCCGACGGTAACACTATTGCGACTCCAAACTAATGCGCACACTCCACACAAATCGCCGTGTTATTTGCGTATTTAAACCGTAGTCCGTCCCAGGGTGTAATTCCGGGTATATTTGCCGATCGTCCACGTAACCACCAAAATACTTGAAGCAAATAAATTTTTCTTATTTTTTACTCTTCTTTTGTTTTTGGTCGTGTTTCGTTGGTTTTGGTTGTTGTCTACTTTATCAATTTTATAAAGTTTTTTCTTCGACACACCAAAATAACCAAAATGGCACCGCTCGCTGTGATTTGATATTTTTTTCTTTTCACGTGGCTTTACTACCAAAAACACAAATTTTCTTTTCTTTCTACACGATGTGCTTGCTTCGGCTGTCTTCACCGTTCTCCTCTTTTTTTCTTCTGTCATTTGCCTACCACCCGAATTCGCTACCACCACGCCCAATAATCAAATTTGGCCATTCCCGGTACTATATGATCTGTCAAATACCCACAAAGCAAACAAAATTCAAATGCCTCGGACATTGTTGTACCTTGAGACCAATAAACTTTACAAATAAGGAGCGCGTCAGCGTCAAAGCGCCGCGCTCGTTACAACGTTTCGTAAAATTAACCGTTTTTCTCTATCAATAAGTTTCACTGGCCGGCCTGCACTTTTATGCGAACCGTATAATTGCGAATTTTTTAAATAATTTAGCACTACCTTCTCACTCCAACTAATATTTCCTGCTATTAAACGGATACTCATATTACTTTTCTTAATAACGTCAATTTATCCTTTTTCAAACTCGTTCAAACTACCTTTTCTACCCATATTTAAAAAAATAACAAAAATCGGAATAATATTTAACACAATAATATTTTAAGACACAAGAATATGTTTGTACGCTAACAAGCTCGGGTAAATACTGACACAGTGTTCAAAAGAATTTGAAAGTATACCTGCGGCTATCTTTTATTACCATACTAAATGAGGGATCTCTAATTGTCCATGATCCCGCAGAAAATGATGATTTGTATTTATAGCACGCATTGGTAAAGTGAAGAGTATTATTTTTGCATAGGAACAATTTTAAATGAATTTATTTGAAATGAAATAAATCTTAAATTAGAAGTGGGCTATCATTTAGTACAGGACTGTACGTCACTGTAATGTGCAAATTAATTATAATTCGCATAATTAGGCTAATATCAGAGCCCTCTGTATATATAAGAGCCCTAATGACGCCGCCATTTTTTAAACGTGTTTTCTATAAGAGGTGTAGATTTTGTGATGTTCCATGTAAGCCGGTGTAAAAATGACTTTTCTAAATTTACATTTTTTGAATGAAAACTCATTATTTTCGGCAATTTTATTTCACCCATTTGTAGGTGAATAATCATATTTAGACATATACGAAAACCCAACTCGAAATCTATCAATTAATCCGTAAAATACAATTTAAATTTCCCTAATTTTATTCACAACTACATGCAAAACTACAAAAGCTTTTTAAACGAGAAAAATAAACAACTCATATAATATTTAATATATTGGATATCTATGTCGATTAGAACGACAAGGATGTCTATTGTTCTTATTTATTCTATTTTTACACGTGATTTTATTTTTATTTTAACGTGTTGTCGCCTTTTTGTTTTCTACTCGTATATGTAGATCAGACAAAGATATCTATACCTTTTTTGTTTTATATTTTCGTGTTTGCCCGTTTTTACTTTAAACTGTTCTTTGTCATTTTTAATGATTTTATATTGAAAAGACAAAGGCAATCTAAATATTGCTTTTATTTTTTTATTTACGAACTTTTACTTTTACGCTTTCTTTGTTTTTTTGTCAATTTTATATTGAAAAGACAAGGATGATGCTATTTGTTTACATTTTTTTTATATAAGGATTTAATGGTTTGTATGTAGTTGTTGAAAATGGAAAGGTTTTCTTTTTTCAATTTATTTGAAAATGTAGACATATTTTCTTCTACGATTTTAAAACCATATCTACGAAACATATTAAACATGCAAATTAACAGTATTGTTATTACATTTAATTGAATTTTCATTAATAAACTTATAAATCAAAACTAACAATTTTACATTGGTTCTTATGGGAAACAGAAAAATGTTCACCTCATATAGAAAGCTTCTATTTCTACCTTACGGCTATGATATATGTATGTAAGATGGCTATGCTAATATACACCATAATTACTGTTTGGAATATTTTTTTATTCAAAACAAAGCAAGTTATTGAATTTAGAAAAAAATAAAAATTATAAAAATAACAAATGCAAAAACTGCTGTAACACCCTGTAAACAAGTGGGAGGGAGTTGCGAAATATTTTTGCAATTATAAAACAATATGCTAAAGAACGACCAATCCTAAAAAGTCGCAAAAAAAATTTAGAAATATCGAAAAATGATGTATTCCATTTCATGCAGCAGGGCCCAAGCTTATCTATGGGAAAAATAGAAAATACGTTGTTTTAGGCCCAATTTACTATGCTTATCCTATAGGGTCCTTTATTAAACAAATTTCAATTCATTTAAGAAAAATCCCTAAATAATTAGTTTCGTTTAGTTTAAATAAAATTTGGTCATTTTAGTAATTTATTTTATATTTTGACAAGCAATGACGAAAACTGGTTTAACTCTCTATTTACCTCTCTTTGAGAGAGTGATTAAATCTAATTACAAATTATAATCTCTTTAATCATTTATTTAGCTACTATTTGCACCATTTACCTAGCTCACCTAGCGGAAATATATATGCAACTTGATAAAATATGTTTTGCTGTGTAGTATTCAGCTTATTTTCATAGTTCTTTTTCATTTGGACAACGAGAATCGCATATTGCAGTATCGTGAAAAGATGCTAATGAGAAAGACGTGATGGAAACCAAATGGAAAGATTTTTTTCATTCCATTTTTTCATAGAACGAGAATTGACCCCCAGCTTAGGACTAAAGCGCAATAGAAGATATTGTTCTGTTTATATTCTGTGATAATAATTAAAAGAGGGTATACCATAAAGGGGTATACGACTCATATTACACAGGGGTATTTCATAAAGAAATAGAATGGAATGCGAATATTAAACTTGTACACTTTTGTTTTATGAGCAAAGATTTAATGTGCATTTAGCATTATCCACTTTCATCAAAGATCATAAACGTTCCGTGACCGATATTATTGCTGTAAATGACTGTCCGATTAATCGGAGACAATTAAGTCAGTTCTGGAATATGATCAAGTAGGATGAAACTAGACTTTTCCTTAACCGATTTTAGAGAAATTTGTCATGTACGTTGGATATATGATACTTAATTCGGATGTAATTTGGTTATTTTGTAACCGATATTTGATCTAGCTTCAGCAGATAATCCAGAGCCTCGTCCACAGAAACCTCAACAGACCATAGCTTTTAAGATATTGTCGGTTAAATTGATCTTGTTTCGTTTTAGTGAAGCTGGCAGCTGTTCAGGTTTCTTATATTGACATATTTATTATACGTCTGCAGGTAAATTAATTCACAAACAAAAGAAAATAAAAACCAGTGTGTAACCGCATGCGCGGCATCAGGTGAACTTCTAATAATAGTGAAGAATCTATTTCCGTAGTGCATGTCGAATTTCATCATAATCGTTAAGAAATAGCCAAGTCCAATCATAATTAGCTATACTGCTATATTCCAGAACTTCCTCTAAACATTAGTTTTTTAATCCCATTTCCAACAGAGATTCAAAATTTAACTAAACTCGGTTAAGGAATAGCCAAGTTTCATGCTACATCCCATTTTCAACGCAGATTTCAAATTTCACTAAAATCGTGCAAGGAATACTTGGCCATATTCAAGAAATGTATCCAACATTTGTGAAATTTCATCATAATCTGTTAAGAAACAGGAACGTTCTAACCTAAATGATCATATTTCTGAATTTCGTTTAAAATAACGTATAAGATTAATCGATTAATCAGTTTAAAACTGAACAATTAATCGTTTTTCGTTTTGTTCGGAAACTGATTAATTTAGTGTATTTATCCCCGATTGTTGGTTCGTATCCTTAGTTTAATGGTTTTTGTAATAGCTTAATTAGGTTGATAATAAGCTGGGACTTGGGAGTAGCCCAAAGTTAATTTTCTTATTCTAACTGAAAAAGTTTCTTTTTGATGTGAAAACATCTTTATCTTTAGCGGCAGGAGTAAGTAAAAAATTGTATAGAAATCGGGTTACGGAAATAAAAGTGCCGAACAAAAAATATTGCACGTAAATATGTGTGAATATCGGCAAGAACAAAAAATAAATAAAACGCAAAATTAATGCAAAATCTACGCATTCACATGAAATATACAACATCATCCGGCATTTCAAAAACATCGTGAAGCCGCATACTACAAAAAAAATTCAGTAACTTTTTTGGTAATTTCGTAACAGAAGAACTTGACGGACATAAACTTTTCTCAACTTTTCGGTAATTTTTTCCCCCTCTATACCAACTTAAAAAAAACATAATTCTTTTTTTCATACGAGAAAAAAAAATTATGTTTTTTAAGTTGGTATGAAGGGGAAAAAAATTTACAAATCATGTGGGAAAATTTTTTTGTTCGTCAAGTTGTTGCGAAATTACCATAAAAGTTACTGAATTTTTTTGTAGTATGCGGCTTGAGCCGAATACAAAAAAAAATCTAAAAAAAACCGCCTACTTTAATTTATTTTGTTGTTAAAATATCTGCTATATATGGCCGCAGCATAGCAACTGTTTTTGAAAATGAAAATTACATACGAGCAAAAGGACCACAAATTATGCTTGTGTAGTGTAAAAAAATTAAATGGAAATAGCGAGCTATGAAAATTGCACATATCCATTGATACAAATAGAATAAAATAATTTTAAAATTGTTTAATCGGATTCGGTATACTTTCTTTTCTTATTAGTATTGCTTATGCTTTTGGTGAGTTTGGTTATGGGGGGATTCGCGCTACTGTCTTTCCAATTGCAATGAGTATACGCTTAACATTGCGCCCAAATAGAACAGCTCTATTTAATTTATTTTAAACTGATCAGTGATAAAGCGATGTAATTTTGCTTTGTTCCGCGAGTTGTCATGACCATTTATTCCTATGGAATCTTCAACAGTATTGCTGTGTATTGTGTCAGTATGACTAAGGATGTATTTTAACGCGTACCTACATGGCAGTTGTCCGCCAGAAAAAGTTATCGAATATGAAGAAGTGTCCCTAAGCGAAAATTGTCGAAATATTGAAAATTTTAACAATAACGATCAATATTTATGAACTGCTATATATTTGGAACTACTTAATTCTCATGTTTCATCTGAAGCAGTAAAGGAGGTAAATAATTGTTCTCTAAGTCTCCCACAAACATCTATTGAATTTGCTAGGGAAAAGTATGATATTGATTGATGTTCACACCATTTGCCGGTGATATTAATGAATTTATATTACAATTCTACAAGTTGGTCTTAGGAGACTTTACGATCAGCAATCTCAATCGCACTGATTAAAACCCAAAATGATTGTGTTATAAGTTTTGGAACGAGCGTTATGAATAAGGCTTACCAATTTTATTAATACAAGCTGCAACAAATTAGTTTTGAAAAAGCAACTATAAAACACACAACGATAAATACAAATTGGTGATATGCGGCGATACCGTGAACATTTGGACAAAGGGGCAAGCCTTACAAACGGATGGTAAAATAAAAGTAATAACTTAACTGAGAGATCAAGGACACTGAATCAAAAATTGAACATGTTATCACATGAATATTTTTGGGAAACAAACTTCTTAGCATTGGAAACACGCAACACGGCAAGCAGCTAACGTTTAACCGAAAACATGATCCCAAAGATTATTTGTACAAGACGTGGTAAAAGCTGAGCGAGAGGGACCAAGATGTTTATTTAATGGGGAGATGGTAGTCCAGAAAAACGCGTGCTCAGAATAATAATTCCTGACGTAGGGCACATGAAACTGAAAAGAATATTAAGGAAGCATTCATATCAACAATGAAGACCTAAAACGCAATTTTAAAATTAGAGCAAAAGATAGCAAAACAATATATGAGGTCATAGAAGTGTCCCCAAATGGAAGAAATGTGTTTATTTAGTCAGTAAATAACTACTCTCAATATTCTGAAGAACCGGTTGACTAGCATAAGCTTGATTATATTATGAATGGCCAAAAAAAAAATCCCATTTTCTTAAGTTGCGACTTAAATTCACATTTGGCATAACAAAGATACGAATGAAAGGGGAGCTTACGTTAAAGAATTTGTAGCTAGAAGTGACCTCTTCGTTGTTAATGAAGGAGGCCAGTCAAGCACCTGTATCCACAATGGAGAATCGATTATTAGCCTAACTTTAAAGTTAAGTGTTCTACTAAGGAAAAATATCTAATTGGTCACTAAAAGAAAATTGAACTTGAAGAAGCTTCGCAAATATGACACTTCGGATAAGGTATCTCTCTATGCGGATAAGCACGCAAACTGAGAAAACTTAGCATTCTATTAGGCACAACATGGGTATGAATGAAAGACAGCCTTACGATTACAAAAGGATTGTATGACATCCTTACTCTTACTACCTCAAATATCATTGACAGAGTTAAGTATTAAATAGCACGCTCACTCATACATTTATATAAAGAAAGCATCCCACTCAAATGGCTACAAAAGGGAGATACGCCTTAATAAACTAAGAATCTAGCTACTAAAAGGAAACAAGTTTTTCGATTAGGAAAGGTATATCAAAGATAAGTGGGCTCAGAAATAAAAGCAACTAAGAAGCTCAGCTATGCAGTAAACAGAAATGCTTACATTAAATGTAACTGAGATATGCGGAACTCTGGGTTCCGTATACAAGATTAGTACAAGTAAACTTTAAACTTTGGCGATACAATTACTGCTTTGGTAGGTAATGATGGCGCTCCGACCAATTGTTAGACGGACATCTTTCAATACTTACTTAACACCCTGTTACCTGATGATATTGAGGAAAACGACAAAGTTGCGAAAGGATTTCTACAAGCGCAATGATCCACTGCACCAGTCATGATACAGAAGTATTTAATAGTGATGAAAGAAGCAGTTTTGTCATTGGATAAAAGTAAAGCGCCAAACCTAGGCCATATTCAGGTCGATGTGATACAAATATCGTCGCCAATAGTAGGGCTGTATCACTCTGTATCACTAGATTTATGAAAAGCTGTCTGAATAAAGACATCCTTCTTACAGCATGGAAGAATGGCAAAGTCATCGTCGATTCGGCGCCGAAACGGCGGTAGCCGTGATCAACCCTACCAAAAATCATATAGACCAATCATGCTGCTGAGAAATTGATTAAGAGTCTGTTATTAACAAACAGTTTAGGTTCAAAGAGGAATACTCCACAAAGGACGCTATGTTGACCTTGGTCTAGATCGTTGACCAAAAGTACGTTTTAGAGGTTTTCCTAGACGTGATTGGATCTGTTGATAATTTGTGATGACCTTGTATATATTGAAGGAGTTAAAGAGGATTAATTTTCCCTCAAATCTTTATTCCTTAAACAATAACAACTTCATCTGGCAGAATTGCAACAGACGTTACTAACCATGGCACACTAAACAAAAGTGTAAACAAAGAATGTCCGCACGGCTCTATCTTCATCACGGGTAGAATCCTGGGTTTGCACCATGGGCCCTTGTGGCATTGAGGGCGAAACCTTTATGGTTTCCATAAACTTTTAAAAATAATTCTCGGTTTTTGACATCTTAAATAGTAAAAAGAATAATAAAATAGCTAAAATAGTTAGGTTTGGCTTGACCTGCCATATCGGCTAAAATAATTCTAATCAGTGGAATAGCCAATTCGCCTGCAAATCTGATATTTGACTTTAGTGTGCATTTCAGAAATGATTGGCGTACTACGAGTATTTAGAATAAGCTATTGTTTGTAGCCTCTTTGAGTTTTGAAAATCTTCAAGCAGCTTGAACGAATGAATGAATTTTCTTGGAAAAAATCTTCCCGTGAATCGTATTATGTATATTTTACGATATTGTAAGCTATGTATATGATTGTGCCTAAATTAAAAAATTTTGCATATTTCTTGTGGAGCAGCCCACTATTGATCATACCATATAGCATACCAAAAATGTATGGAGACGTTCTACTACTATCAAAATCTGAAATTGTTTCTAGTCCAACATAAAAATTTATAAGAGAGACATTGTTACAAGCGAACATTTTTTTTAATTTGTCTGTTAAATTTGCAGATGTAATGTCGTCGGAGATTGACTCCACTTAAAGATATTCCTCTCCACCACCTGCTTTTGTATTCAACTCTTAATAAATAAATCGTATGATAAATCGTAATAAAGTATCGGGAATTATTAATGAAGTTGCGAATAAGAAAAACAAAAATTGAGCAAACCTTGACAAAATTGACTGAATTATTACAAGTTGTGGCGATAACCGATCATGTATAGCTTATTGTATTATGATTTTATGAACGTAGATTGATGATCTACTCTCGTTTTATTTATTTGTGATTTATGATGAAATAATTAGACGCCACCACCAAAACTTCATTTTTTATTTTAATATTTACGATATTATTTAATATTAAACACCTCGCGTCCTTGTAACAATGTCTCGCTTATAAAATGTAGAGTTACAATTGGCTGTTATGAAATATGAAATATCCGTAAACGTTAGAGTTATTGTAAAACACGTCTGATGCCAGTGTTTGTCATCGGTAGACTTGCATGAACATTTAATGTGGTATTTTGTATATCAATATCTTCCTTAGTAAGGCCGGATTCCTTTAAACTGCAATTATTAATCACCGATTTGATATAATTTCTCTGGATTTATTTCGCTACTTACCGGACAGCGAGAAAAATGTTCGATGAGTGTGGCTTGTCGAAGGTAAACGATGTACCACGTCGCATTGTGTATGGCAATGTAGCCTTAGTTTACCGGTATTTATTTATTTATTTGTAATATTTTAAGGTTACTCAAAAACTTTTTCCATTTGGAATACAAAAAAAAGTGTTTTTAAATTCTAAAATTCTAAAATGCCACCCAATTACTTAACTAATTACCATCACCACTAATTAACATGACCATGAACCCAATAAGAAAAAAAAATAAGAAAAGAGACTTCTACATCACTGCTGGCTAAAGAATTAAGATACATGTATGGTATAAAAAATAAGTGACTACAAGTAAACTGTTAAAGAGTAAAATTAAAATGTTGAAAGTATTTATTTCTAAAAATGGCTGGGGGAACTAGATCTTCTAATATTAATGTCCAAATTGTTCCAAATGCTTATCCCTCTAATAAAGAAAGACGAATTCATCAATTTACATTTATTTCTGGCTAGCTTCAACATTTGCATGCGATAAGAAGATTTTACCAACTTGTCAAAAATATATTTTGGTTGTTGGTGTCTTAAAAGCTTGTAAATAAATAAGCACACTCAAAAAGTATACAACTCATGAAGAGAGCAACCGAATAGCGAGTTGGAATAACAAGAGATATGGTCATACTTTCTAAGTCTGAAAACATACCTGACACAACTATTAAAGAGCATTTGTAACTCGGGGAAGTATTCCATTTGCAGATCAAAAAAGACCACATCACCATAAAGAAAATGAGGAAGTACAAAAGATTTGACCAATCCAAGTCTGAGTTCATTAGAAAAGCATTTAGTCGTAGCCCAGAGCATTCTAAGTAAAAATATTATCCTCCTATTAACTCCTTCGATGTGAGAGTTCCAACATAGAGTTCGATCAAAAGTTAAACCAAGATTGTTAACAGTATCAGAAAAACTTATGCTGGCTCCGTTGACAGAAATTTTCGGTAGATCGTCGACGCATCGAACGTGGGACGATATTAAAATAGATTGAATCTTCTCACTATTAATACCCAGACGATTTATCACGGACCATTCCACAATCAGGTCTATATCCAAATTGACTTTATTAATACTGTTCACAATATCCATAGGATTACAGAATCTATAAATTTGAACATCGTCAGCAAATAAGTGATATTTACAATGTGTAATCACTTTCGTCAAGTCATTAATATACATCATAAATAAAAAAGGTTCTACAATTGAACCTTATAGGGAACACCATATTAAGTGTTATTAGAACCGGATATAGAATTGTGCATGGTGACAATCTGTGAGCGATTAGATAAGTATGAAAAAACCAATTGACTCGCAGTGGAAGAAAATTTGAAATGTTCTTTGAGTTTATAGATCAGAAGCTGATGATCAATCCGATCTAAAGCCTTGCTGAAATCTAGCAACACCAAAGTATAAACCTCTCTGGTATCAACTGCCCTCCGAATATCATCGCTGATTGGGAGCAAAGCAGTTGTAGTGCTCTGGTTAGATCTATAAGCTGACTGGAATTCAGATAGAAGGCTTTTGGAATTTAGGTATTCAATTATTTGTGTTTTCAAGGCTCTTTCAAATACCTTGAATAGCCCAGGCAGCAAACTAATAGGGCGAAAGTCTGATAAATTAGTAACATTTTTCCTTTTTTGGAATAGGTTTTATTTTAGAATGTTTCCAAATCAAAGGAAATGTTGAAGTCATAATCAAACTATTAAAACCATGCAGGAGATAGCATTCAATATAGGGTAATATCATTTTAACGAACTTAATCGGTATTCCATCAGTCCCCGTTGCATCTGATTTAACCGATTCTACCGCTTGGTGCAGATCAACTATGTCAATGTTCTTAAAGCTGAAGTAGCCTTCAAAAAGTGAAATCTGCGTTGAATAATCCACAAAACCAACCCCTGAAGAGTGGGAGCTGAAATAATTGTTTAAGTCATCAACAGAAAACGGACAGTTGTTAAAATTACCAGGCTCCTTAAAGGAGTTAATCGATTTCAAATTTCTCCAAAAAATTTGGAAGGTAATGACGGATTCAAGACGTTTGAATAATATTTTAGTTTGGCTTTATATTTTGCTACGTTAATTTTATTCATGATAATTCTAAATTCCTGAAATAATCTATTGTCTCTAGTGCGTTTTCAACGTTGAAAAATGAAATTCCTAAGTTTAATCATATTTATAATTTTAACATTGAGCCACGGAGGCTTCGAAGGTTTAAGACTTAAAGTTTTAAGTGGAACATGTTGTTCAAATAAGTGTATAGAGCATAAATATTGAATTTTTTCATCAAGTTGTATAATTGAAAATACTCTATTCCATTCAAGAACAACAGAACTCAGTCAATTTAGGTCCATATATCAATATCTTTGAAACTACGGAAACGTATTATAGCAGAGCCTTCTAGAGTATAGAGCCATAATCATTATGACGTATTTTTTAGAAGCTTTTTTAGTGGTATAACTTTTCACTGATTTCCATAGGAATCCATAGTAAAAACGGTGTTTTTTAGCTTCAAGTTTTTCAATGAAAACAGCAAAAATGTTACAAAATGTTTATACAAAAGTGTTCTACATATATTTAGCAGCAATATACAAGAAGGGTATATTGGTATTTAGTAAATATTAATTGCAGAAATATTAAAATTAAATTATTTCTAAAATATATTTTTCGAACTTTCATTTTGAAAAATACATCAAAGTTGGCACTGACAAATTAAAATAATACTTGCTACATTTATCTTTAGTTTTACTAGTGTACGTTAGATGTCTATAATTGTTGGCAGAGAAATACGAAAAAAAATTATTTAATCACACAATTATGACACGTTCTTAATATTTTGTGCTTTTGTTTTGCTTTTCCAACAATTTTTGAACTCAAATTACCCCAGGTCGCAATTTTTGGTACGGTTTTTCAAAATATTTACTGCCCACTGCCATCTATGTATATTGGCTTAATGCACACGATTTGTAGTAAGCTTTTCTTTTTAATTTGACCAGAATGCTGTTGTTATGAACTTTTTTTATATTTTGGTCTAAATAAATCAATTATTACAAGAAAATGAAAACGATTTACTTAAACGAGATTTTTGTATGTTGAAATTCAAACATTTATGAAAATATTTCAGAAATCATAATTAAGAATTTGCAACGTTTTCATTTACAAATTTGTCTTCGGAAAAAAAGTGATTTCCCATATGTTTTATGTGTTTTACCAAAGCAACCTTGATTATACAAGCCATAATCTAAAAAATGAAGCTTTTATAAGGGAATTAGAAACGAAGAAAAAACCAAAATTTCCATAGTAAAACACATAAAACATATGGGAAATCACTTTTTTTCTTAATACAAATTTGTAAATGAAAACGTTGCAAATTCTTAATTATGATTTCTGAAATATTTTCATAAATGTTTGAATTTCAACATATATGAATCTCGTTTAAGTAAATCGTTTTCATTTTCTTGTAATAGTTGATTTATTTTAACCAAAATATAAAAAAAAGTTCATAACAACAGCTTTCTGGTCAAATTAAAAAGAAAAGCTTACTACAAGTCGTGTGCATTAAGTCAATGTACATAGATGGCAGTGGGTAGTAAACATTTTGAAAAATCGTAGCAAAAATTGCGAACTGGGGAAATTTGAGTTTAAAAATTGTAGGAAAAGCAAAACAAATTCACAAAATATTAAGAACGTGTCATAATTGTATGATTAAATAATTTTTTTTCGTATTTCTCTGCCAACAATTATAGACATCTATCGTACACTAGTAAAACTAAAGATAAATGTAGCAAGTATTATTTTAATTCGTCAGTGCCAACTTTGATGTATTTTTCAAAATGAAATTTCGAAAAATATATTTTAAAAATAATTTAATTTTAATATTTCGGCAATTAATATTTACTAAATACCAATATACCCTTCTTGTATATTGCTGCTAAAGATATGTAGAACACTTTTGTATAAACATTTTGTAACATTTTTGCTGTTTTCATTGAAAAACTTGAAGCTAAAAAACACCATTTTTACTATGGATTCCTATGGAAATCAGTGAAAAGTTATACCACTAAAAAAGCTTCTAAAAAATACGTCATAATGATTATGGCTCTATACTCTAGAAGGCTCTGGTTTTACTATGAAAATTTTGGTTTTTTCCTCGTTTCTAATTCCCTTATAAAAGCTTCGTTTTTTAGATTATGGCTTGTATAATCAAGGTTGCTTTGATTATAGGGGTCGATTTGCAAAAACTGACTACTTTATAGGAGAAATAAATTAGATCATGATCTGTGAACCCAACCGAGATTTGACTATGAAATTCAATTTTGTCAGTATTTGTAATAATCAAATCTAAAAGTGAGGATGCATTGTTCAAAAAGTACGTTGGCTCACTGTTAATGGTCTTACAACCAAATTTATTCAACAAACGTAGGAATTTCGTTGGTTTCCGTGATGCTTTATTAAGATCGCAATTAAAATCACCACATAAAATGATGTCGGTATAATCCACAGAATAATTGGTAAAAATTTCTCCTAAATCATCACAGAATTGTTTCCCGGGCGGCTTATAGACAACCGCCAATAACACTTTATGGAGTTCCAACCTTATTTCGACTAGAATTATTTCAATATTAGGAATACAAAGCTTGTGTATCAATGTAAAGTTAATTGTCTTCTTTAAATAAACACATACACCTCCGGTATATGTGCAATAATGCAACAAATTGCTTTATGTAGAAACAACCTCTAATTCCCGGTTATCACAGAGAGGCAAGTCCTGCTAAAGCAACAAAACCACTGAAACCATCAAGATGCTTGAATATCTCCCTTTGATTCGATTAGCCATTCGAATACTTCTGTACATTTCAACCAAAACCGTCTAAATCAGTGTTTCGATATAGATATAATTCATTCTTTTGTTGGAGAAAATTTAAGATGGGTGGATGGATCCAATAATAATAAATGGATTCTCAATATCCTTCATCGTCGAATGACTCGTAAACCGGTTCGTTATCAAGACCAAATTTAATGTCATTGAACATTGATTTCGTACTTATTAATTTGATTTGTTTTATTGGGAAGCGAGTACCCGAGAAAGAAGGGACGGAACAACTACCATACAAACGTCAAGCAACAATTTTTGATATGGTTAATACAAATTTAGGTGACCGCAAAGGAACATGATAGTGATGGAATGAAATTTCCCCCTCCTCCAACCAACAGTCAAAAAAATAGTAGAGACAAAAAAAAGGAACTAAATATTGAATGCTTAGGTCTGGAACCGGGTCAATTTTTTTTTTTTTTTTTTTTTTTTTTTATAAATTTTTTTAATTGGGTGCAGAGCGGACTTATTAACGGTCCTAGCTCCTTGTAACTGTCAGAGCTTCTGCACCCAATGCGCGATCCTGCAAGTAAAGATTAATATTAGCAACCTTAAATTTATTCATTTTATATTCCTTCGGAAATTTGAAATGTATTAGCGAATTCCACTTTTTTGATGTATAAATTCGCGCTTGATTTCTTCAGTTCGAGGTTTCGGGAGCTTCACCGTAAACCTATGTGCATTGGTTGTTCCTCTTGTTACTCTTGTTGTTGTAACGAATGGTGGTATTTTCTCCGATAGTTCTGCAGAACATTTACCATGTAAGCATCTGTAGAAGACGCAGAGTTCTGCAACATCTCTGCGATGCTGTAAGCTGTCTAGTTCTTGAGTAAGTCTGGGATTCCGAATTATTCTGATAGCGCGGCGTTGAACCCTGTCCAATAAGTGGAGGGTGGTACCAGACGCACCTCCCCAAACTTGACAGCAATACTCTATACATGGTCGGATGAAGGTTTTATATATCTGGAGAACTTGATGCGATTTGAAAAACCTTCTGCATCGATTCAGGAACCCGAGTTTTTTTGAAGCTGATTTAGCCAATGCAAAAATGTGTTCATTCCATTTGAGTTTGTTACTTATTTGAACACCAAGCAGTCGAATTGAGTCGCAACCCACAAGGATATGGTTTTTTACCACAAATGGGTAGTCGTTGCGACTTTTTTTACGTGAGAATGTGCATATTTGTGTCTTTTTCTCGTTAAATTATACTAAGTTGTTGTTACCCCACTCAAATATTGTACTTAAATCGGAATTAAGAGACGTTACGACTTCTGACCGTTTATTATTTAGATCTGTAGTGCTAGGCTCCGCCTCGAATGAAATAGAAGAATGCAATGTGGCATCATCCGCAAAGCTATGGATAGGGTTTACAGTGCTATCCAGCAAATCGTTGATGTATAGCAAAAACAGGGTCGGTGACAAAGGTGATCCCTGAGGGACTCCGGCATTTGGGGAGTGTGTCGATGATGATCTCCCATTAAGTACGACGCTGATTTTTCGGTCATTGAGATAGCTTTTAATCCACCTGGTGGTCATCGAGTCCAGCCCGTATGCCACAAGTTTACAAATAAGATTCTCATGCCATACCTTATCAAAAGCCTTGGATATATCCAAGGCGATTGCAAAGGCCTCTCCGTGGTGTTCTAGGGCGAGATTCCATTTGTTCGTGACATACGTCAGGAGATCGGTCGTGGATCGGCTTTCACGAAAGCCGTATTGTCTATCCGAAATTAGTTTGCTAATTTCAAGATATCTAACTATATGTTGATTGACGCATTTCTCAAAGACCTTAGCGACGGCTGACACAATTGATATTGGCCGGTAGCTCGAAGGGTCAGTTTTGTCACAACCCCGTTTCAGCACGGGTTGCACCATTGCATTCTTCCAGGCGTTCGGGTAGTCACCTTGCTTATATGAAAGTAGGAAAATTTTAGATAATATTGGAGCCAATTCACAGGCAAACTCCTTCAATATTCGAACTGGAATTCCATCAGGTCCGGTGGCCTTGTTTGCATTCATTGACTTTAGATTAGTAAAGACAATTTCCTCCGAGATGGCGACGGGGCTCATTTTGGAACCACAATATGGAATTAATGGAGGTCCAATTCCATCTGGGACAACTAATGTCGAGTTCGATTTGAAGACGCTCGCCAATAAGTCGGCTTGTAAATATGGATCCACCACCAAGGCGCCGTCAGCACGTTTCAATGATGAAACAGATGTTTTCGAAATATTTGCAACCGATGCGACCATGTGGTAAAAGTTGCGATCGGAGATTTTCAACTCGGAAGCCACATTGGCTTTCTTGCTGTCGGCTCTTTTTGCTTCTCTACCACAGGTTCTTTTGCAGGTGTTCCGTATCGTTTTGTATTCCTCATAAGAAATTTCGTTGCGTTTATATTTTTTGTGTGCCGCTTTATTTTGTTTGGCAGCTTTGGTGGCTTCTTCTGAAAATATTTTAAAATTTTGATTGGGATTGGAAAATGATAAGGGTATAAATTTATTCATTCCATGTAAAACCGTGTCAGTAAAACTGGAAACGGCGTCGTCGATGTTGTTGTTATGTAGGCAATGGCGTTCCCAAGGGAAATGTTGAAAAAATGACCGTAAACCATCAAAATCAGCTTTATTAAAATGCCAAAGACGCCTTGGCTGCTGTCTAGATTCTAGTGGTGTTTCGACAGATATTTTTGTGGTTATTAAGTTATGGTCAGAATTTCCAATTCCAGTTTCGACATGGGCCTCCATGGAGTGAGGGATTGATGTCAGACAAAGATCCAGAATATGACCTCCTCTAGAATTTTGACATTCAAATGTGGACTCACTAACAATCTGTGTGAGGTCATGCGAAACGGCAAGCCATTCCGCATGGCGCCCAGCGACATTTGTATCTTTGTGATTCAACCATTGTTTATGGTGGGCATTAAAGTCACCGACCATAATTAATTCGCATTCGGGATGTTGATTGCGAATATCGTCACATTTGTCTGATAAGCCCTCGAAAAAGCTAATCGTTTCTGAATCCGTCTGATTAGGAGATCTGTACAAGCTAATTAAAAAAATGAGTTTATTAGGCAGAGAAATTTTAAGCACAATAGTTTGAGCGGTTTTTGAAAATATTTCGTACTTTTTGTGTCTTGAGTACGGTATGTGGTTTTTAATTTCTCTAATTATTAAAATGCCTTTCATATTTTTCAGTCTTGTTATGTGTAAAGGGCGTATGGAGGGCCCGGTGTCGTCCAGGAGTCGATCTTAGGATTGGTCGTACATTCCAATCAATCAATCAATCAAATTAATTTAATTTGTTTTACTGAACTTCATTTTATATAAATCGACGCTATGCGACAGGTCAAAAATGATAATTTTAGACCAAAGTTTTTTTCCGTTAAGGCTTCATTCAAGTACCAGTTGTACAATACATCTACATTTTATGCTACCTTTTTAGCTGGTATGTGTAATACCGTTTATGGGCTTGGTCGAAATAATTTACTAAGGCTCTGAAACCATTAGTTTCGAATGGCTGTATTTTCACTTCATTTATCTTACCCCTCTTGAGTGAGGTAATATAAAATTTTGAATCGGTTAATGATTTGATTTTTTCCACAAGCTCATTATTTGATGCCTCTCTTAAGTAAATTGGTGGCGGCTTCTCATTCTTAGCATTATCTGCTGTAGCTTCGGGAGCTTCTACCTCTAAACTGGAATACCTGTTGCTCAGAGGTATTTGGTCTGCAGATTGTTCCATCCTTGTCGCTTTGCTTCTGCTAGCGAGTTGCGCGGATTTTGGACTTCGTTTTCGCTTGGCTTGAACAGTAAAATACCTATCCAATCCCGTTTGCACTAACTGTGTTTCATTACACTGACCTATGTCACTATCATCATTTTTATTATCGGTCGACGATGAGTTCGTCGTACTGAGTTCATTATTTTTATTTTCATTTAAATTACAATTTATTAAATTTGCTGTTAACGCAATTTTTTTTCGCGGTGATTGTGTTGCATTAAACGGCGGTATAGTTAAATTTGTCAATTGTGCATTATTTTCCTCGTGCATTGTTGATTGTTTCTTTGGGCTATGTTGCACTTTGCCCATTTTAGTTTCACTGTATAACCATGAGCTTTCTAAATTAGTCCCGTTAGAATTTTGGCTCATCACTTACACATTATTCACTTATTGTTTTTTTTATGTTTGTTTATCTTTATTGAATTTAAAAAAAAAACACACACACACAACACATAAAAGAAAAAAATAAATAATTAAAAAGAACTAACACTGCACTTTTTGATTATTTTAATTTAATTTTATTATGCGCACATCGATTTTACGTCTATTCATCACGACGGTGAAACCGATTATGGACGCTAACTGTTATCTTAAGAGGAATTGAGAGCTCTGTAGATATAAGCGAAATACACTCTGCGCTTAGGGAAAAAGGTTTCCATGCCAAATCCATTACAAATATCCTAAACCGTGAAAAGATACCTCAACCTCTGTTTCGCCTAGAACTAGAGCCAGATGCAGAAAAAGATAAAATACGCGATATATATAACCTACGATATTTACTCTATCGTAAAATCACGGTTGAGGAACCCAAGAAGAGGACCGGACCAGTTCAGTGCATCAAGTGCCAAGAATATGGCCACACCAAAGCTTACTGTACCTTACACGATGTTTGTGTTATTTGTGGTGAACTTCACGATTCAAAACAGTGCAACAAGGTGAAAAACGATCCTTCAGTAAAACGCTGCAGTAACTGTGGCGAAAATCACACCGCAAACTATAGAGGGTGCCCAGTATACTTGGATTTAAAGCGCAAAATCAATCCAAAATTGCGATATGAGCAAAGAGTGCTCAAGGCAAATTACAACCAAAGAACTTTGACGCCAAGAACTTCAGTTGTGCAACAAACCGAGAATTTGGGGACAAATCTCAGCAGTTTTGCGCAACCTGGGATCTCCTATGCAAACATTCTGAAAGGTGCCGCTTCGAAAGCAAAAGTTAATTTTATTGAAGAAGAAGTCTCAATTCATGCAACCGTAAACAAACTAACTGAAACGATCCAAAGTTTCATGATGATGATGGAGAAACAAATGAGCATGATGATGCAAAATATGAACACACTAATGCAAATTATCGTCAAAAACCAAAAATGACTGTCCTAAAAATAGCTATTTGGAATGCGAATGGTCTTTCACAGCATAAAGCTGAGTTACAAGCCTTTCTCATTGAGCACAGTATAGATATCATGCTAATATCAGAAACACGCTTCACGAATAAAACGTTTTTTAAAATTAACGGATATTCAGTATACGACACCCAACACCCGGACGGAAAAGCACACGGTGGCACTGCTGTCTTGATAAAAAAAAGAATAAAGCATTATGTACACAGCAAGTATGAGAAAGAGCACATCCAAGCAACTAATATTTGTTTAGAAGAATGGTCTGGAAAATGTGTAATATCGGCCGTTTACTGCCCTCCAAAACATGCAATTAAAAAGCAGCAATTTATCGATTATTTTAACCGGCTGGGCAATAAATTCCTTGCGGGTGGCGATTACAATGCTAAACATGTGCAATGGGGATCAAGATTGTCGACACCAAAAGGCAAACAACTTTACGAAGCTATAGAGGAGCAGTCTCTGGATTATTTATCTGCTGGTCACCCCACTTACTGGCCCACGGATCAAAAGAAAGTTCCTGATCTAATTGACTTCTGTGTAACTAAAGGCATTCCACGTACGTATGTGAATGCAAGCAATTGCTATGATCTGTCTTCCGATCACTCGCCGGTAATAGTAACAATGAGTACCGACGTCCTAAGGACAGAAATTCCGAAACGTCTTACAAACAAGCGAACTAATTGGGATCAATACAGGAGACTAGTCGAAAAAAATTGTCTACTGAATATTCCTCTTACCACACCAACAGATATTGATACGGCAGCAGAAAATTTAAAAGATACCTTGGCGTTGTCAGCTGAAAAGGCTACACCCGTCATAAGTAGTTTTGAAAAAGTTAATAAACTGCCACATAGTATTCAGGAACTTATCCAGGAAAAGCGAAAAATTCGTCGCCAATGGCAACAAACAAAATCACCGTCATTAAAAAGGGAATTTAATCGATCTATTAAGACTCTTAGATTTGCTTTGCGGGAAGAAGAAAACTAGAACGTCCAGAATTATTTAAGTGAACTTTCGGCAACCGAAGGGACAGGCTACTCTTTGTGGAAGGCAACAAAAAATTTAAAAAGGCCAACAAACTCGAATCCACCAATCAGACTTCCAACTGGGGATTGGGCGAGAAGCGATGAAGAAAAAGCCAATGCGTTTGCTGCTCATCTAACGACAGTATTCGCACCACACCAGGAAACAAATTCTTTCGTGCTACCCGAGCAAATGGATGATGGAGTGTCTTTTAAACCTATAAAGTATAATTGGAAGAAAGTTAAGAATACAATTAAAAATTGTATAAACCCTAAAAAGGCGCCAGGGCATGATCTTATTACTGGAAAAATGATAAGGGAATTGCCAGACAATTGCATAAAACTAATAACATTCATATTCAACGCGATCATGCGAACCGGTTATATTCCTCAAAAATGGAAAGTATCGGTAATCACAATGATTCTTAAGCCAGGAAAAAATGAAACACAAATTCTATCATATCGTCCAATAAGCATGCTGCCCACAATTTCCAAGCTATTCGAAAAAATGTTATTAACGAAATTGAAACCAGTGTTAACAGTGCGCCATATTATTCCAGACCATCAATTTGGGTTTCGAAATCAACATAGTACCATAGAGCAAGTACACAGAATTGTAAATGTAATCAAAAGAACCTTCGAGGAAAAGAAATATTGTTCTGCTGTCTTCTTGGATATCGCTCAAGCATTTGATAAAGTTTGGCATGATGGGCTAATTTATAAAATTAAAGAACTTTTACCTAAGAAATTTCACTCAATTCTGGAAAACTACCGTCTTGAAAGGCAATACATGGTTAAACAAAATAGTGCAACTACTTGCTTTTACGATATAAACGCAGGTGACCCACAAGGCAGCGTCCTAGGACCAATATTATACTTGATGTACACAGCCGATTTGCCTGTAACCAACAAAGTAATGATATCAACATTTGCCGATGATACGGCCATCCTGGCGTCAAACAAAACTCCCGAAACCGCCTCAAAGGAATTACAGAATCATTTGAAAAAAATCGAGGACTGGCTGAAGAAATGGCGAATAAAAGTGAATGAAAAAAAATCAACACACGTCACATTCACGCTGAACAAACGCACCTGCCCACCAGTGGTACTAAACGATATTAATATTCCTCAACAAACCAAGGTCAAATACTTAGGTTTGCACCTGGATAGACGGCTGACATGGAAACAACATATTGAAGCAAAGCGCAACCAAATAAAAATGACGTTTTCCAAAATGTATTGGCTAATGGGAAGAAAATCTCAGCTGTCATTAGACAACAAAGTTTTACTATATAAAGTGATAATCAAACCCATATGGACATATGGTATTCAGTTATGGGGATCCACCAGCGCGTCAAACAGAGAACTCCTTCAACGAACCCAAGCGAAAATACTTCGCAGTATTACCAATGCTCCATGGTACATTCGAAATAGCAATATACACGTCGACCTTGGAATTAAAACCATTAAAGAAACAATTAAAGAATTTAGTTCGAAATATTACTCAAAACTAGAAGCACATCCCAACGAATTGGCCAGGGATATACTAAAACAACCGCGATTTAGGCGACTAAGAAGAACAGATCCACTCGGACTGATAAACCTGTAAATTTATTAATGTTTAGGTTACACATATGTATAATCTAAATTAATTGAATTGTGAACACAAATAATAGGTATTAACATTGGTTAATATTTAAAATTTTAATAATTTTAGGTTAAGATTTGAATACTTCTTGTTAGTTTCTTTTGTAGAAAGATTCAAGAATAAAGCCATTGGCAGCATTTATAAAAAAAAAAAAAAAAAAATTTTATGCTACCGATAACAATTGCATTGCGTGCAATGGTGACAATTTGTCAGCCCAAGATGAAATTTTCTCTAATACAGAAATAAAGTGAACTATACCAAATTTTACTGGTACCATCTATCAAGTATATGACTATCATAATATATAGAGGTATCACAGACACAAAACAAACAATATTTAGTTAACAACCGATGTTGTTCTTCTCATATTTGTTTATTCATATTTAACCTCCCATAACGTTTTAGTAATTGTATGTAAAAAAATAATAATTAACAAATATTTCCAACCATTTGAATGTAACTGACTAACTAGTGTACAAACCTTAATAAAATAAAATTCCCATTGTATAGGGACAAATTCTCCCTAGATACACAGTCGACGCACAGTAAAGGTTTGATGTGCTGAGAATAATAATCGTTATAAAGGTATGATTACAACAGTAACCATATAACATAAACTCCATAATGTTATACATGGTGTATAATTACATAGAATCATAAAAATATGTTGTATATGTACCTAACCTACATTGTAACATGTCTAAACAGTACTTAGAGAATGTTAATTAAAGGTTGAGAACACATAATATGTATCATACAGCATAGCTTTATACACATATGTTTGTTATTCAATATGTCACGTACATTGACATCTTCAATCCTACATGTATTGTTTTTGTTTTGTATGATATGGTGCAGTGCGCTTTGCAGTTCGGTTTCTGATATTCTACAACACTAAAGAATACATTTTCAAATACACACAGCCCATTAAACCTGCTTCGTATAATTATTTTAGCGCCTGAACGAATGTCCTTCCCAAAGATTTATTCGTTTTTGAAATGTGTGGAATGTCTCATTCAAATAACCAAAAAAACTCGCTTGTCCTTTATCAATCGAGCAAAACTACTCGAATGTCGGTTAAAATTTACTGGATGTATTGAAAATTATTTTTCATTCTTTGAATGGATGTGTTATTCACAAAACCCTAGACCCTAAATCTTTCTTCAAGGAGAAAACGACACTATTAAGCAGCTTATTTTTGCCGTTTATTTTACTTGAAACAAGAACTAAACTTTAGAACTTTCTTAGAAGCAGCTCTGTATAGTGTTGTAAATCACCAAATTCGAAATATTTTGAAGAGCCATCAAAGTGACTTAATTGACTGATTACTCGACTACGAGATCGGCTGATATTCGTTGAAGTTGAGTATGAACATGGTTCTAAAAGACCTTGGCCGACTATTCGTCCTAACTGAAAATTTCGTACAATTGGGAAATCGCAAAATCGAACAAAACCTTCTGACAAGAAGAAGAAAAGGAAAAAGCCTGAAGCACTGTGAAATTTTACAACTTGAAAAGGCTAAGGGATCGGTCGGCCTGTAGTTGTTAGTTGTTGTATATGTGAGCAAAGTATACTGCCTTTTCTGATATGCCGCAGCATCCAAGGTAATCTGTTGAATTGATGTTCTCAAAATGGATCCAAACTGGGATAAATGTGCCATTCAATCGTGGCACTTTTTAAATGCTGTTAATTATTTGTTTTTGGCTGTATGTGACGGCACGACTTTCTCCCAAGAAAGCACATCTAGCTAGGTTAACCAAAAAGTTTTACTAGATAATAGTCAGGTTCTGTAGTATCTAACTTGATTGATGACAAAATTAATTTACCGCCACCTTTGTCGGTAAATCTGAATTACACCTGTATTGCATAAATTAAACAATAGCTACCATAAGGTACTCAGACATCCCAATCAGTTAAGTTATTATTTATGTTTGCTCTTAGAAATTCATTTAAATTGCGGTGATTTCTTTCCAATAGTTTTCGGATGGTATGGGGTTGAGTAATTGTGTTTAATTTGTAAATAATCTGATTCTATATTCCCTGTAATCGAAGGCAATTCTGAACCGAGAAATGCCTCATATAAGCTCCAATCGGCCAGTTTCAGTTCCGAAACTCTAATTTCCTGCATATGCATGGTACCAGCCGCTATATGAAATATAATTTGCATGTGATCAGATGAGGAGCTCTATTCAAACGCATGCCTACTGTTTATTAAAAGACTCAACTGAGAATAGGCAAGCGTCAAATCTATGGCCTCCTTTCTAATCGCATTTCTGATAGGATTCTGAGTTCCGTTATCAAAAATCAAATTACCCACTTGTTTATATAATCCCTTAACTTGTTCACCCATAGTCCAGGGCTCCTGAATCAGGATCATTCATTTGACGATCCATGTCTATATGTTGGCCGCTAAGGACATCTAATGCGACCTTAGCAAGATGTAGATTAACCTGTAATATTTCAATTTTTTTTTAAATTTTTTCTTGTGTGTTTCGCGCCCCTGCGGATGACTTTCCAATTACTAGCGTTAATACCCTTATTCTGACACTTGATAAATCCAAGAGAGCCTTCAACTTTTTTTCTTTCCGCGGTTTCCCGTTTCCGATAGTGACTTTAAGCCCTATGGGCACCAGTTGCCAGTAGCCACCCCAGCCTGAACTGATTATCGAGAAAATTTAATTTTAACTCATCGTTTTCCTGCCCCAGCAGCTAGCACCTCCTCCTAGATACTATCCTGGATAGCATTCAGGGGTTCCATAGTCATGATGACCTCAGGAAACCTCAGGATCCCAATGAAGTCTGACTCCGCTCTCTGTCGTAACTCTGAACGTAACTCAAGACTTAACAGCGGAGACAGAGTGGGTCGTCGGTCGGGCACTATCCTCACCTCTGGTTTTCTTCATTGCCGGTGGCGTATCATGTTCAAACTAGTTTTTCCTCGCTGCAGAGACTTTTGAGGGACTACTCTTCTTCAGTGGTAGTGCCAAGAGTTTTGTTTCTCGCTATATGATAGGCTACACATCCTTTGTTATGTCCTTGCTCACAACTGTTGAGCTCCTCCCACTTACAGGAATTATTGCATCATTTCCTGAGATGCCTATTCTAGAGAGAAGAGGTGTAACTCCTCATATAGTCGAGAAAATCCACGACGAAACTTTCGCTGGTTTGTGATGCTTTAGGAGCGATTGTTAATTGATAATTTTATTTTGTTCCCACAAATTGCTGTGATGGAAAAGACATCTGTGGGACATCCAGCTCTACCTCAGAAAGGCTTAATGAAACTGGACAGAACTGGGCATCAGGTATTTAGAGTATGCACATTAGAGACTAACTATCGTAAAAGCCATTCATCTGTCGGTGTGCGTTGTTCCACCTTATAGGTTTTCTTTCCCAAGGATTTCACCTTTAGCGCCGTAATTTGGCCCTTTGTCAAATGGCAAACAATTTCCGGTGGTCTTCAAGAAGAGGCAGCATCCGTCACATGACCGCGCACATGACCAGAATAGCCAGAACTTGAATCATGTATTTACCCAGGTATGAATATTTGTATTGATCGCTCTCGCTAGTAAGCTTTTGATGGAATAAGGTAGAAATGCCCATTACATATACCGATGTCCTCCTGGTTTCTATGGACTGCATCCTCAAATAACAAATTGGTCTCTCTTTCTCCGATCGGAGGGGCTTATGTGCTTTAAGAATAGTGCTTTTGAAGTCGACAAGCTAGGGATAGTTTTTCTATTTTGTGACAGAAATCTCTCCAGTTGGACTTCTCTTGTTCTAACCTCCAGCGCATGTACAGGAGAATAACTTTAGAGTGACAGAAAATAACTTTTAACTCGGTGAGGTCACAATAATTCGAATTTAGCTGCTTTTAATTCCAAAACTTTTTCTCTATTTCAATCTGAGTTTCAATTTTTTGGTTTGTAGATCTTTTTTTGTTAATTTTACTTCTGTTGATGTTTAATTTTCCGTTTCTGGTTTTTTCAAACCTGAGCATCAATTTTAAATTGGGAATGTATTGGTATATTGTTGGCCGAATGTATTTTCAATTTTATTTATTTTCCAAACCTTTAGACAATTTGTTGATGAACAATATTTATTTGAAAATCCTGGTCCACATTTAAATCGTCCTCATATATACAATCTTAATTCACAAAAATGTATTCTTATTCCTTATCCCGACATTTCCAGTGCACGCCAATCATAAATGTCAGTAATTAAATATTATTTCGTTTAAACATCATAATAATTTATCCTTTTGATCCTGTTCATTCATATATATCATAATATTACGGTTATATACCTTTCAAATTCATTTTTCATATATCCACGTCCTTATATCATAATCATCACATCTCTAAAAATTACATGAAATTATTTGTTCGAGAGATAGGATCCCTAACCCGCATTTATCTTTATTATTTTTCCGGTATTATACATCGGTACGCATATCTGTGCGCTTTATCTAAAAAAAAGTTGGCAATTTCAAAATAACACAGACCCACTTTAGAGAAAAACTTAAAATTTTCTTCCCTTTAAAATACGATCCGTACCTAGCTGATATAGGAATTACTATAAAATCAGCGTAGTGCGAAGTACCTCATGCAAATATTATGTTAAGAGCATGCATCTATATGTACATTATACATACTAGTACATATATGTTAAAATAACCAAAAAAAAAGGGTTTGAAAAATATTTGCTAGGAAAATTAATCGGTTAGGGTTGTTTTCATATACACATACCGTAATTTGATGTTCAGCCGAGAATTTAATTCGTGTGGAATGAGCAAAGTGAAAATTTATTTAGGGTTATGGAAAATAAAAAAATTAAAATAAAGCGGAAAGGACTCACGTTTTTCCATTTCCTTTTGTGATAACAATGAAAATATAATTATGATTTTGGTTTGTTTTTTTTGTGCGTGTGTTTGTCGAAATAAAAATTTACAATAATTAATTACGTAATATGAATTCGTAGAATAATTCATAGACGTATATAAACGTGATATTCTGTAATAATCCACAACCAAAGAGATGAAACTTTTATACACAATAAAATTAAATATTTAGAGCATTATGTCCCAAAGCTCAATACTGCGTGATTAATTCCACCTTTGTATCCAAAAATTAGAGAAATTTTATAAAATCAGTTTACGAAAATCGAATCCTTTGAGATAGGAATAGCAATATAATACCAGTTAGGTTACCAAATAGTATTATTTACCCTAGAAAGATCAGTCCAATAGAAAGGAAGTATTGCTTGGAGTCGTTCTAATAACAATAGGTATTTTTGCCTGTTTATTAAACGACAAGTCGTAAAGATAACAGTTTGAACTAAATTTATTTTGCAATGTACCTACACAAACATTCGAAAAGTACTGACAACGTTCGGAAGTACTGTCAGCTCCTGTTCATTAGGATCAAAAGAGGTAAAGGTTATCGATGTTCAATACTCACTCAATCACTCTAGCCTATTTTGTAATGGATCAATAGCCGGTAACTTTAATGGCTTCAAGTTTTTCATTTGAAAGTCATTATCAGCCCTAGAGTACATTTCAAGTGATATTCCTATCATAGCTATAAGATTATGAATATACACATGATTAATCAGATTAAAATTTATTATTTCGAGATACCAAGCAAGAATGGTTAAATAAATAAATATCATTCCCCATCAATATTGCCAAATTACAAAATTTAGCTGTAATTCATTTATTGGCACTAATAGAACGCGCACCTCATTTGTAAATTTAAATACCTGTTTTTTTATTCTTTTAAGCACAAATAAAAAGTAACAACTCAGCTTCTTAATATACAATAATAATTTTATTTTTTGGTTTTATAAAGTTTAACTCCTATAAAAGATGATTAAAAAAGTGAAAACAGAAATATATGACCAAGTAGATTCGGTAGCTACTAGCCGTATCGACAATTTGTACAATTTAAGGATTGGCCTACTTAACAGGTTATTCGACATTTTAACACTTGCAACTCGCACCTTTTGATGTTTCCAGGATACAGCTCCATAGTTCTAACGAGGCACCAAAATGTCGATAAGGAAATCTTTCATCGTTCAGGCTCTTAATCATTGCTCTCCCTCCTAGATGTTTACTGTAGCATGTACTTCTGCTAGAAAGACGGTAGCATTGGTACCCAAGGACTTCGCGAGGGCAATCCCACTCACATATATTAATACCCCTGCCCAGTGTACTGTTTCGATTTTACTCTTACGATTTACTGGGAATGTTAAATCGCTCCATGCAAGTTCTTCTTAGGCGCCTTTTTTTAAATTGAATGGTAAATAAAACTTACTTAAATTACCAGAGAGACTTTAAAGCATTAATGGTGGGAGTAAATTTATTAAATTTAAAAGCAAAAACAAACAAACAAAAAGAAAAACAAAGCGAATACCTAAATATTGTTCAACAATTCAATAATTTATTTAATAATAAATAATATACTCGTGTAATTCAGGTACAAAAATTTAGCTTTTCTTGCTTTAAAGTAGCAAATTCATGAATTATTTGATTTAAATTGATTTTGTCACCAATTTCTTTTTCAATTGCTATACTCGAAAATCCAACCAACCTTTCCTGAGGTATACTAGATCTCAAATAGATTTTGATTATTTTCAGTTTTGAATATGATCGTTCACCACTTACTATAGAAACTGGAAGACTTAAAATTGTCCGTAAAGCAATCTTCACAAATATATTCTCTAGTGCAGTGCTTCTCAAACTGTGGGCCGCGGCACCCTAAAGAGCTGTAGAGCTGTTGCCAGGAAGCCTTAAAATCTCGCCTTATTATCTCTAATAAACCGAACAATTTAATCGTACAAAAATTTCTGAATCTGCCTATTATCAATGACCGCTACAGTTTTCTGTGCTGTTAATGATTTTTGTAAGATATGTGTTGTGTATATAAATTCCACAATCATGGGGATTTTGATAGGTAAGTTCTTATTCTACAACGAACATGAACAGAAATTTCAAATCGCAAACCTTGATCTGCGGGACAAAAATATCATGGTTAAAATTGAGGCCTTTTATGAAGTATGACACAACATTTTTAAATCCGAAGTAAATTCGGAAATCTTGGGGCTAAAAACTTAGGTCTATGAAAATTTGCGAAATTGTATATTGAAAATGTACATACGTACATATTAGTACAATATATAATTTTAAAAACTTACTCGTTTTAATTTAATTTGAAATTTCAAATGGCAGCTTGTCAAATTTGGCTTCAACAATTTCAATTTGGCTAAATTGTATATCAGGTTAGTGTTGAGAGCTCCAAATCGAAAATTTCAGGATTCTAATGCCGAGTTTTTTGTAGGGAAAATCCAATACCGATTTTCGGCAAAACGGTTGATTACCGAAATGTTGGTAAATTTTTGAAATACTTAGCCAAAACTTCTGTAACTATCTTCAGATAAAATGCCTATAAAATACAAATTATTAATAAGTTTTATAAATTTGTTGAAGCCTTTACTTTGGTTTTATACAGAAAAATATCATATTCGTCATTGGTGTCATTCTAATTTTGACCCTACCAAATCCAAAGAGAATTCAATTAATTCGATCAATTTATCAAGAAAGTTGGCAAAAAGTAGGCACCAGGTATGGGGAATAAAACATTTCACTATTCAACGCAACATAGTTGACTAGCAGTTCTGTTTAAGTAAACTATTACGAGGGATTCTTTTTAGTTAGCCTGGCAACAATGTTTAGTAGAACTAACTTCCGTGGAATCAAAAGTGCCTTTTCGGCTGTAGGGCAGTTTTACACAAAATGTAATTTTTTTCCTTAGAACAATATGTAATCATAACTATTGATAAGCTTTGTTTAAGACTCATAACGACCATATAAAATTTAAATTAAACGTTTATTTTTATTTCTAGCGTATGCATACCTCAATAAAATAAAGAGGTCAGTCAGTTTTCTAAAAATTAAAAACCAAAGTTTGTGCGTCAAATTACTAATATAAACCATTAAACAAAGAAAAAATTTAGCTTTCAATTCTGTTAAATTATGTGCTCACTTATAATTTATAAGGGAAGTAGGAATATTCTTTAATTTTTTTTCTAGAAAAATCAATTTTTCGGTTAATTACGCCAGGAACCTAATTATCGCCCCCCCCCCTCCCTTCTCCCCACAATTCTCAAGTTTGGTAATTTTCTATTCCGTAGGTATTTTGGGACCAAAAAAACTGATCTACTCTCATCTACTTTTTTGTTTTTTTTTTTTTTTAAATGCTGCCAATGGCTTTATTCTTGAATCTTTCTACATAAGAAACTAACAAGAAGTAATCAAATCTTAAGCTAAAATTATTACATATTTTAAGTCTTAACCAATGTTAATACTTATTGTTGGTGCTCACAATTTAATTAATTTATATTATACTTATACATACATATACTTACGTATATAATCAACATCTAATACATTTACAAGTTTACAGGTTCATCAGTCCGAGTGGATCTGTTCTTTTCAGTCGCCTAAATCGTGGCTGTTTTAATATATCCCTGGCCAATTCGTTGGGATACGCTTCTAGTTTTGAATAATGTTTGGAACTGAAATCTTTAATTGTTTCTTTAATGGTATTAATTCCAAGGTCATCATGTATATTACTATTTCGAATGTACCACGGAGCATTAGTAATACTTCGAAGTATTTTCGCTTGAGTTTGTTGCAGGAGCTCTCTGTTTGAAGCGCTGGTGGATCCCCATAACTGAATACCATATGTCCATACGGGTTTGATTATCGCTTTGTACAGTAAAACTTTGTTGGCTAATGACAACTGAGATTTCCTTCCCATCAGCCAATACATTTTGGAAAATGTCATTTTTATTTGGTTGCGCTTAGTTTCAATATGGTTTTTCCACGTTAACCTTCTATCCAGGTGCAAACCTAAGTATTTGACCTTCGTTTGTTGAGGAATATTTTTATTGTTTAATTTCACTGGTGGGCAGGTGCGTTTATTCAGCGTGAATGTGATGTGAGTTGATTTGTTTTCATTCTCTTTTATTCGCCATGTCTTTAGCCAGTCCGCGATTTTGTTTAAATGATTCTGTAACTCCTTTGAGGCAATTTCGGGATTATTGTGTGACACCAGGATGGCCGTATCATCGGCAAATGTTGATATTGTTACTTTGTTGGTTACAGGTAAATCGGCTGTGTACAACAAGTATAATATTGGCCCTAGAACGCTGCCTTGCGGGACACCTTCATTAATATAATTTAAGCAAGTAGTTGCACCATTTTGTTTGACCATGTATTGCCTTTGAATAAGGTAATTTCCCAAAATTGAGTGAAATTTCTTCGGTAGAAGCTTTGCAAGGCAGCGTTCTCATCTACTGAGCTATCATTTTATATATTATGGCGCGTTCCGTTTTTTTGGAGAACTCGTCATAAATAAAATTTCAAATTTTGGATATAAAATTGCTAAGAGGGCCAAAGCTTTCAAATTGGTTGATAACGTTGAAAATTTGTAGTAGAAAAAACCTAAAAAAAACCACTCCGAATTTTTAGAAGAATATATTAAATCCAAATTTGGTTTTAAACCTAAGTAAAAATAATTTGACATAAAAACTTAAAACGTACCAAATTCGGGTCGGGTTGCGGTCAAATTAGATGAATTTTGACAAATTTGACAAATTCAGAATAGTCGTAAGTAGCTTTAAGTTTAGTTTAGCCATTTCGGAAACTATTCTTCTCCACTCATGCGGAGTTTTCACAGCAACATCTAATTTTCAATAGTTCCTTACATAAAATCCTCACATGTTTTTTAAAACCAAGCTGAGAGACATTTAAGATCATTGAACAAGAATGCCCAAAATGCTTAACTGTAAATTCATTATTATTGAATAAAATTTTTGGGAGCCCTGGATTTTATTTTTTCGATTGCGGAGGTCGCAGCAGTATAAAAAAGTTTGAGAAGCACTGCTCTAGTGCATTAGAGTAAATGTATGGTAATATAAACAATGAAGCTCAGTATTAGGTTAGGTTAGGTTTGAGTGGCGGGTCACCAGGGTCTGGTCCTGGCAAAAAAAGGTCCGTAGCCATACCACAATTTAAAAATTTTCCTCCAACTCATTGAAATCACTTTGAGCTTGCTATGAAGCGCTGGATACTCCTGACGTTCCTCCCGCTGAGCTCCGTCAGGTCGTTGAAAAGTGGTGCCCCTAGAAAATTCAGTCTGTTTCGAGCCAGACGAGGACAGGTGCAAAGAAGATGAAGTACTGTCTCTTCCTCCTCTTCGTCCTCGCAACTACGACAGTAGTCATGTGAGAAGAAGCCAAGTCTACTCGCATGTCTGGCTATGAGACAGTGCCCCATAATCACTCCAACAACCAAACTGATCTGACTCCGCTGAAGTGAGATCAGCTGTTTGGATCTCGCCAAGTTCAACTTTGGCCAGACCTGCCGAGTTATTACGCATGAAGTACTATTTGACCATCTGTCATTCGTCATCTTACTGGTTTTCTCCTGAAGCAGCAGTTTACATACCGCAAGAGGCATTTCAATATCCTTTTTGTGGTTTGAATTGTGGTCCGTTGTACCACGTCGAGCCAGTTCATCGGCTTTTATATTCCCCGTGCTAACAAAATGTCCTGGCACCCATATGATATGGATGTTGAACTGATATGTCATCTCGTTAAGAGACAGTTCTGGACTTCGACGTAAGGAGGTTTGATTAAAGCGCTTTAATGGCAGCCTGACTGTCCGTATATATGCGAATATCACAAGTCGATATTACATTATACCTCAACCAGTCCACGACTTCCTTTATCGCAGTTACCTCAGCTTGAAAAATGCTACAGTATTCATGGAGACAAAAGGAGAGGTTTAACATGAGTTCCTCGCAAAACATCCCAGCCCCTACTCTCCATCCCGTTTTGAACCATCAGTGAAGAAGTTTTAAACTCCTAGTTCCAAAACTGCATCCAGTATCCAGTCCTCTCAGGATGGGATAATAGTCCGGAACTTTCTATCAAAGGATAGTGACGGGACAGTATAGTCGGTCTGTATTATTGCAGGTCCACATTAACGTGGATTTCAGTCGTATGGCAGTGCAAGCTGCCCACTGTTTTCCCAAGATATCTAGAGGAGTCAGAAATAGCAGAGTCTCCAGTGCCTGAGTGGATGTGCTCCTCATAGCACCACTATCCACAGAGAGATTGTTCTCTGAACTTTTATCAACAACTTTAGGTTGACAGCTTTGTCCAGAGCAGGCCACCAGACTGTTACCCCATACAGAAGAATGGGTCTAACTACTGCTGTGTATAGCCAAAGGACCATGTGGGGCTCCAGCCCCCAATCTTTCCCAATTGCATTTTTGCAAGAGTATAGCGCTACCGTAGCTTTCTTTACCCTTTCCATAATATTAGGTTTCCAGTTTAATTTACTGTCCAAGACGAGACCCAAGAACTTTGCTTCACCTATAAAAGCCAAGATGAAACCATTTAAAGTGGGAGGATCGATATGAGAAATTTTATATTTCCTAGAGAAGAGAACCAATTCGGTTTTTTCACATTTAACCCACAACCATTAGCCCAGCCCCGGTGGCACATTGGTTAGCATACTTAGCATACGGGTTCGATTCCCGGCGGGTGAAAAAATCACGGCTGGTTAAGGGTAGGATCAATGAATTAATAACTCATTATCCGTTAACAAAAATGATTACGAAACTTCAAAATGAAGCGGCCAAATCCCTTTATGGGATGTAGCGCCAGCGAAAAAAAAAAAAAATTAGCCCATCCATGATGAAAGAATGCCCAGGTCATTTTGAATAAGCTCACTAAGTGTGCCGGGATATTTTTCACGATCACCAATAGCGACGGCATCCGCATAGGCAACCACCTTGAAGCCACTATCCTCCAGTCTCAGCAACAGATCATTTATGACCAGAGCAGGGGGGGGGGCAGTACGCCACCCTGCGGCGTGCCTCTGCTTGCAAATCTTCTGGCGGAGGATTTCCTCAGACTGGCATTTATGATCCTGGCTCTTAGCATTTGATCTATCCAGTCCTTGAGGCATTCATCCACTCCTAGATTCGAAAGTGCCCGAGTTATAGCCCTTGTAAGCACGTTGTTAAAGGCTCCCTCAATTTCCAAATAGGTTACCATCGCGTAGTCTCCATATTCGAAAGATTTTCATTGAAATATGTAAGATAATGAAGAGCAGTTTGTACAGATTACCCCTTGGAATAGGTATGTTGAGATTTAGACGGCTTTTCCGGCACAATCGTGCCTCTAATATGAGCTTCTATTTATCTTTCCAGTATTTTGAAAAGGAAAGAAGACAAGCTACTCGGCCTAGGGTCAAGGGCGGATCAAGAGGGGGGGGGGGGTCATAGGGCCATGGCCCCCTCTGACAAATTTAATTAAATTACCTTTTATGATAAATAATACTTTGCTATTTTTTCATTTTCGCATATATTTATGTGTTGTGTTCTAAAAAATCTCGTAGAATTAGAAAATTTTGAAATAGAAAAGAAAATTGAAAATGTGTCACAAACTTTGGAAAACATTATTACAGATTCATCTAATTTTCAGTACCAATTATATTCAGAGTTATGTCAATTAAAAGAATCTACAAAACATTCATCAAATATGTTTTCCAGTTTATAGGAAGTTTTATTTAATGTGAATGAAGATATTTATCCGCGGATGAACAAGCTAGTTAGTATATATGTGTCATTGCCTATAAGCATCGCATCTGCAGAAAGAAGTTTTTCAACTCTTAAAAGATTAAAAACATATTTGCGGAATTCAATTAGTCAAGGCCGATTGGTAGGTTTAGCTTTAATAAATAAATCTTATGCATAGAGAGTTGGAAGTAAATATTGACAATGTGATTAATAAATTCGGCCAAGTGCCGAGAAGATTAGATTTTATTATTAGATAAGTTTAAACAATTTATAACTGCTAGAATTAAACAGACTGAATATCTTTCTTAATTTAAATTTTATTATTATTAAACTGTGACGTCAAAATGTCGAAGAAAATTATTTTAGCGATATTTAAAGGATATGATTATAAAATACAATTTTATTTGTCGGTCGTGGACAAAGTATCGTATTCTACTCGCATAATGGCTGTTATTCACTCAGATGATGTGCGACACTCGCCTATCGGCTCGTGTCGGTAAACTTCATCTTCATGAATAATAGCTATCATTATATGCTAATTAAATAATATAATATTTCTTACTAAACCTTGAATATTAAATACATTTGCTTTTTCAACTATTGATTTGTACCACAAATTTAAAAAATGGCCCCCCTAACAAAAAAAGGCTGGATCCGCGCTTGCCTAAGGTCTTTGGGACTGCAGTGTAAGCGTTTTCCCACCTTAGGTATGAAAACAACCTTCACTTCCGTCCATTTACAAGGAATGTGACATAGTTCTAGGCTGCCTCTAAAATTTACCTCTAACTAGGATATGGTTAGATCCGTAGTTTTTTCTATATCCGCAGGGATAATAACATCAGGTCCTTGCGACTTATATGGTTTAAAACTGCTTATCGCCCACAGAATCTTTTTTCTGCTAATAATTTGGCCTACGAGGCTAATTGCTCCTTTACCTGCTGATATAGTAGGTGCAGATTCGGAACAACCAGGAAACTGAGTCTCCAATAGTAGTTTCAGCGATTCCATACTATTTGTGGTCCATGCTCCATCCGGCCTTTAAAGAAAGCTTGGGATAGAAGGGCTAATAGATAGTACTTTACGCAGGCTGGACATCTCTGAAGACTCCTGAATTTTACCACAGAATAGTCTCCAATATCTGTTCTTTGCACTTCTTAGCTGATATTTGTAAATTTTGAGGACTTCTTTATAGGAGTCCCAGTCTACAGCGGCTTTTGTTTTCCTTGCTATTTTAAAGAGTCTTTTGTACCGTTGACGTGTTTGTTGAATCTCCTTTGACCACCAAGGTGGCCGAGATTTACCCCTAGGCCTACTAAGAGGAAGAGCCCAGTGCCGCTTCGTTAAAAGCGCTGGACAGTTCGTCCACTAAGCCATCGAGTTCTACCGTAGTTTTTGGACAATGGTAGTGAATTTCCTAGAATAGTTCTGAAAATATCCCAGTCGGTTTTCCTCCTGTTCCTGTAGAGAGGGCTGTTCGGAAAAACCAAGCTCATTTCAAATTGAAGATAACAGTGATCTGAAAAGGAGTGGTCTTCCGACACTTTCCAGTTTAATAGACTAGTCGTCAAAAAGTTTGAGACAAGTGTAATATCCAATACCTCCTGTCTATTTCTAGTTATAAAAGTCGGCTTATTGCCTATGTTAAATATATGAAGGTTAGTACTTAGAATGTAATCAAGGAGTAACTCACCTCGTTCATTTGTGTCCGTACTTCCCCAGATTGTGTGATGAGAATTTGCATCACTCCCCAGGATGACTCCAACCTTGCGCTTTTGAGCCTACAAAATTGCCTCACCTAGAATGACTGGTGGAATATTCACTTCATCGTAAGCTAGGTAGGCTAATATTAGCCAGAAGTTTCGTTTATTGACCTCAATGCTGACCGCTGCCACATCTTCATTGCTGAAATTTGTTAGCAGAAAACCATTTATATTATTTTTAACGAGAATGCACGACCGAACCCTACCTTCCTTTTCCGTGTGCATTAATCTATAACAGGGTGTCTTAAGTCCAAGTACCCGGCCATCAGCGACCCAAGGTTCTTGGATCAAGACAATATCCGACCCTTCCTTCCCAATTTTTAAAAGTAGAGCACCTGATGCTGCCTTCGAGTAGTGTAGGTTGATCTGCAAGAATGTCATCATTCTTAGACGTCCCTCTCTACCACTGTAACATCAGAGTCCTCCCCTGATGATGTGGAGTCGTCTGAGATTCTCCTTAATGACTCCAAGGACATTATCATCTCCGTATCAGTGGAGATAGTTTCCACCAGGCTGTTCCATCCTTCAGGGAGCCCAGATGAGCTTTCAGCAGCTTCCTCAGACTTCGGAGCCTCCGGCTTGTCCGCGTCCTTTTTGTAGATTTTGAGTGTGACTGCACTGAAACCATAGTTTACAATACCATTGGTTTCTTCCAGCGCAGTCAGTGACTCTCTGTTTATAATTATGACGGCTGACCTGTAGTCGGCCCGTGGCTCCTCAAGCTTAGCAACTTTCCAGTTGTGCGTTGGGAAATCTGAGTTACCAACCTGCAACAACTGGAGTATGACCTTTGGATCGCTAGGCTCCGAAGGAATCCACACCCTGGCTCTCGGCCTACAGAGGATTTTTTCCCTAGCTTTAACAGCAAGGCTGGCTCCGGGCCACACCTCGCCTAGTCCTCCCCCGGTCAGTTTCACCTGGTTCCTGTGCCAACCCGCATCCTGACAAGACTGAGCAGGTCCTGGGTTTTCCGCAAGGATATAGGTGGTGGTTAAGGCCTTTTCCACCTTTCTCCAATTGGCGGGCGTGATACTGCCATCCTCTTGGGACTGGTCAACAACTGCCACAACCAGCTGATCCTTGAGTACCTCATTAAAAGGCCTCATTTCGGTAGCATGGAGCTTAGTTCTTTTTGCGATCTTAGGCCTTTCCTCCTGAGATCTGTTTCTTTTGATCTTTAAGCCAGCTGAAGGACCTTCCGACTTCTGTTCGGTGACTTTTTTCGCCCACGCAAGCGTAGCTTTGTCCTTCTCCGACCTGTCTTCTGGAGAGATATGATTTATCTTCACCAGGGCCCTCCATGCCTTCTTCCTAGTGTTATAGGTTGGTTTTGAGGAACCAGCTTCGTTGGTGCTTTGGTTCCGCATTATATTTCTTTGCTCAGGTTTGGTGACAAGAGTGTAGGGTCCAGCCTCATCTAAGCTTTTGTCCCGTTGTTTGTTGCTCTACATTTTCCGGTTTTGTAAGAGAACCGGGCTCTTTTGATTTTTGTGTTTGCTGGTCTCCCATATTTGTTCCCATGAGTAGCGGAAAAAAGAGTGTCCATCTGTGCAGAGATCCGCAATACACAGACAAGGCTACTTAATCCGGAGGGCGCCAGGTATCCGGATCCACCGTTAGCGACTGAGCTAGTTTTTAGACTAGGCCCTCAGTCTGGCCGGTTATCGGCACGGTACGAATAACACCTTAACCCAGCCCAGTGATTTGTTTAAGGTTGACTGCTTTAGCGCCGTGTTTTAGCCTAGAAGCCGAAAAAATCAGAAATCTAGTTACCAGCAGTCACCACGAGGAGGTAACATGATCACTTGCGGAAACTGCAAGTTACGAAGCCTATTAGCTTGCATCCCCCCAAGCAACTTAACGCCTGACTGCCTAGAAGTAGTTACTTAGGGGGATTATGGTTTAGCTTTAAATTAGAGATATATTTAAAAATGAATTCAGTATCCAAAAGAATAGAACCCAAGCTACTAACTCCTAAGCAGCTGACATTGGGTTGCTCAACAATGAGGGGGTCAGTCGATAATACAAAATTTTACGAAAAAAAACATCGCAAACATTTCACTAATCTCAGCAGTAGATTCAGACTCCTTAGCTTCTAATTTTAAGATACGAGGGTAACCAACCATTCCTTTTTTGGAATTCATAAACGAGCAAAAAATTTAGGAGTGCTTTTGATTTTATCTTCAACTCCATTGATAAAGCGACGAAATTTACATCAAAGCAATTTACGGAACTCACGTCGTGGCTTTTGAAATGATAGGCATCAGGATCCATTTTATTCTTGCTAGAAGCCAGCTCCTTATCAAACCAACGAGCATTATTTAACTGACGACTAATTCTAACCGGAATGAATTTTTTAATTCCAACCAAAACCGTTTTGCAGAATCTACTTACGGCACCGTTTAAATCACAATAGTCGAACATCTCAGTCCAATTAATAGAATTGAAAAACGAATTTAAACCTAGAAAGTTACCGTTAGAATAATCATAAAATGAGTAGTGATTAACAGTATTTACAAACTCCGTTTATAAAATTGATTTGTGATGTTCATCATGTTTCACTAAATAGTCGCATTTTTTAAGTAGATACTGTAGATCAAAAAGATTACTTGAAACAAAAATGAAACCAAGTAAACGCGCCCGAGAATTAAATACATTAAGGGCATTGCTTTGGTAAATTCAAAATAAATTACAACAACAATTGCATTATATAAATCCAAATGGATTTAGCTAAATTAAAAAAAAAATTGGATTCACTTAAATCAAATCCAATTTTTAGTTATGATACCTGCCACAAGAAATAGATATTATTTTTTTTTTTTCGAAAGTTGGTACTAAATTGGAAAAGTGACATTTGATCTGTATTTTATAATATTTGCGGCTTCGTTTTCTATTTTGTAGCGAAACTTTAAAGAGAATAATAATTTAAACGGCATCAAATAATAAAAATAGGTGTGTTAATAAAATTAGTGTGACAATAAATTGATTGTAATATTAAAATAATTGGATCAATTATTTTTGTGTTGAGAAAAATCGCCCGTTCATCAAACATGGAATCAGCTGAGGAAACCATTGTAATCCAGGTAAATACAAACGTGCATTTGTAAATTGAATTTGTGAAAGTGATTTATAAGCTTTTGCTTAATTTGCAATCCTAAATAATTAGAATTATTAGAATAACGAAAGTAATAATTGAATATTTTGTTTAGACTCTTTTAGACAACATTAATGATGACGATGATTCATTATATAGCACCACCAGTTCCAGCGAATCTTCCTCATCAGAATCTTCTGACTCCTCAAGCGACCAAGATACTAATAAGCGTGCAAGAATTAGCGATTTTATGGAAACTGTTGACGAATATAGTGATGCCGATTTTAAGAGGCATTTTAGGTTAAATCGAGAACTTTTGGCTTCCTTAACAGGTATTTAATTGAAATAATTATTGTTGTAACCACTTTTATTGAATTTTAATCACATGCCCAATGACCTTTTAATATACACAAACATATGTTATACAAATACCGTGGTGTAAATTGCTATTCAAAATATGGCTAACACTTCGAATGCCCATATTAGTGCCAACAATTTTCCAATTTTAATTCTTACATTAATCAATTTTAACGCCTATCATAATTCATATTCTAAATGAACTCTCGAGCTGATTTCTGCTCCAATTGCGTTGGTTACAGCTAGATCTGATCCATAGGTATAATTAAATTTAGATTTCAATTCCAATGAGAGTTTTATCTAGTATATTCACAATCAAACATTTATCCCACCATCCCGAATTAAATTATTTATTCTTTAAATATTTTCCTTTGTATGTTTTACTTTTAGATTTATACAAAAGATCAGAAATTTCCCCAAGCCACAGACACGGAGGCCGTCAAAAAGTTGGCGCCAGGAAAGAGATCCATATCTTCATATGGTATGTTTCCAACACAATAACATATAGGCAGCTGGGCAATTTATTTGGTGTGAACAATGTAACCACATGGAAGGTGGTCAATAGGGTAGCATCCTGGATGGTCGGTATATCCAATCGATACATCATATGGCCTCGATCATCACAACGGGTGGCACAAACAACTGCCCCGTTCGAAACATATGCAGGGATGGTTGGTATTCTTGGAGCTATAGACGGAAGCCACATAAAAATCAAAAGACCTACTAAAAACCCAGTAATATATTACAACAGGAAAGGGTATTATAGTATTTTATTACAGGCAGTGGTGGATTCGTCGAAACGGTTTATTGACGTGTACTGCGGCGAACCAGGCTCCATGCACGATGCTCGGGTCTTAAGGCGATCCCCGTTATTTAGACAAGCCTCGGAGAGCAATTTATTCCTTAACAACTCATTTTTGTTAGGCGATTCTGCATATCCGTCGAATCGCTGGCTCGTCCCACCGTACAAAGATACAGGCAATTTGACCGATCGGCAAAAGAAATTTAACATGATGTATTCCTCCACAAGAATGGTGGTGGAGAATGCATTCGGTTTAATGAAGGGTCGGTTCCGCAGACTTTTAAATTTCACAGAACACTCGGATTTGGGAACAGTGATAAACATTACTGTTGCTTGTTGTATGTTACACAACATATGCGTAAACCACAATGATTCGTGGTATGAAACTAACACTGAGGAATCGATCGACAATTTGGATATAGAATTTGTGCCCGATGGTGTAGAAGACCGCCGGCAAGACGTCATAAATAAACTTATAGAGAAAAATATATTGTAGACTTAGACAAATAAATGTAAACTAAAAAATATAATGTGTGTTTTTTTGGATTTTATTTTATTTCATTAATTCATACTGTAAAAATGTTAATTTTATAAAAATAAATATTGAACTAAAATCATTTATGTTTTAAATAGTGCAATAACTCCATATTCCATTTTTCCCTCTCCTCATACCGTTTTGTGTATTGCCAATTCTTGTTCTCCGCGTCTTTTTTGCTTCTCTTCGTGTCTAACCTGCTTTTGCCTTTCTCGTCTTTCTCGATTCTCCTCTTTCTCTTTCTGCAGCTCCAACTTCGATTCCCGATACAAATCCTGCTGTGTTTTCCTTTTCCTACTTGTTTTTGGCTTGTTAGCTATTGGCTCCTCAGATTCTGGCATACTTATTTCGATAATATCATCAAATATCACCGAAGTATCTGGCTCTGAGTTATTGACGGGTTTTGCTGGTGCATCATTGTGCTCCTCATTAGATTCTTGTATAGTAGGATTGCGACCAAGAACAGGAACTGCATTTGGCAGACCGACGCCCGAAGCTACTGTCAGGTTACCTGATACTTCTGCAGGCCTTTCTTCCACATATAATTCCTGGAGTAGTTCCTTATATGGCTCTATTCCAAACCCAGTTCCCGTTCTTGAATTATTGTCCACTGATTCCCGATAAGCTCTCCTTACATTTTTTAATTTTGTTTTTATTTCTTGTTCGTTGAATGGAACGTTCTAATAAAAATAAATTAATAATAAGTACATTTAATTTTAAAGAAATAATAATAAACATACAGATACATCGGCATCAATCATGTCCTCCACTAAATTTTTGTGAACACATTTTTTTTTTTGTTAAATGGCTAAATTCTTCTTTGCGGTGTATTGCAAAAACCAGAAGAGTTCTGGTTACCGTCCTGTTCCAGGCCCTTCTTTTAGAACTAATCGAAATTATTCAATTAATAAAAATAATAAAATTAAATTCCGTCAATACATTTTGCATAATTATCCTAATTTGTCATTTACTTACAATGTTTTTTTCAAATTCGTAGACATTGATATGCAATAATTAAAAAGTGTGTAAGGTATACAATAATTAAAAAGTTTGTATTTGTATGATTAATAATATCGTTAAATTGAAAAAATATTTAACGCACAAAATTGCTTTTATTGTAATGTAATTTTCAAAACAAATTTTTTCTGTCTACCAACACATAAAACAAAAACTAAATCCAAAGCTGTTGCTTTGGTAAATTTATAAATCCAAACCTAAATCTAATCCATTTAGACGAAAGCAATACGGTTATTATTGATTTGTATAAAATCTAATGACGACATGGTATCAATAAATCGTGTTTCAATAGCAGAAAAAGAGTTACTGCAACTAATACAATTGTATTGTCTATCCAAACCTACAACAGTATTTGTGATTATATTACAATGCTCTTTGTATCGGTTTAAATTTGATCCAGAAGTAATGTAATGAACGCCAACTGCAAAATTCTGTGAGAATACCTTTAATTTAACCCGAATGAATTCACACTCACCAGCATAATTGATGTTAATTATTCTACTACTAAAACACTATTTTATCGCCACCAGGATGCTACCACCACGAGAAAACAAGCGATCATATCTAAAAATAACGTACTCGGTTCCGAATAATTCAGCGTTTAAAACATCAGAAGAAAGCCATTTTTCAGTTAAAATAATAACATAAAAATCATTTACAATTACCGCTAAAAAATGTGGTTTGGTTTTCGAGCGAAGCCCTCTAACATTTTGGTAATACATTTTTAATAAGAATATTTGATCAATTTTGGATTGACGAATCTTAGAAATACTACTTGAATCTAATGATGTAGGTGTAGATATTGTTAACATAAGGGACGATAACCTTAATAAGGATCTAAAAAGGGGGTACGTCGATAAAGAAATTAAGAAATATGCGAGGGAACACGTACATCACCTTAGTCAACATGAAAATGCCGATTTGCGTCTTATGCTGAATAACCCAAACCCAGTAAGACCGATTTGTTATACTCCTCAAACATTTAATAATATTTAATATAGATAAATTAATAGATGATTTTGTATTGTTGGAAAGACACAATACAAAAGCTTTGAGCAGAATCTAACCCTAGACATTTGCCAAGCTGCTAGCTGCTCCACTACATTACAACTACGCAACAAAAGATACAACATCACACATTTAATTTGTATTGTTAAATTGTTCAATTATTTCAAAGCGTTCTACAGTCAACTTAGCTAAATATATTCATTTGTTTTATTTTTCCGGAAAAAACAAATCCAATCGCAAAGACAATTCGATTATGAGTAGACTTATTTTTTCATATGTTTGTTTGTAAATGTTTTCGTTACGTAAGGGTCTGCTCGAATTCTGTAGTAATTGTTGTCTCGTAGTAATTTTTGACACTTTAAAAGTAAAACATTCTCCTTTGCTTTTTTCGCTGCCCGAATACTATTTTTGTTTGACGTTAATTGTGTAAATTTGAATTGAATAATTTAACTATTTTCGATTGTTGAATTATGTTGTTTTAATTAATAAAGATGGATGAATATGATCAAACAATCAAACATTCAAACTTATGTAGTTTTTATATTAATTGTAGTTGGTAAAAGACACAATAATTCAAGACGGTTCATTTTCAGTTACACAAATAATTCCAAGATAACTGAAAATGAGTATGACTTGTCGTGAAACCACAGAAAAGAATGAACAGATATGGAAGTTCCATGTCAAGTATTTACATAGAAATATTCAATCTAAAAAATGTATTCCTGCTCTAATCTAACCAGTTAAGACAGGGAAAATATAATACAATAATATGTTTCGCTTCTCTTCTTTTTTGTTTTTTATACAAAGAAGAGAAGCGAAATATGTAATATTGAATTATATTGTCTCTGTCTTGACTGGTTAGATTAGAGCAGGAATACATTTTTCTGATTGAATATTTCTATGTAAATACTTGACATGGAACTTCCATATCTGTTCATTCTTTTCTGTGGTGAAACTATAAATTCCCTAAAGGCTCTGAAATTTATATTTTTTCTTTTCGAGAAATAAAACTAACATTTTACCAAGTAAAATGTGGTGCTACTTATAGTCATAGACAGTACATAAACCATATTTTGGAGGATCACTAAATAAAATCATTTATTTAGTTAAGAATTTTATTGTACATAATATTAATTAATTTAAATTAAATTTTATAAAGTCTAAATTAAGTAATTTTATGTTTAAATCCAAACGAACGTTAATTACTTCCGATCTGTCAAACTCTACTACAGGGCAAGACTGTAGTAATTCTGATGAGTGCGTTTTATACCCTATTATATGCCAAAAATTACTACGAGACAACAATTACTACAGAATTCGAGCAGGCCCTAAGTTAGCTAATCACAAGAAAACGCTGAACAGTAGAAACTGTTGTGCTGTTTGGTTCATGTTGGGTCAAACATGAATACGGAGTACAAATAATTTTCTTAAGCCGTCCTATGAAGCCCTTACTATTATACCCTAAAGTTGTTTTTTAAAACACATTTTAATGGATGGCAATTTATTGGAGATTCAAATATTTATAACTATTCGATTTAATCGGCGATATCGACTAAATAAATAACCGATTTTGATTTACGAGTAAAAATACCACAAAAAAAAGCTAATGACAATAAATCATATATGTATGTATATATATCACGGACACTGTGACTAAATATATATCAAAAACATACATATATCAATCTAGGTTACAAACGTGAAAAAATTCCTTGTGCTGCCAGAACAAAAAAAAAAAAACTCAGCTCACACAAAAACCAGCATAATATTTCTAATCGAATGAGCTTTATTTTATTTTACTTAAAACTTTTGAAATTTTTTTTTTTATTTTGTATTCTACGTACTGCTGTTATTTTTATTAAAAATGAAAAATTAAAATTGCTTTGTTACATAAAATATAAATCGAAAAAAAAATTGATTCTGATAAAATCAATTTATTATAAAAATAAAATAAATTTTAATCAAAATTTTATATGTGCTTTTGTCGTTGTTGTGGTTGTATTTGTTGTAGGAAAATCCAGACCGAGAATAAAATAATGAATTACCATAAAATTATTTATAACTGTTTTCAAAAAACTTACGATAAACGATTTAAATTTTTATTTTTATCATTTTTTTTTCTTTGTAACCAAATGGGTGGAAATTGAAAAAAAAATCCAATCACATTTCTGTAAATAAATCAAATAATTTAAAAATCAATAAATTGCATACATAAAAAAAAAATTAATTCAATTTTATCTGAAATTTCAATGAAACATCGTACTATATACAATGTATATATGCATCAAACGAGAATTTATAATTCTGAAACAAAATATTTACATTCCCTAGAATTATAGTAAACTGTGTTTGTTTGCGGACAATATGATAACCTCGACGAAAACAATTCCCTCAACGGGGGGAGGTTTATGTACTTATTATTATTTGTTTTGCTTTTTACATTTTTGTAGAGGACTGTTGTTATTGTCTTGGTTAAATGAAATAGATAAACAAGGCATTATTGCGCGCTTTATAAATATACATGATTTATTGGAAAATAAATTCAGGCTGGCATAAGACTGGATATAAAAATCTTGGTTTCAAATGACTGGTTTTGAAAATGTCGTTTTTTAAATCTTGGTTTTAAGAAAGATTCGGAAAACCACTCTAATCAAATTAGCACCGCAAATTATATTGATAAGCAGCAAGGGTTTCATCGAAAAAATGAAAGCTGGAATTTTACCCCAATTAACCAAAAACCGAGTTGAAAAAATAAGAGGATTTTAGCTGTTTGAAGACAGCGAAACAATTTAGATAAAATTTGTTTTCTAAAAAATGACGCGCATAACATTGGTTTATCAAAAAACAACCGTCTGTCTGTACCATGGCCTCAGATGCCACGAGCAATAACAAACTAGGCACAGATTTAAAAGTGTAGACAGGTACAATAGACAGGTACTCGGTTTGAAGTTGTGACTCGTTTAATATTACTCGTCGGACCTGAGGCATGATACAGATCGGTTTGGTCCTTCGAGCAGGATAACCGTACAACCTGCACACCCATTTGTGAAGAAGTACATTGCACCTAACCTAAAAAAAATCGCAAGAATCACTTTATTACCAAAAAGGGTTTAGTTATACCAACTGGGTACTACTTGGTTGATTTGTTTGCTTCCAAGATCTATTTATTCGTTCACAATTATTATGTTGTCTTCATCCCAAGAATTTCGTATTGACGTTGTTGGACTTAATGTTGGAGTCTCAGAGATTTAATTCAAATTTCTTTCTTATAGGGGATATATTCAATTTAATAGTTGTTTCAGGTGAAATGTCCTCTTGTTCCACGTTGACGGTTTTATAAGCTGAACTGTACCTTTTTCTGGATGGAAATAAAATTTCGCTGTTTTCGAAACAGTCATTTGAAAGATTTGGTTGATTCTGATTTTTGGTGGATGTGTTGAAACCTTGTGAAATATAATAAATATTGAAGCTGTTTTGGTAATTATCGATGATGGGCGAAAGTGGTAGATCTAAGAATAAAATAAATATCGGTTAAGTTTATTATATATAAGTAATATGTATTTGAAGAAATTTAATGCATTTACTATTTTTGGTGCTCCTAGACGTCATATTGGTTTGGTTGATGTACTTAAGATAGCTGAAATATGCATTGGTTTTTATAAGTTAAATCTGCCATCAAACAAAAATTATAAAAAAAAATCGTAATTGATTTGATCGTTCAATGAATAAATTTTAGAAAAGTATGGTGTAAAATCGGAATTAGTATATATCCATTATCTATTAGTATACAATAATCTTTACATAATACATCTTTTAAATAAAACGTGCAAAGCTCTGGTTGCAGATTAAAACCAACCATAATTCCCAAAGCTGTTGAAGAGATTACTGGTACTTGAAAATAGTGTGTACTGTTCTGAAATACGTGGCCAATAACAGTTTTTTTTTCGTCAGCACAACCAAATGCAATAATTTTAAGTATGCTATTATTATTTATGAGGCAATAACAATCTTTTTTATAACACGAAATGTCGAACACATCGAATTTAGTTGGTTTTAAATTTATATTAGCGGATTTCATTTCCTCTGTTCTCCTATAGATCTGTTGCAATATTTTGTTGGGTTTTTCACGGTCCTTTTTTAAAATTGCATGTAGTTTTCGTATTTGTATGCCGAAAATGAGTCTAATGCGCCAAATTGCTTTACACAATTTGGTAAATGAAGCAGCCCATGAATGTTAAAGCTTATTTTGTCAGATCCATATATTGCGGGGAACATTTCGACAAAATCTTTTATCATTTGATAAGCAATATCAGCATTTTCTTTGCATTTTCTACGATCTAATAATAACCTCGCAGCGCAATGGAGCAATTTAAAATGATAAAATATTTCATCACTAACGGTATCCTTAAGAACTATTATAGCAGTATAAACTAAAAATTGCCTGAACTCGGTAGCCTTCCATAAAGTCAAAACTTGAAGTGTTCTACCAGTTCTTCCAAATTCTGATGGGGTGTACGCAGAACATAAAATTAATCTTTCGTTTATTGCACTAAGATTAACTTTTAATGTTTTATTTTTTGAAACAAGACCCAACATTTTATTACTATTCCTAAATCAAGAATATGCATTGGGTCAATTGGAAATTGTGATACCATGCCAATTCCGATTGTTTCTAATGTTTTGATTGAACAAAAATTCTTGATGGTTATGATTTTAATCTCTTCTATCTCTAAATGAGATATCTGTTCTCTCATCCCGAATTTTCGTCTCAAAAGTTACTCTTCGGTTTAAATATGATCCGATTTGACAACATTTTGGGCAGCTGTTCTTACCATTATGATACTGAGTTCCAGTAACAAAGGCTCTGGCAGGACTGTCACATACAAATAGCCGTATACTGAACTTTCTTTTGATTCCCAACAGTGATACTTTTATACCATTTTCCATCAGGTTTCTACATTCTTCGACAAATTCTTGAAGAAACTTATTAACCGAATAGGCTTTTTCAAATCCAGAGTAGCATCCGATTAAAAACGGGGATTCTTGTGGAAAATCAGGAAATCTTCCAATTATTAGCCAAAGCACACGCCGAGAACTTTTGAAAAGTTGCAATCCATCAATTCCAATATCAAGTCGAATAATATTTTTTTCCAAAAGAAATTTAAAATAATTTGATTTGATATGGTTTTCTATTCCGAAATGAAAATATCCACCAGGAGTAATTTTAATTACACTAATCCCAGTAGTTTTAGTGTTTAATAATTTTCTAGCTGTGCGTGGTATGTGCTGTACCCCAGAACTCTTTAGAGTTTTAAGCAAGTCATCTAAATGATTGTGAGGAATTTTAGTTATAATAGCCCATAATTTTAAATTTGTTCTCACTAATGGCTCTACGTCATGAAGTTCACTATCACTTGACTCAGTTATGCTCCCCATGCTACAATTATGATTTTTGGAATCTGGAGTGGACACATCTTGATCCGACACAGAAAAGTTATCCGTATCATTAACGGAATTTAAACTGTTTTTAGGTGTTACTAAGTTAGACGTTAAATCGTCTTGGATTTCACCATTGAAAGTTGAATCCATTAACATTTTCGAGTTGATTAAAACTCTCGCGAACGAATCTAAGTTTTGATATCGTTTTACGTCGTTCTTATATGACCGCTTCTGCTTTGCCAGGGAATTCAGAATGGATTTTTGGGACATTTTATTGGACGAATTCGAGCACTTTAATACAAATTTACTTACGCACTATTATGTACACAATAATTAAGTTGATATAAAATATATGTACAATTTGATTACCTCACAATAAAAATAACACAAACAACAAAAATTGAACGACTGTAAGCACAATATTTTTTCTTCATTCCCTTAAACTTTCTTTCATCTTTCATTACTTTTAAAACTTATGTTTCTTTACAATTTTCACTATACTAATTATGACTATCAAAACCACGACACTCGAAATACATATTATTTTATTTATTATATTTTTTGGAAAAAATTTAAATTACGCTAATTAATAAGGTTTCAAGATGGCGATTCGGATTGGTGAACGATTAATTGAACGGGGAATTTCCTTAAAGTATATTCTTTGTTTTCTTTTATTATTCAAAATGACGGTTAGAATGAGATGTCACTATATATGTTAAAAAATATGGGTAGTTTAGTCTCACTCTATTCATATTTTATATAAAAATATTTGGTTATGTACAAAAAAATGTTTTTATGTAGTAGTAACTAGTGAACTCACGTTTGCAATGGAGTGCGTTCACGAACTCTACATTGTAACAAATTGTTACAACTGTCATTGTACAAATGACATAGCAATTAACAACGATATTGTTACAAACGTCAAATTTGCTACCAAAACAAACTTTGTTTAGCAAAATTTTGTTTCTTCGTTATCATAAACACATATAATAAAAAAAATAATTATTTAATTAACAAAAACCAATATTCATTTCACGTATTCATTTGTATCGAATAAATTATTTGCATTCGTAAATTGATCAATACGATCAGAATCCATAATTGTTTCTTTTAATGACAGCTGGAAAGGCAGTATTGAGTAGAGTTGTAAATGACGTTTTTCTACGATAGTGCAGTAACCTATACTTTCGATGATGATTTTTGAATTTAAATTATATAAGAAAAGGAGCCTTTGCATCGTATACTAAAATCGTGTGGAAATATTCTCATTGCACAACGTTTTCTTAATATTGCTACATGATTTGTGAAAACCCAAATGTTTTAATGGTTTAATAAATTTATGTTGATCCGTACAAGTTTGTAATTTTTTATATTTCTGATTATTTATAAATGTTACAGGGCTATTGTATCGTAGAAAAAATATCGTGTGAAACTCGTGTGAAAATGAGTCATTGCAATACTCAAGTGAGTGCAGCCCTCGCTATCGCTCAGTGCTGAGATGTTCTAACATCACTTTCGATTCGTTTTCGATAGTATTTTGTCTCTTGTAACAAGAACAAAATTGTACGCTATTTTCTTCTTTCATTACAATTTTTCTAATGCGATCTCAGCCTTCTGTATACTTTCCTTTTCTTCACATCGATAAAATATCGCAAACAATTTTTTTTGTGATAAAGAGTGATGAATGAAAGTAGAAATAGAATGATGTTTTATGCGAGCATGCTGAGATCGCAATAGAAAAAGCTTAATTCAAAAGTCGAAATAGCATACAATTTTATTCTAGAAAAGAGAGACATGAATACTATCGAACATCGAAAAAAGTGATGTTAGAACATCTCAGCACAGGCTGCAAATTTCACTTTCGTATTGCAATGACTCGTTTTCTTCACTTGTTATACAATATACTATTGTAACAATAAGGGGAAATTTTGGTTTAGGTTTATGAACAATACAATGCACGTTGCTGTGGTTACAACCGAGGTTTATGAACGCTTTAGAACTGTCATTGTTAACAATATTGTTACAATGTAGAGTTTATGAACACAGTCAGGTAGTAGCTGGATTGAATCGAATGGTAACCCTCGGCGGTCGCTCTGTAATTTCGATGATTCCGCGGTCGCACTTGGTCGAAAACGTCGACGTACAGTTTTCAACGTGTTAAATTGCTGTGAAAAATGTAAAAATTCACAGCAATTTAACACGTTAATTTAAAATCAGGTAATTAAATTCATGAATACTCTTTCCAGAAGGGTTGGAAGAATCCACAATTATTTAAGTACAAAAGTTATTATATATTTTACAATAAATCGGTATCTGAGCGAAAACGCTAGGAAACGTGTCTTGGCCTAAATTTCAACAATTAAAAATGCGCCATAGTAAAAAATAAATAACCATGGATTCTCATAATGGACACCCTGGTTCAAGTAAAACAAGGGTTTGACCATTTCTGCCGAAAAAGTATAGTTATTTGACCACTTGAAATGCATAATTTCAACGAGAGGGAAATCGAAGATTTTTATCAAAAATACACCGAAGATCATTTTCAATGCAAAAAATGTCAATACGAAAAATAAAAAACATATTTTTGACATTTTGTATATAAATTAGAGCTGGCGTATTAAAGCGAATTTTAGCAGGTTTTTACAAAAAATCACCCTTGAATTTGAACTTAGCTTTCACGTTTCTGTACGGTCCGCCACTTTGTGCCGCTGTTGCTTAGGAACTAACTGGCGGAGAGCGCACAAAAGACGTTTACTGGACCATACATGTACATACTAAGTTGTTTTAGAGAGAGGAGCGAGGCCCTGCCCCTTTTCCGTTTTTCGGGAATTCCCAAGAGAAATTTCGCTTGAGACGAAATCGTCCGAGTGCGCCCACGGAGGGTTAAAAATAAAAGTGAGCCAAGTGTATTTCTCAAGGACATAATCCTTGATGCTTCGACATTAAAGTCCGTTACACATTGAGAACGAGCGACGAGAACGAATTTTCCTTTTTCACTAAATTATGTAAGAAAACTGTTAAAATAGTGAAAAACGTATGTTTTTAATTAACGATAGCTAAAATATCATTTATTTACTAAAAATAAAAATTAAATTTTAATACTTTTAATACAAAATTTCAATTCATCGCCTTAAATTAAAAATGATCAACGATAAATTGAAATTTTGTACATATTATAGCTTTGACACATGACAGAAATATCAACGACGATCTATCAACGAATATCCAATTTTCAATTAAATAAAAAAATAATCTTGATGAAAATTGCTGAAATCATCTACCAAATTTGTCGTATTAGTAATTACAATTAAAATATCATACAATATATTAAGTTTTTTTAAAAATACCAAATTCTGAATTTGAGAGAATTTGTCGGCGATATTTTACTAAATGGTACAATAAAATTCGTGACTGAACTCTTCCAAAAAGAAACACGATTTCCGCATTCATCCAAAAATTTCGACGAGTTTTTTTTTCGTTCTGATTTAACCTCATTTCGTTGTACCGGGTTGTCAAAAGTAGTGAATAATATTATTAATATAAATAATTCCTTTTGAACGCACTATGATTTTTAATTTTCACACTATCAAATTAAAAACTGAAAATCGTTAAAGCCAAATGTCATTTGTTTGTGTCAAGTCAATTTTTATCGTCGATATATCATTTCTCATGTGGCGAATTTTTGCTATAAACGAACGAAATCGTTCATTTTTATATCTCCATCTGGCATCGCTATTAAAACTGTTAAAATTTTAAATTCTATTTTTAGGAAATGCACGATATCTTAGCTATCGTTAATTAAAAACAAAAGCTTTTTATTATTTTAACAATTTACTTAAATAATTGGCTGAAAAAGGGAACATCGTTCTCGTCGTTCGTTCTTAATGTGTACCGGTCTTAAGACCGGTATTTACGTACAATTAAATTGCGCAATATAATTGTCTGACGTCAAAACATTGCACAATATACTCAAATTTTATTCGAGATTTTGGAATGTTACTGTGCAAAATTGAGGTCACACAATTATATTGCGCAATTTAATTGTACGTGAATACCGGCCATAAAAGGAAGAAACAATAAAATTTGTGTCCAGTTGCGGTAATTTTTGCACGCTAATTTTATTGAGTAAAATTTACCAAATTGGTCTTTCATAGTAGGCCGTTACTTGTCAAACAATTGTATGACATTTCATTTACTGAATAGTGAATATTGGGCTAGATACTCGATACTCAGATAAGCAGTTATTTTTTGCTAATTTGCTAGAAATGTTATAGACGATAATTTAGCAACCCAATTTGTTTCTGAATTTCAGAAAATGGGATACTTTAACGTTTGTGCTGAATACAAAAATATATTTTACTTTGCTAAAATAATTGAGTAGTTTACGCAAGCAAATTTTCGATTAGCAAATCCGCCACATTTACAGAGTTGCGAATTGCTAGAGTATCGAGTATCTAGCCCATTGTTAGCTAATAAACGATATTTATGTGGTTTTATTTTGACTCAAAAAACATCAAAAATTTTGATGTACATCGATTTTCTGAAATATACATTTTTTTATACATTTACCCCACTTTACTACAAACTACTAACGCCAACAAATGATAAATTTCAATCTGACATTACTAACAATCATTCGATACAAATTGATATTTCAAAATGGCGGAAATCCTATAAATAAACAAAAACAAATCACCAGTGCAATGAAAACAATTGATGTTTTTTTTCGTCTTCTGTTGGGAGTTGGGACACGAAAATTGAGAATTCAAAAAGTGGTAACCATAGATAAATTATAAAAATTTATAAACTTAAATTAAGAAAAATTAAGAATACGGTAAATGGCATTTATACATATGTATTCACCCATGGAAAACTTAAATTAACTTAAAAATTCCAACGAAGCTTCGTCAAATTTTATCTGTCACTTGAAAAAACTTATGAATGAGAAATTTTCCGTCTAAACTTAAAAAAAAATTAAAACAAGACGTCAAAAACATTGTTTTCCCTTGTGCAAAAGTGGATATTGTTACGACTGTCTAAATTCCAGTCAGTAATTAATTTGAATTATGGTGGTTCAAGAAACGTCACGGTACGTATACTCATATTGTGTGGCAGTCTGTAATTTATGTATTCCTATATCTTGAATGTTGTTGTATTGTATAGTACATAGTCAAGTTACAAATTTTTTTTGCATTTGGAATGTAGATGTGAATCTGTCATATTTTTATGATATCGATCTATACCAGTTGATTGTATTGTATATGATCTCTATGAAAATTATTTTGGTCACAATGTTTTTTTTTGTCGAATAGCTTATTCCGAATTTCTATGAACGTGAGAGTATTGCTCATCATACATACTTGAGTTTTACCGAGTATATGAATATTAGTATTATATACTGATTAAAATAATTTGTACTTGTACATAGGAACAAACAGACATAAAAAAAAAAATATTTACCAAAAATATTAATTAGTTATGTTTGAGAGGCCACTGCGGCTATAGTGTTATTTATTAAAAAAAAACTGGACATTTTTTTTTTATATATTTCTTCTGGAATATTTTTTGTCTAGTAATTACAATATATTTTTTTGGAATTGTGCCTGTACAAAAACTTAAAGTAATTTTTGGAGGTGTATAATACTTACGTGCAAATAAGTGGTTAAATTTACACCCAAAAGAGCAAAATTCTCTTTATTACCTAAACGGGTAAGAATCGCTGTACAAATTTAGTGATTGTAATAGTTTGGTGAAATTATTATCATATTATTTTTTTTAAATAAGATTCCTGTGACCAATCAACGGTAAAAATTCAAAGAAGTCAAATCGAAACTTCATAGGATATACATATATATATATATATATATAGTGCTATAGTTTTGCGGGTGAGTTTCCTTATTGCTGGTTATTTCTGGGAGAGTTTAAATTACAGATTTGTTCTTAATTTGTATATAGGGCCTCATTAATCACCTTTAAATGGTTGATTCTCAATCAGTTACATACTGTAAATATACATGTTGGATAAATAAGAAAGGAAATAACGTATCCAGAAACAACCGATCCTAAATTGTGTGACCTTGATCAGTGATTTATAGATCAAGAGTTAATCTTATTATTTATTTAGATTTTTGTTTTTCTTAAACTTTTTGGTTCAAATCATTAATTTTTGTTTATACATATTTTCAAATCAATACTTAAGTTTTCTAATTTTAACGTAATCGAATTTTGTGGTAAAGTGAGTGTTTGTGTGCAACAAGTAACAATTTTTTTTCAGAGGTTACCAACCGTAAGGAGCCATCGAGTACTCAATGGATACTTAGGGGTGAGTTTTTTTTTCTCTTTAACTTGTATAATTGCGTTGCTATTTTCACTACGACACACTTCACCATAAAAAAAATAATAATAATAATAATAAAGAATTTAAATCTAAAATAAGTATCATAGTTACATGGTTGATTACGATTGAAAATAATAAGTTTCTTTATGTATTCAAAGCTTTTATTTAAAATATAATTAGGATATGATTTGAAAAAAAATTATGGAATAGTCGTTTTCTTTTGTTGTTGGTGATGATTGAAGTTTTGTGGTGAATCATATATGGGATCTAAAATTTGTTTCAGATGTTTGTTTTCTTCTCAACACGATTTTTTGTGGTGTCTTAATTAATATGGCGGCAAAGAACCCCCTAGAGGCCACTGAAGTTTATCCCAATCAAGCGTGTTGGCCGACCGTAAAGACACGTAACAATATTCTAAATTTATCTTTTAAATTTCATATTCTCACTGAAGTATTTTATTTTATTTTTAATTTGGCAACATTTGTGACCTACAAAAATGATTGAAGCACAAATTGATTCTACTAAAAACTAAAATGTTATTTCTATAGACATACTATTTCCTAGAAGTTACACGAAAGTCTCATGGAATACCCCCAAAAATACAAATACCCTAAAATAAAAATTATAACTACGAAAATCGCTGTCATTTACTTAAAGAATTTTTAGTTTCATTACGGCTGAAATGTCAAAAAAACTTGACAAAAAAAATTGGATTCGTTCAAATTCTAAATTTTTTTTAAGTTTATATTTTCCCACTGGTAGGCCCTAAAGAAAGCGATAAAAAGTCAGAAGAAAACAGCTTATAAATTCGTCCAATAGTAGCTTACGCCAAATTAAATACAATCGAAAAGTTTCTATCACGTACGAAATAAAATTCGAATCAACTGTTATTAGATTTTTTAGAATTTTTAGAAATAGTTGAAAAATAAACTAATTTTAATTAATTAACCCGAAGAAGAAAAATTCATGTCACATTATTCATCCTCAAGTTCTTGAAATTAACAAGTAATTTATAGTTTTGATCTACCGTGAACAAACGAACAAAATATGACGGTTTTGATAACTGGTTTGATTCATGATGCCGATTTGACGGTAAATGTTAGATTTCCGTCAAAATTTCAACGGTCGAAGATTTCATGATGCCGCTTCAGGATTAAAAGTGTCGACATAAATTAAGGGTTTTGCTTTTAACCAAAATGAGTTAAAGCCGATAAGTAAATCGGTATTTGTTTTTTTTTTTGTGAAAGGCTACCTACTTAGTCGAGGCAACAACAGAAATTAAACAAATTTTGGTCGAATTTGTTTTTCTGTATTTTCTTATAAATTTGTCTGTTGTTGCAGGTATTAAAACTATTAAATTTGGTTAAAAATTTGTTTAACCACTAATATTTTTTGGTTTAGCTAAACTAGTTTTTGGTCTATCGAATACGATTGTTGCTGTAACTTTTATATTTTTGGTTAAGGCAATACAACTATTATCGTTGTTTATTTGGATAGCGACCCGCGGCGAGATAACCATAAATTAAAGAAGGAAAAGCTAGTGAAAAATTTGTTCCAACAAATACAAGTGAATAATCAGCAGCATCACGCTGAGTCCCAGCGAAAGAGGAACTCATGAAACAGTTGTTGATATAATTCAGAAGAAAATGGAACATTCGAGTTGTGGTATTTCCGCTGTTGAGTGTACTATCCGCATTAATATTGAATTTATCAACGCATTAACATACTAGATTTAAGCTTTATGTTGTTTGTATCTTTGTACTAGAAAAAAGAGGAAAAGGAAGAAAACGAAAATAAATGATCATTCACTCGTGTATTCAACGAGTATTCACTCGTGTATTACACGAGTATTCACTTGTGTTCGTAATTTGGTATAATATTAATAACACAATGCGATCATTGTAATTTATTCCCATGATTCAATAAAACCAAGGTTAGCTCGAAATATGTAAACAAATGGCCATCTTTTTTTTTTGACGTCACTCAATTCTCAATACGTATATAAATTACAACAACAAATAAAAAAAACGAAAAGTAAAAAAAGAATTGCATGACGTCACGAACACGTGTTTTGAAAATCGAGCTAACCTGGGATTTATAGAATCATGATTTACTCCCGTGAGAAACAAAAAGCCGAATATTTCGTTTGTTTCTCTTTATACTTCTGTTTCATGTTTTTAACGTGCCATCTCAAACAAAATTTCTCGATTGCTCACGCAAAGTACAACTGGAAAAGAGGCATGCTGCTTATACATTTTGTTGAACGAAGCCATATTTGTTTTAATTTTAAAAATTAATTTTTGTAGCAAAATACAGTCCATATAACATAGAAAAACATCATTTTTGGTTCTTAAACCGGATTAAAGGATTGGGAATATAATAAATAGTGGAAAGTTACAATTAAAACATACCCGAGTAACCACATGTCACAAAAAAGCGACAAAAATTTCACATAAAATGGTGATTGGTGGAAAAAAATGTGACAAAAAATTGTCACAATATGGATGTGATACACGGAAAAAAATAAACTGGTCCTCAGCTAAGAAACCGGACTTTTAATTCAAGAAAATGTACTTTTTCTTGATTTAAAAGCTAATTTTCTTATTTCTTTCGAGTTTTTCTTCATTTCAGGAAACACAATTCTTACATGAAGAAAAACTCGAAAGAAATAAGAAAATTAGCTTTTAAATCAAGAAAAAGTACATTTTCTTGAATTAAAAGTCCGGTTTCTTAGCTGAGGACCAGTTTATTTTTTTCCGTGCATGGTTGATGGGGTTGACGCCGATTGTCACGCGTAAACGAACATTTTGTAAATCAAATTTGTCGGTTTTTGGTGGAATATTTTTGTAATAAAGTCAAATATTTCTCGATATTTTCTGAATAATTATTGGTGGTTTAACTGTGGAACTATCAGGAGTACAAATTGAAAATGCGGGATTTTTTTCTATTTTTGAACGTTTATTCTGAAAAAATGGTAACAAATGAATTATTCAAAGTATTGTCCATCGCTAGCCACAACTTTTTCCCATCTTTCTGGCAATTTACGGATACCGTCGCGAAAAAATTCGGCCGGCTTGGCTGCTATCCAGTCATCGACCCATTTTTGGGCTTCTTCGTAAGAATGGAAGCGCTGGTCAGCTAGGCCATGTGTCATCGATCGGAAAAGGTGGTAATCGGAAGGAGCAATGTCTGGGCTATACGGCGGGTGGGGTAAGACTTCCCATTTCAGCGTTTGTAGGTATGTTTTGACCGGCGCTGCAACATGTGGCCGAGCGTTGTCATGTTGCAAAATTACTTTGTCGTGTCTTTGCTCGTATTGTGGCCGTTTTTCTTTGAGTGCGCGGCTCAAACGCATCAATTGAGTTCGGTATAGTGCTCCTGTGATGGTTTCGTTCGATTTCAATAGCTCATAATACACCACACCCAGCTGGTCCCACCAAATACAGAGCATGAGCTTGGCGCCGTGAATATTTGGTTTGGCCGTCGATGATGATGCATGGCCGGGGTAACCATATGATTTTTTGCGCTTCGGGTTATCGTAACGGATCCACTTTTCATCACCAGTGACAATGCGATGCAAAAAACCTTTCCGTTTTTGCCGTTCGAGCAGCAGTTCGCATGCAAAAAAACGGCGCTCGACGTCTCTCGGCTTCAGCTCATACGGCACCCAATGTCCTTGCTTTTGGATCATTCCGAGGGCTTTTATACGATGGGAAATGGCTTGTTGTGTCACTCCCAATGAATCTGCGAGCTCTTGTTGAGTTTGACACGAGTCTTCATTGAGTATTGCCTCCAATTCAGCATTCTCAAACTTTTTCACTTGGCCCGGCCGCTCTTTGTCCTCAACGTCAAAATCACCACTTCTAAACCGCACAAACCATCTCTCGCACATTGAAACCGATGGAACATGACTCGGATAAGTCTCGGAGACCAATCGATGTGCTTCAGCAGCACTTTTCTTCAAATTAAAGAAGTAAATTAAAACTTCCCGCAAATGCTGTTTTGTTGGCACGAAACTCGACATATTGAGAGCTCAAAAAAACTATGAATTTGACACTGCGACAAATTGACACATACTGAAAATTAAAGCTATAAGACGTAGCTTTGACATGAACATAGTCACAGTACTGCCTGATGCGTATAGCGTTAGTAACGCCATCTGTTATCAATCCCGCATTTTCAATTTGTACCCCTGATAATTATGAACTATTTGTTGAAATTATAACCACAAATTCGATAGTTTTTTTATAATATCACTTAATTATCAACAATTTTGTGGATATTTGTTGGTTTATTGATGCAATTATGCGTAAGAAATTTTTTTATGACCCTACTTAAATAATTTTGTAAAACGTACTCCATTGTATGGTTTATTTGACATTTTTATTATTATTCATTTAAAAAAAAATATTTACCAAAAATGTAGAAATACCTAAATCCCCCCCGTACTTTAACCCGAGCCGAGAGTCAATGCAAAATGTCTCGACTCTAAAAAATGAAAACCTTCCTTGAGTTTTCTATGTGGTAGTTTGGTTTCGTACAGATAAATTCGCACAAGCAAAAAGTTCGGTCTACTCATCAGGTACTCAGGTAGCTACGACCAAACACAAACTACAAAAATAAAATTCCAACTTCATACATTAAGTATGAGGCAAGAACGTAGTGACTTAGCGAATTATAAATTCACCAAATCAAAAATGATCAAAATCTTTTTTTTTTTTTGGGGAGTAAAATGAACATATATTTTATCACAAAATACCCGCATAAATATGTTCCAAATTGTCAACTATTTTTGTAGCAAAAAGGAACTTACATTTTGTGACAAATTGGTCTAAAATTTTGTGATCACCATTTTTGGTTACTCGGGTATATATTTGGTAAAATTGTGAAAAAAATATTCACCCCATCGTTGGAATTTGTAAATGTACTATGTACATGTAATGAAAACACGAATGCATAACGGGATTGTAGAAATAAAATTAAATTTTGTTTTACGATTTTGGATGCAAAATCGCAAATTGGAGTTATTACCTGCAATTATATTAGAGAATTTGGATGAAAAAAGGTATTTGAAAATAAAGTGAATCTAAAAAACAAAAATTTCATACTGGTATATTATAAATAGTAAATCTCATACGCTTGTCTCATATAATAATCGAAAAACTTTATCAAAATCATTCGTCACGGCAACAATGCCAAATACAAGTTTATACTGCGCTTTATGTAAGCAAATCCTTTTTATTGCTGCAAGATGATCGTGCAGGATTGGTATGAAAAACTAAAGTAGTTGGGTTTATGTTTGAATTGTCTAAAAGGAAGGCATAAAGTTATAGATTGTAGACGGACACTATGCAATCATTGTCACCGTAAACATAGCAGTTTTTCGCATATTGGTAATTTATCGCAAACAAGTTCAAGCCTCAATAGTATGGCAGCAGGTTCTGGTTCCAATGCTGTCAGTCAGGATATTTCATCTAATAAACAAAATGACGCTGGCAGTAACGGCGATAAGTTCTTAACAAATTTGTGCTGTCAGATGCAAAATGTTAGGAAGAAGCAGGTTGTTTGTTTACATCAATTATTTTTGTAAATGATTCGAATGGACGATATCATTTGTTTAGAGCACTGTTAGATTCAGCGTTGCAAACCAACTTTGCGACGGAAAAATTAGCCGACAGATTGCGAATTAAAAAAAACACAATTATCTCATTTGGTATCGGGTTTAAGTCAGGCTAAAACAAATATTTAGTATAGATTTTCATCTAACATTAAATCGTAGCTTAGTAGCTATCAAACTGAATTAGAATTCCTGGTTATTCCAGAAAGTGCAAAGAATTTACCTTCAAATTTGTAATAATACCATTTAAACAAAGTGCTAGCGTACTAGAAGGTTTGGGTGGGCTAGCATTAAAGCGGTTCATGCACTTGAAATCAAAATTGAGTCGAAATACGGAGTTAAAAAAACAGTATTCCACATTTTTAAAAGAATATCTACTTGGCTCTTAGTTCAAATCAAACAATTGCTGATTAGGAGTATTATCGTGCTCATCACGCGATTTTAAAGCCAGATAGCAGTAGCATCAAATTACGTGTTATTTTTGACGCATCGGCGAAAATTCACAATGGTTTACCTTTGAATGACGTTCTAATGACCGGACCTGTGGTTCAAAGTGAATTATTCGATGTAGTGTTAAGATTCCGGAAGTATATTTATGTTGACATCAAATATGGAAGAGATGTATAGGTAGGTTAGGATAGTACCTGAACACACACGATTTCAAAAAATAGAATGGCGTCAGAATAATGAGGACCCGATTCAAGTTTTTGAGCTGAATATCGTAACTTATGGTACATCAGCTGCCCCTTATTTAGCCACAAAAATTTTGCAACAGTTAGGAATTGGCGACAGTAGGGAGTATCCTCTAACTTCGAAAGTCATTCAGCGAGATTTATATGTGGATGATGAATTTTTTGATAGTTATGATTTTGAAGAGGTCATAGAAATGAGAAATCAATTAATATCAATGATCCAAGGAGCTGGTATGAAGCATCGTAAGTGGACTGCCAATTCAGATAAATTATTAGAATCCGTACGCATACCGTTAGTCGATAGGAAATTAACATGCAATTCAATTAATGAGAAGATTAAAGCATTATAGGTCTGATGTGTCATCCCAGTTCAGAACAGTTTTTGTTCCGCATAGAGATATTTGATCATGATATTTTGGTGACAAAACAAAATGTTTTGTCCGAAACTTCAAAAATGTTTGAACTCTTGGGATTTATCTCACCCGTACCTAATAGTTGTGGCAAAAATTTTGATGCAGAAAATTTGGTTGTCTAAGGCTGCTTGGGATGACCCTATTTCAGAAAATCTTTCTAATATTTGGCTCCAATATCGTAAGCAATTAAATTGCATTAATAGTTTTAAACTGGATAGATGGTTTTGGTGATGCATGGGAGGGAGCGTACGGCGCTTGTATTTATCAGATGCACGGATGGTAATGGCAAAAGTGTAGCAAATTTAATATGTAGTAAATCTAGTCAAGCTCATATCTTTACCACGCTTAGAATTAAACGCGTCTTACTTATTATCCAAACTTGTCGCGAAAGTCAAGGTGGCTATAGAGCTATCAATTGAACGAATTATACTTTGGTTTGATTCTAGTATAGTATTATCCTGGACTCGCCTTTCGCCATATAAATTAAAGACGTATGTTGCTAATCGCACTAGCAAAATTCAAGGTTTGACTGAAGGTATGAGTTGGCGACATGTAGATGGAAAAATTAACCCTGCTGATTATGTTTCACGGGAAATATTGCCGCAAAAATTTTTTAATATCGAAAACTGGTGGAATGGACCAAAATTTCTATATGACGATGAATCTAATTGGCCTAACAAATTTAAATCATACAGAGGCATCATTTGTTGTTACGATGTTATGATTTGTTGTCAAGTTGTTACGATTGCAGAACGAGTTTCTAAGAAATGATAGATTGACAAATTTGTCCCCATTCGTTGATGCAGAAGGAGTTTTACGTGTTGGTGGCAGACTTGAACAGAAACACCAATATTGTTGCGCAAATATCATTTGGCCACATTAGTAGTTCAAGACCAGCATTATAGAAATTTGCACAGTGGCGTCCAAGCAACACTAGCATTTGTTCGATAACGGTATTGGCCAACTAACGTAAAGAACTTGGTTAAGGGAGTTTTACATCATGGCATAGAATGTTTTAAAGCGAAGCCGATAACACTCGAACAAATTAGTGGAAATTTACCCAACACTAGAATAGAAGGCACCCGACCATTTAAAGTAACCGGGGTGACTTCTGTGTGCTTTTTGAGGTTAAATACAAGCATCAGCGAAAAGGACCATTTCCTGTACGTCAGAATCGGAGGTAAATTACACAGAGTGATGTCAACTGATACTAGTGAGCAACAACAAATCTTTAGACATACATATTATCGCTATGTTATCCTTCGGTGGAAAACAATGATAATTCATTTCGTTTCAAACCTCACTCTAACATGAGATCTAGGGATAGATTTTTGGGACCATTCAGTCTAGTTCCAGTACTGGTCAATGAATTGCACAAAAATCGCCTGGAAGCTTTTGCTGACCATAGTAATAACAGATTGTTAGGTAGAACTTGATATGATCTATTACACTATAACACATCACTACACTTGATATGATCTATTGATGTAGGGAATGCAACAGAAACAAGGTAATCAATTAGTGGTATTAGCAACTTTCGAGGAACATTTCAAGAATAGCTGGATTACTAAATTTAGCAAATCTGTCTATTTATAAATGTAGAAAAAAGTAAGTTCGTTCTTCGGAAGACAAAGTACCTCGGATAAGTGATTAGTGAGCTTTGATCTAAAGTAGTCCCTGATAAGAATACCCAATTCCGAAAAATGACAAGCAGATTCGCAGATGCCCGGAGATGACCGGCTTATTACGTTGAATTGTCTCGAAATATTCAACTCTAGCTGTACGCATTACATATCTTCTCAATAACGGAAAAACACTGAATAGTCCACAAATTCATTAGGCATTCGATAATTTAAAAACATCACTTACTGTATCAGCGCACCAATTCTAGTGAACCTGGATTTTTCACGACACTTTTATGTATAAATAATGCGAAGCATCAATATTGGGTATACCCAGTGTATTATTTAAAAAATCCGATAATCATGATGAACATCTGATCGTATTCATGTCGCCCGAGTTAAGTAAAGTACAAACGAGTTAAGGAAGGACTACAGTATTACGAAACAACAGTGTTTGGTAGCAGTGATGAATATAAAAAAATTTAGATTTTTAATGAGGGCTAAACATTTACTTTTCACTATAATTAATGACCTCTCGATATTGTGTTGGTTAGCGGAGCATAGATCCCGGGAAGTAAGTACAATGGTACTTTGTAGCATTTCAATTAAGATGGAAAATGGACGGGAACGTTGGTACAGGCAAAGCTATTGACTTACCATACTGGAAATTGGTTGCCCCAGCAGCAATAACAGCTTTATTGAATGACAGAGCACACAATCCGCCAACAGCCAGACACCAATGTATTGCGAGTACCGTTGAAGTATTAAGGCGATACGATTACCGGCTTGGCACAACAGTTGCAGATTTTTTTTTTATTTTTTTTCATTTTATTTTATTACGACTGAGACTGCGCTCATCTAGCAATTTTTCTTTCAAATACAAATTTTTATATATCTAGTAAAATTCACGTTTGCTGGGGTGTAACCCACTGGTTAGCCCCATAATCAATTAAACCTATTTACTAATTTTAGTTTGGTAAGTTCACTAGGTCAAGTGGCCTCGTTCTTTGGAGTCTTCTTTCAACGACAGGGTTATCTATCATATGGCGAATATAGGGGGTTCCATGTTCTTGGAGCCTTATTTCGTGTTTTGCGGCGTGCATTTTTATTTCCTCTTTGATGTATTCCATCCGTAGGTCCCTGTGAAGGTCTTCATTTCTTGCGTACCACGGAGCATTGACAATGCTACGGAGAACCTTGTTTTGAAACGCCTGTATCATTTTGGCGTTTATTTGCTTGGTACATCCCCAGAGTTGTATACCGTAGGTCCATATCGGCTTCAAAATTTGCCGATATAGCAGCAGCTTATTGTGAATTGTAAGCTCAGAGCCTCTACCTATGAGCCAATACATTTTTCTGAACTTTATGTTAAGTTCTTCTTTTTTCTTTTTGACATGCTCTCTCCACTTAAGCTTGGCATCGAGGGTCATGCCAAGGTATTTAGCTGTATTTGCATATGGCACGAGTCGCGAGTTAATTTCTATAGGTAGGTGGTAAGCCTTTTGATAAGTAAAGTTAATATGCGTGGATTTTGTCTCATTAAGTTTGATTCGCCAACGCTTTGTCCAGTTACAAACCGCATTGGTCATCCTCTGGAGTTTGCTCGTTGCATCAGCAACATTATTTCTAACTGCAATAATTGCTGTGTCATCTGCAAAGGTGGCTATGGTTCCTTCATTTGTGGTTGGTATGTCCCTTGTATATAGTAAATACAGGATTGGTCCTAAGACACTCCCCTGCGGGACACCGGCAGAGATTTTCTTTAGCTCAGAGTATTCATCCTCATATTTCACTCGAAAGTGTCTATTGGATAAATAAGATCTTAGTATGGCATAGAATTGTCTCGGTAGATCTCTATGCAGCTTGTCCGACGTCCAGGAATATGCTTGAGCATACTTTTTTACGTTCTAACGTTCTTTCAATTATGTTGGTGATTCTATGGACCTGTTCAATTGTAGAATGCTTTTCTCTGAATCCAAATTGATGTGGAGGAATTAGTTGTCGGTCCTCAATTATTGGTTTAAGTCTCTTTAGTAATAATTTTTCAAAGAGTTTTGACATAATTGGCAGCAGAGAAATTGGCCTGTATGATTTTTTATCGTTAGGTGGTTTATCAGGTTTTGGTATCATGATTACTTCTGCTACTTTCCATTGATTCGGAACATATTTTAACCGAAAGCTCGCATTGATTATCTGTAGTAGCTTACGAAATCCTTTGTTAGGTATAGAGCTTTGATAATTTGGCAAGTAATCAAATCATACCCTGGGGCTTTTTTAACATTCATGTTACTTTTCACTTCTTCTTTTAATTCTTTGAGAGTTACTGGCCGTATTTCAAACTCATCCAGCTTGTGAATAGATATTATATTTTCATTGGCAGTTTGTCTTGGTAGTGGTTGGAAGGTTTCCTGGAGATACTCCGCAAATAGATCAGCCTTCTCTTTGTGGCCTCTTGCCCAGGTTCCATCATCCTTTTTAAGTGGAGGCACTTGCATTTTGGGTCTTTTGAGTCCCTTCGTCGCCTTCCACAGTGAGTAATCAGAATTTTTTTCATCAGTTAGGCTAACTAGATATCTGTTGATTGATTCATTTTTAACTTCTTTAAGAAGGGATTTGAGGCTGTTACATAAATTGTTAAGAATTGTTTTGTTCTCCGGTGTTCGATTAATTTGCCAGGTTTTACGAGCTCGTCGTTTTTCTCTTACCAACTCTCTAACTTCCATTGGGTAGGATATGTTAAGCGTCTTCTTATTTTGTAAAATGGGAGTGCTTGCCAATGCAGCATAGTGAATTATTTCATTGAGTTGCTCCAATTCGTCTTCCAACTGTCGAGAATTTCTTATCGGTACCTGGAGATTGATTTTGTCCTCCATTATTTCACGAAAGAGATCCCAGTTTGTTTTTGAATTTGTTAATCTGGGTGCGCTTTCCCTTTGAATTACAGTTTCACTGACTGTCATGATAACCGGTGAGTGATCCGATACTAGAGAATTGCTGTTTTCAATGTGAATATACACCCTGCGCCATTGAAATGTTCGGTTTGAATTTTTAACCCTCAGGGTACAGACTATAAAAAAGTCACGTTCAGTACTGACATGGGTTAGCCTAACCCGGCAACTTTGATTGGCTGTATCTTGGGCTGTAGTTGGCCAATTGAAACGTTTTTTTTTTTAATCGATAGTCCATTTTGTCACAAATACGAGGGTGCTAATAGATTTATCGAATAATTTATTTAAACAAAGATACATTCAAAAGTTTAAACATTTTGAAAATTTTTTTTGTTTAAAATCATTTTTTTTTTAAATTGCATAACTTTGTGAAAAAAAAAGATATCGAAATTTTTCTTGTTGCATTTTAAAGCTAAAAAGTTGTTCTTTAAAATGGCCGAATCAGTTTTTTGATCCATTCCAAAAACTATATTTTTTTTAACTTTGAAATCACCCGTTTTTTAGGATAGCGATAAAACGTTCCATGATTGATTTATCGTAACAAGGCACAACTGTAATATAAATAAATAACAAAATTGATTGTTGAATGAAAGTTTTATTGTTCAAAATATAAAAATAACAAAATCAGACTGTATTTCCACATTCGCAGCATATTTTGGCTACATGGTCTCTGCACATAGCCTTATTACATTTGAGGCACTTATAAAATGTTTTGCGGTCGAGAGAACTCGGACACAAGTTGCAGCGCTTTTGTTTAGCCATTTTGTTATCAACAAATTCATGTCTTATGTCCATGTCCTCTGGTAAATCTTTCGCCTTCAAAAAATCTTCAATCATACCGCGCAGTTTTATTCGCAACGTAGGGGTAGCTAGTCTAGCAGCTAGCGCAGGTTTAACAAGTTGCATCGCAAGTTCCATTCCATAACCAAATTTTTGGTTAAAATGAACACACGTTTATTATGAACAAAATTATTTGTCCTATGACAATAATGCGAATTCTACTGTACATAAGCATAGAGCATAATTTTGAGGGTAGGATACACAATAATAAATTTTTAAATAATAATAAATATTTGATTAATAATAAAAATATAAAAAATAGTAAATTGTACAAACCAAAACACTTTACTCCAGCCAAAACTCCAAAAAAAAAAAAAAAATTCTGTCTCCCGAAAATACGGATTTTATAACGTTTAGTACTGACTGGGTGAGAAATACCCGAGGTCAACTTTCTAACTCGTACCACTCGAGCACCAAGCGCAGACTGAGGCTGCCACTCACGGCTTACACAGACACTACCACAAAGATTTTTTACCCCCACTCCGGACCCCAACCTTCCACTTCCTTTTAAATGGCGCGACTTTCAAAATCTGTCTGGGTTACGGTAACCCAGTCAGTACCCTGAGGGTTAAAGTAAATTTTGGAAATACTACCGTTTGCTTCAAAAGTAGATAGCAAAAATGATAGATTCTGATTATCAAAACAATTTTTAGACTATTCCGAATATATTCAAATAAAAAGAACGGTAATCCGACATTTTAGACCTACATAACGTCGGATAAGGAATATTACCGCCCTACCTCGTAAGAATTTGGTAGGTCTTTACAGTGTTTTTAACAAAGTTTTTTCAATTGAAAAATAGTTTTTTGTTGACAATGGTAATTTTTATTCAAAATAAGAATTAACAGAACAAAAATAATTCATCTCAACCAAAATATTTTGAGAGAAATTGAACTTTTTAAAATCAATGATTAATAACCCAGCCCTTGGCTTTTATGATGGCCTTAAACCCGATCAGCATTGAATTCTAAAGTTTGATTAAATAATATACTATTGTTATTTCTTCAAACCAGGCTTTTTCTATAAGTTTTATCCGCTCTTTGGCACTTTTCAGCTTGTAATTTGTAATCTTCTTTCCGATGAAGGACCAAATATTTTCAACAATATTGAGTTCAGGACTATTTCCTGTCCAGGGTAACGACTCAATCACCAATCTATTTTTAAATTCGGCTACCTAAACAAAATAGACATTAAAATTAACCATTCTTACTTCACAAATAACATCAATAACTCACGGAGAGTAATCGTCCTGGAAGAGTGGAATACCGATGTATTGAGTCAAGTCCTCAATAGTCACGATTCAGGTTTCGATAATTTTTTTATATTTTCGTCCGTTTTCTGAACTATCCAGAAGTCATAGTGATCAAACTGCAAAGGCTGTATGGCTCTCCAGGCCATAACATATGGTGAATTTTTCACTGTTGGCGAAATACATTCTGTTAAATACCGTTTGCCTTTTCGTCGCCGAAACCTTGTCCTTACATCGGGTCCAAAGATATTGAATTTGGATTTATCCGAGAATATGAACCAACGCCAGTCCCTGGGCATTCAGTTTTTTTCATTCTATTGCGAATTTGAGGTTTGCAGCTGCCATTTTTGCTGTCAGTAATGATTTTCTCGCAGGTCGACAAGCATATAAACCAAGTTCCTTTTAATAGTATGAACTGAAATAGTATCGGTTGTTGCTATTAGAAGCTAACTTCTCAGCACCAAAGCCGTAGCAAACCTTTGCTTAAGATCTAAATATCTGAAATTCGATTTGTTGAAACAGAAGTTCTCCTCTTTGCATCAGGGCCAAATTATCGTTTGATTTTCGGAATATTGCCTTAAAAACTTTCTAATTGCTGTTTGGCTATACTAAATTACTCTTGCAATTTGTGAATGTGTGTACTTTTTGCCTTTGCTTGCAAAATTTTGGCTTTTTCGTTAGCATTTAATTTAGAGCGACACTTTGTAAAATTAACCCTTTGGCTACTTAATTGAAACCGAGCGAATATTTCATCCATAGTTTGGTTTTAAATACCTAATAAGGAGTGAAATATGCTGAAAATAAAAAATAAAAAAAAAAAAATAGCAAATGAGGTAAAATCTATGAGAGAATTGCATGAAATAGTAAATAATCGAAATCGAACATTTCAATGGCGCAGGGTGTAGTTCTGAGATATACCTCTTGCTACATAAAAGTCGATTAGGTCCGGTATCTTAGCTTCGTCACTGGGCCAGTATGTTGGGGAACCACCAGAGTAAAATTCACATTTTGATGTCTGGGCTGCTTGAAACAATTCTTTACCCTTTGACGTCGTAAGTCTAGATCCTCAATAGGTGTTTTTTGCATTAAAGTCTCCTCCAATAATAAAATCACGTCCTAATGATTTAAATAGTTTAATGTAGTCCTCCCTTTTCAAGTTATGCCGGGGAGGACAGTATATTGCGGAGACAGTAAGCTGTCTGTGTTTAATGTGCAGATTTTATGAACAAATATGTAATTATAAGGAGCCAATTATGTAACTGCTCAACGAGGGCAGAAATCGGCAAAGCCAGTATCAGAATTTTCTTGGTCCTTATTCAAGGACTAAAACTGGATTTACCTACATTTTTATAGTGTTAAACTAATCTATTCGTTTCTCAGTGTTATTTCCAATCCGTTCGGCGCCCGCCACAGAAATATTCGAACTTGTATAAAAGAAGGTATTTCGTGTTTTTAGGGTTCCCGAAAGTATACTGATGGGAAAAGGTGCACAGTTTGATTTTCATACATTAGCTAACCTCATATTTGTCAAACGGTCAATATTATCTGCGGTTAGGTCATATAAAGGATAATTATCAAACCTGCTTTTAAAAATGTAGTTACTCTAGTGCCGGTTATTCGCTCCAATTGCTTGTATTCAGCCAGCAAAATCTACTGAAGTGTTCTACGTACTCGTGGCTGCAACACTTGATTTACCTCGCTGAGATTATATGGAATAATAAAGCTCTGCTATAGCTGTGTTGTTTTTACCCATATTTACCTGTATCTAGTTTAGTTGAAAAACCTTAGACCTGGTTGACTTCACTCAACATGCAAAACTAATCATTGCTGAAATGATTAAAATGGTCCATAGACGATGCGGGTTATCACACACTTAACATCTTTAGGATTTAATCGAGTTCTGCTAGTTCTCTCCTTTGAAACTGAGCTCAATTAATGAACGGTCCTCCAAATTGTGCCGGATTTTGTTGCAACAGCTAATACCCTCACCATGCCTTCTGTATGATGAATCCAAACTGTGAATTTGGCAGCCCTAATTTATCTTCTTGTAAGACGATTCGACCGCATGTTTGATCCATTGCAGGAATATCTATGTAGCTTAACGAAAAGAACATCAATTTTTTCCGGCATCTTGAATTCTGGAGTCAGAGCTCCGTTGAAATGCGTTCAATGAGTTTGATTATTGTGGCGATGCGGAATCCAACCTAAATGAAAGTTTATGGTGTAAGCCTATGCCTCGCACAAATTCGGCGTCAGATATTCTGATATTTGTGACGTCATCGGTTTAACAAAAAAAAACATGTGCTTAATCAAAGCAATTTTGCGTTTCCTACTCGCTCTTTATCGCTTAAAACATGAATTTCAATAGCCGAGCATATAATTTCGAATGTAAGTTAAAACCTATGTATCTAGACTTTAACTAGGATGCACAACCATTGAGAGTGGTGTCACTAAGTCAAAAATGAATTAAAGTTTTACTTGTTGGATTTTTTTATTAACTAACATCTGAAATATTAATTAGTAATTACAATAATAACTTTATTGTTACAAATCCAATGTAATTGCATTTGGGCTGAATTTGCGCAGTTCCTCGTTCGCCTGAAACCAATCCGTATCCAATAATAAGTTGTATATTAGCACTGGCATTTCCGAAAATGTGCTACCACCAATCCCATATTGACCACTTGTTTCATTTAAATAGTGTTTTACATCGTCCAACCGATCAATTATTAAACCACTTTGGAATTGAAAATTAGAAAATTTCGATAAATTCCACAACATATTAATGAATTTGCTTTTGTCGCAAATTTTTTTAAATTCGTCCCGTTTCCTCGAAAATATCGTTATGATTTTTTGTAGAAATTCAAAGCGTCGTTCGTCGCTCCAAAAGTAAATGTGACTGGAAATATGGAAAAACGGTATTTTATACATTTATAAATCTCAATAAAATTTACTTACTTTAATATTTCAACCACATTTGGCCTCACTTGTGCATCAGAATCGAGCACAAAGTATAACAGTGAATACAGCTCGAGATCAACTTGGTCAGGTTTTAAAATTAAGTTGCCGGTTGATAAATTTTCAATAATGTTTGCGGTATCATCGCCATACGGATGAGTTCCATTTTTTATAAAATAGAAACACATACCACACGCATGTACATCGGACATAACGGTACAGTTATACGTCCCCATTATATTATACCATTCATGAATTTCTGGGGGCCACCATATTTTTCTACTGTCCCGAATGTCAATGTAGTTTAAATACTTGTAGATGCCAAATTCGGCCAATTTAACAACACCATTCTCATCAATCAATATATTGGTTGGTTTCAAGTTACCGTGCATAATCAATGGACTACTCATGTGAAGCACACTCAATCCTTTCAAAATTTGATACATAATCTTTTTCGTATCCCATTTCTCCAGATTACCATAGTTTAGCTTTATGTAACCGTGCAAATTATATTCGCACAGTTTGTTAAAGAAAAACGTATGGCCGCATATATCCTGACAAATGCCACTCCGCAGTAAATTAGTGTGCGTCAACTTTGCCAGATTCTCAATCAATTTCACCAGTTGTGTACAATTTTCAGGATCAATGCCATACTCGGTCAGGCGGCGTACAGCCATGCCGTGAAAATTTTTCGAAAATCCAATTTCAATTTTACCAAATGTACCCCCCTCCGAAATTATAAATTCATTCCGAAATATTGGATAGCTCAAGTACAATTGATTAACCTTGTTCAATCCCTTCTGCAGCAACTTGTATTTCAATCCGAGCCACCGGCTATTATTACACCAAATCTTATTAAAATTTATAAAGCATTCCTGATTGTTCGGTATTGAGACGGCTGTTTCACTGGCCGTCGTAATTTGGCTCATCAGCTCAAGAATATATTCGTGTTCAATGTCCTTGAATGATTTTTTCTCCGTTAGTTCTATAATCGGAATGACGGCCGAATTCGTTTGTGATTTATCATTGGTGAGACGCGATTTCAAATCAAATTGGGCCAACAAATCATGAATTGATTTTAAAATATCGCGACCTGAATTTTTATTTGTATTCTGTCGAAATTTAATTTCAAATTTTTCCCAATTCTCCATCAACATTTTCAGTAAATCTTCTTCGTACTCCGCCAAAATTTTTTCGTCTGACATCCATTTCTCTTTTAAACCGATGATCGTTTCAAATAATTGATCTGCAATTGTTTTTATGGTTATACCACCGCCACTATTATTATTATTATTGGGATTATTATTATTGGTGGGCTCGCTTATTGTTGGTGATTCAATAACAGGCATACGATTTGTTGTGCTGGGAATTTTGCCACGATGTTTGGTTTTTGATAAATCTGGAAAATCGGATTCCTTAAATTCAACCGGTTTTAAAACATTATTTATGTCTTTCGCAATTTTTAAAATGTCCGGTGCACACGGATTATCATAAAATGATTTTTTCACGATATCTTGCACGATTAGTAGGATCTCAAGGTTATACTGTTTTTTCAACGAACTATCAACTTTTAAATATTCTAACATTTGTTTCAAGATGGCCAGGACTTGTTCGTTCGGGGTCTGATTCCTTTTGAATATTATAATACATAAATCAATAAATAAAATTAAAATAACTTCAATTTAAATATTTACCTAAACCTTTCTAAATTATTTATTAAATCATCAAATGTAACAATTTCGGTTTTCTTTTTTATAGATTTAATAACATTATCAAGTTTCTTTGTCGCCATTTTTATGGGGAAAAAAAAATCATAAAATAATATCTGGCTTTCAATTGTCTCTGTGGTAACGTAGATTTGAAAAAAAATTATTTTATACTATGAGAAAGACATAGGTTTGGGGTGTATTAACTGTAGAAAATTAAAATGCTCCATAGGTAATGAGTTGATGTAAAATGAAATGTCACAACTCACAAAGGAATGTGACAGCCCTATTGTTAAAATGACAATCGACACTTTGAGTTCCGTGGAGCATCAACCTACACCCTACAACTCATGAATGGGGTCCAAATGCACTCGTATTACGAAATTGTGCGTGAGGTGTATACGAACCCCAGTCATGAGTTTATGTTTAACTTATGTGATTGCGTGCGGCATAATTAAAATTGTATTGGGTTATGTCTCGCGCGAGATTTTATTTTTAAAAATCGGGATTTTTTCGAGATTTTCGAGATTTTGTGCTGTCAAGATTTCGTTGCGTTAGGATTTTATTGAGTCAGGATTTTACTTAGGCGAGTATTTATTGGATCGAGATATCGTTCAGTCGGGATTTTGTGGAGTGAGATTTTATTACTCCGGATTTTCTGAATCGGGATTAACTACCATACCCGTTTTTTTGATATTGAATAAACAGAGTAAAACGTTAACGATTTTCTTTTCCTTGGCTTAGACCCCACATAACCCAATACAATTTTAATTATGCCGCACGCAATCACATAAGTTAAACATAAACTCATGACTGGGGTTCGTATACACCTCACGCACAATTTCGTAATACGAGTGCATTTGGACCCCATTCATGAGTTGTAGGGTGTAGGTTGATGCTCCACGGAACTCAAAGTGTCGATTGTCATTTTAACAATAGGGCTGTCACATTCCTTTGTGAGTTGTGACATTTCATTTTACATCAACTCATTACCTATGGAGCATTTTAATTTTCTACAGTTAATACACCCCAAACCTATGTCTTTCTCATAGTATAAAATAATTTTTTTTCAAATCTACGTTACCACAGAGACAATTGAAAGCCAGATATTATTTTATGATTTTTTTTTCCCCATAAAAATGGCGACAAAGAAACTTGATAATGTTATTAAATCTATAAAAAAGAAAACCGAAATTGTTACATTTGATGATTTAATAAATAATTTAGAAAGGTTTAGGTAAATATTTAAATTGAAGTTATTTTAATTTTATTTATTGATTTATGTATTATAATATTCAAAAGGAATCAGACCCCGAACGAACAAGTCCTGGCCATCTTGAAACAAATGTTAGAATATTTAAAAGTTGATAGTTCGTTGAAAAAACAGTATAACCTTGAGATCCTACTAATCGTGCAAGATATCGTGAAAAAATCATTTTATGATAATCCGTGTGCACCGGACATTTTAAAAATTGCGAAAGACATAAATAATATTTTAAAACCGGTTGAATTTAAGGAATCCGATTTTCCAGATTTATCAAAAACCAAACATCGTGGCAAAATTCCCAGCACAACAAATCGTATGCCTGTTATTGAATCACCAACAATAAGCGAGCCCACCAATAATAATAATCCCAATAATAATAATAATAGTGGCGGTGGTATAACCATAAAAACAATTGCAGATCAATTATTTGAAACGATCATCGGTTTAAAAGAGAAATGGATGTCAGACGAAAAAATTTTGGCGGAGTACGAAGAAGATTTACTGAAAATGTTGATGGAGAATTGGGAAAAATTTGAAATTAAATTTCGACAGAATACAAATAAAAATTCAGGTCGCGATATTTTAAAATCAATTTTTTTTTTTTTTTTTTTTTTTTTTTATTATTTTCCGAAAAACATACATTTTTATTTTGGAAAACATCAATAATTGAAATAAAATGTATACAAATATTATTCTTTTTTTCCTTAACCAATATTCAACATAATTAATTAATCTAGTTAAACAAACAAAGAAGTAAAAATACAATTAAACATTAAATATATATATAATAGGTATCAACTAATATAACTATAGTACATAAGTACATACAAACAAAAATTAATCATCAAATCAAGTAATGAACAAAGAAATCAGTGGTTTAATTCATATTCAAAAACAAATTCAGTAAATAAGCGACTTTTCATACTCGTTTTAAAGGCTCCAAGTGGCAAACATTTCAATACAGGCTCAAGTTGGTTGAACAGTTTTAATCCGCGATAAAATAAACTATCTTGAGACAGTTTATACAGATAATTTGGTAAGCGAAAATGCGCAGCATCTCGATTAGAACGTTCCGTTATCTCATAATTAGTAGTTAGTACGTTATTACATTTTATCATGCGATACTTTATTTTATATACCAAGAGAATGAATTCATAATCTACCATTTGAGATATTGGCAGTAACCTATTGTTATAAAGTGAAATTGTTGGTGTTCTCATGCTAAGGCAGTTGATGGCTTTAAGGGCTTGATTCTGGTAAATCTGTAGCTCATTCACTTTGGTTTTACCTGCAGATCCCCAAATTTGTATTAGGTATAATAGATTTGAATGAATATACGAAAAATAGCAATTTAGTGAAACTGCATGGGGAACAAATTTCCCAACTCGTCGGAAGACTGCTATATAGGGAGCTATTTTTTGTTTTATAGAGTTTATATGATGCGTCCACTTTAAGTTGAAGCTAAGATGCAACCCGAGATAGCAAATGTTCTCTACCCTATTGATTTTTTCCGAATCTACAATAATTTCCTCAAGGTCAAGAAATATCGGTTGCCTAAGAGAAAATATTATAAATTTAGTTTTGGATTTATTAAGTCGAAGTTTATTGCTGGTAAAGTATTCACTCAAGATTTTCAGATCAGTTTCCATTTGTAATTTTAAAGTATATCTGTCATTAGCACCATAAATAATTGCCGCATCATCTGCGAACAATTGAATTTTACCAGAAAGATTCAGAGAAAAAATATCATTTATATAGATAGTGAATAACAGTGGCCCTAAAATAGAACCTTGTGGTACTCCACACTTTAATAGCAGCTCTTTAGATTTATCGTTTCCTATTTGAACGTAGTGTTTACGATTATTCAAATAATCTTGTAACAGCAAAAGAGCATTTTCATCAATTCCAATACTACTTAATTTATGAATTAAAAGTATATGATCTATGCAATCAAAGGCTTTAGCCAGATCAATGAAAATGCACGAAGTGCACTTTTTAGCTTCTAGATTATTGTATATAATTTCCATTAAATTCAAAATAGCAGAAAGAGTACTGGAATTTTTCTGAAAACCAAACTGGTTAGGATGAATTAATTGGTTTAAATTCAAATAATTCTCCAGTCTTTGATGCACAGTTTTTTCAAAAATTTTAGAAAACGTAGGAAGGACGGAGATCGGTCTATAATTGTTAATATCCAACTTAGACCCAGATTTGAATATTGGAGTTATACGTGCAATTTTTAGTTCATCAGGCAATTTGCTGGATAAAAAAGTTTCGTTTATAAAATTGCACAAAAGAGGAGTTACTGTAGAATTAAGCCTCTTAATGAGTTTTGTTGATATAGAATCCCAGCCCGATGAACAAGATGACTCCAAGCTAGAAATAATTAACGTAATTTCTTCGGGTGTTGTGGGTTCGAAGTTACAAAATTTGGTGGTTACGCTCTGATAAGGTGGAATATTGTAGTTAATATTGAAACCAAATGACATACCAATATTATTGAAATATTCATTGAATCGGTTTGCAACTTCAATTCGACTTGTAACTAATTTATCATTAATAATTAAATTAATGGGGTCTTGTGCCATAGTATTTCGATTATTTAAGATTTGATTAATAACAGACCACATTTTTTTGGGTGTTCGTAAACTGTCTTCTAATAAATTTGTGTAGTATTTGGTTTTTAGGGTAATTACCATTTCATAAGATTGTTTTTTTAGCTGATTAAATACGTTTTTGAAATACAAATTATCGGGATACCGTTTCTTGAGCTTCTGGAATTTAATTCGCGATTTAATAATTTGTTTAAGATCATTGGTGAACCACGGCTTGTTGTAATCATGCAAATTTATCACGCGTTCCCTATTTGTGCTATTTTCTATAATTGCATTTACCAATAAGTGATAAAAATTTAGAAATGCAGTACAACCCAGAGCAGCATTTACAACATATTGAAATATCGTTTGTTCATTATACAGCTTTACCTGTTTGGTAATAATCATTCGTTTATTAGGGGTCATACAACGAATTAGTATGTATTCATGATCACTAAGATCGGTCGGAGAAACGAGCACAAAAAACTGGTATGGCACGGAAGACAAAACATGATCGATAATGCTACTGTTACTATTCGAAAATCGTGTTGAGTATTTTTTATCAATTTTGTTAATAATTTTATATGAAAATATTTGCAGGATAGTTTTGTAGTTAACCACATCTGTTTCATGTTCGTTTAAAATATTTAGATTGAAATCACCAACCACAACACTTTGTTTGTACTGATCCAATAGAAAAGCAAAATAGTTTAAAAACAAATTAAAATCAGTATGTGGCGGTTTATATACGGTTATTAGATTAAATTTTAACTTACGAGAGTGGAGGATGAGGAATTCATTCTCCATGTACAGTTCGCTGCGTTTAAGCTCAAAATCAAGATCAACATGTATGAAAACAGAAATACCACCGCCCCCTCTATGCTCACGAGTTAGATGAAATGATTTATAATTAACAAGATTAAAAAAATTAATATCGCGGTTGAAAAGAAAAGTCTCAGTTAAGACTATTACATCAATTTTCAATTTCAGTGAATATAAAAATTCTTCCAATCTTTCAAGCTTGTTCATTAGACGATTGATGTTTAAATATAAGATGTTGATACCTAAAATTAAATTTAAATTAGCATTATAATTAAATCGATTTAAATCTAAAAAATATTTATCTTTTTTGTTGTTCATTTGTGTAGACGTCATAAATAATTGATGTCGAGCAACTATGCTGTTAATTTTGTGATGTCATCTTTTGTTTTGATTAATACTGGTTGATTACCCTCATTCAAGCGTGCAAATATTTTTCCACTACGAAACCAAACGTGAGCTAATTGCTTTTCTCTTTTCAACTGGTTCATTATTTTTATTAGTTGTACGTTATTTTTTGTCATCCGCTCATTAATAAAAATTTGTTTATTATGTTGGTGATCTGGATACAGTTGATTCAAATATAGCGGGCCGTTCTTGCGCAGCTTTATCATAAAATTCGATTTAGTAACACTATTTTTAAAAGTGACGATAATGTGCAAAAATTGTTTAGGTTCAGCATTACTTGTACGATTTGTAACTTTTATAATTTTTTTATATGATTGTGTAATGTTATTTGTATCAAACTGAAATATTTTGTTTAGGTTACCCACTACATCCTCATCGTTGAAATCCAATGATGGAAATCCGCTTATGACGATATCATTCAGAAGTTGCTGTTGCTTCAACGATTCCACTTCATTTTCTAGAGATTGAATTTGGATATTGCACTTTATAACTTTGTCGTCAAGTTGGTTAACATTTTTTTGAACGCTAGATAATTCATTGCCAAGACTATTAACAGTTTCACTCAATGTGTCAAATTTCTTAGATAAAATTGTTTCCGACGTATAAATTCTATCGAATATGACCTTGTTAGCAGTTAGAAGATCTTTCATAGACGGATTTTCCGCTTGAAATATTTCTGCTAACTTAGAAGAGCTACGCGTCACTGGCATTTTAGACACATTATTTTTGGTTGGTGAATCAGACATTCTGAAAAATTATGCCAACTAACTATATAATTACAAAGCAGGCCAAAACTTTATGATTTAAATATAGCACGTTTAATAAAACTTCACTGTTATGAATGTATTTGTTTTAAATTTTAGTTTTATGTTATTATTTTCCACTTTAATTATAATCTATTGTCAATTAATTCGTAGATTCGATTAAGATTTTGATTATAATTGTAATTTTTGCAGGAAGAAAAAAAAATGCAATAACTTTTTTCTTTGGTTGTTCACAGATAGACAAAAAAAATATAAAATTCACTGTTATAAGCGAAGATATATGAATCAAATTTAAGTTTTAGTTTATTTATTAAGCACGTAAAAAGATCACAGTAATTATTAATGATTACATATAACTTTGAACTATTCGGGCAATTAAATTAGTTAATATTTGATCACAACATTAATAATAATTTAATTAAATATTTTTTGCTCTACATCAACACGACTAAGTTACTCGGTAGCCATTTTGGAAAAAAATTCATGATTTGTTGGCCCAATTTGATTTGAAATCGCGTCTCACCAATGATAAATCACAAACGAATTCGGCCGTCATTCCGATTATAGAACTAACGGAGAAAAAATCATTCAAGGACATTGAACACGAATATATTCTTGAGCTGATGAGCCAAATTACGACGGCCAGTGAAACAGCCGTCTCAATACCGAACAATCAGGAATGCTTTATAAATTTTAATAAGATTTGGTGTAATAATAGCCGGTGGCTCGGATTGAAATACAAGTTGCTGCAGAAGGGATTGAACAAGGTTAATCAATTGTACTTGAGCTATCCAATATTTCGGAATGAATTTATAATTTCGGAGGGGGGTACATTTGGTAAAATTGAAATTGGATTTTCGAAAAATTTTCACGGCATGGCTGTACGCCGCCTGACCGAGTATGGCATTGATCCTGAAAATTGTACACAACTGGTGAAATTGATTGAGAATCTGGCAAAGTTGACGCACACTAATTTACTGCGGAGTGGCATTTGTCAGGATATATGCGGCCATACGTTTTTCTTTAACAAACTGTGCGAATATAATTTGCACGGTTACATAAAGCTAAACTATGGTAATCTGGAGAAATGGGATACGAAAAAGATTATGTATCAAATTTTGAAAGGATTGAGTGTGCTTCACATGAGTAGTCCATTGATTATGCACGGTAACTTGAAACCAACCAATATATTGATTGATGAGAATGGTGTTGTTAAATTGGCCGAATTTGGCATCTACAAGTATTTAAACTACATTGACATTCGGGACAGTAGAAAAATATGGTGGCCCCCAGAAATTCATGAATGGTATAATATAATGGGGACGTATAACTGTACCGTTATGTCCGATGTACATGCGTGTGGTATGTGTTTCTATTTTATAAAAAATGGAACTCATCCGTATGGCGACGATACCGCAAACATTATTGAAAATTTATCAACCGGCAACTTAATTTTAAAACCTGACCAAGTTGATCTCGAGCTGTATTCACTGTTATACTTTGTGCTCGATTCTGATGCACAAGTGAGGCCAAATGTGGTTGAAATATTAAAGTAAGTAAATTTTATTGAGATTTATAAATGTATAAAATACCGTTTTTCCATATTTCCAGTCACATTTACTTTTGGAGCGACGAACGACGCTTTGAATTTCTACAAAAAATCATAACGATATTTTAATTGCATTGCATTACTGTACGTAATATGTTATTACATTTCTAATATTTCGTTATTACTTTACTGATTTTTTGTTTGAGTTTAAAAATGCGTATGTTAAAAAGTTTAGCATTCCTCAAACCAGATGGAATTCCAATTTATTATAATGAATTGAAAAACGAGTTTGATTCTGATTGCCAAAAAATTGCCATATGGTTTGAAACAAATTATATATTTGGAACTAATAGAAAAATGAATATTAATAATCAACAAAAACTTATAGAACCTTCTTATCATCCGTATTTCCGGTCAGTGGCAGATCTTCTTGAAGAAAGTTTGCCAAGGACCCAAAACAGTGGCGAGGGTTGGCATAGACGTCTCCAAATAATTACTTCAAAGCCTCATCTTGGTGTTTACGAGTTGATTAAGCTGCTAGGAAAAGAGCATATTGTGGTAAAGACTCGCATTACTCGTCTAAATGCTGGTGAAGAGCGTGCCAGCAAAAGTGAATATGTTCGTAGAACTAAACGATTGCAGTTAGTTTTAAGAGAAAAATCAAAACTAAATTTTCTTAAGGGGTTGCCCATAATATGCGATTGGATTAATTCATAATTTTTTTAAAGCGGAAAATGTGTATTTTATTGTTTTATGTTGAATGAAATTTTTAATAGTAATAAAATATAATTTTTTCATTAGAAATAAAAAAAAATTATGATGATTTATTAATTAATTCTTCAATAAATTTCCGTTTCCCTATCATACAATGTATATTAATTAAAACATGCTCGAAAAATCGCTTTTATAAACAATTTGATTAGCTTGAGATTGTCTGGAGTCGGGATTTTGTTTAGTCGGGATTTTGTGCTGTCGAAATTTTGTGGAGTCGGGATTTCAATACATTTTTTTTGTCGGGATTTTATGTTTTCGAAATTTTATGATTCGACATTTTGTGGATATACCCAAAAAAACAACTAAGAAAATCCATAGGAGTGGATTCATTTATTTTTCAAAATCCAACTAACTTGATAATTCATTTTTTTTGTTTTTTTTAAATAAAATTACAGGGTGTTACAGGTCTCCCCCTTTTCTGAGGCAACTACTGAAATTATGGCTGAAGAAAATTATACTACTGGTGGTGTTGCTGAACGAAACCGGACTGGTTTCGTAATTACTCGTTTTGGCCTTCCCCTTGGGTTGATTTCATATGTGGTACGATCTCCTGAATCCCCATGGAAGGGGGTAATGATATGAATATGGTAGGTTCCTATACATGACGACCTTCCAATGTTTCGACTCCATACGTGACATTACTTTTGATGGTCTTAATTTTATATGGCCCATCACGACGAGGAACTAATTTGGATCAAATTGACTTCGCAGCATTACTTAGAACATGTGATGTTATTAAGACCATATCTCCTACTTTGAATTGTTGAACATTTCTTCCCGATTTATCGGCGTGAACTTTTCGAATATCCTGCTGATGTTCATGGTTATCTCGGGCGATTTGCATAGTTTGATCCATTTTTAATAAATAAGGAGTAATCTGCGATATGAAATTATCTGCTTGAATCACTTCGCGTAAGTCATTTGTCACGTCAGCGTTGCATCGAAGTTCTCTACCAAAATTCAAATATGCAGGACTATACCCAGTTCCGTCGGATCTAGCTGTATTAATGGCGAAGCGAATTGAATATAAATGCTCATCCCATGTGCGTTGATCTTTCTGAACTAAGATTCCCAATTGCATTTTAAGTTCACGGTTTCTTCGTTCTACCGGATTAGCTTGCGGGTGATAAAATGGTGTCAAAACTTGAGTTATCGAAAACACATGGGCAACATATTGCATAATATTGCTCACGAATTGAACTCCATTATCGGAAATTATTCGACGTGGTAATCCGAAGCGAAGAAAAACTTCGTCTATTAAATTTCGGGCACAGTTCTCGGCGGTGGCTTGGGGTAACGCGAACAACTCCACCCATCTTGTTGCAATATCAATTACGATTAACACCTCTGTGTTTCCGGAGTTACTTTCAACAACTGGCCCAAAGAGATCAATTGATAAAATTTCGAATTGTTGGGCCATGGTTGGAGTTTTAAGCAAGCCAGCTGGTTTTAAATTTGATGCCTTATATTTTTGACAATGGATGCAAGATTTGATTCGGCCACAAATTTTCTCATACCTGGGGGCCTTGACGTAAAAAAATAATTTTTCTAGTGACAAGGGGGGGCCTTGACGTAAAAAAATAAGTTTTCTATTGACAAGGGGGGGCCTTGACGAAAAAAAATAATTTTTCTATTGACAAGGGGGGGCCTTGACGTAAAAAAATAATTTTTCTATTGACAAGGGGGGGGCCTTGACGTAAAAAAATAAGTTTTCTATTGACAAGGGGGGGGCCTTGACGTAAAAAAATAATTTTTCTATTGACAAGGGGGGGGGGGGGCCTTGACGAAAAAAATAATTTTTCTATTGACAAGGGGGGGGGGCCTTGACGTAAAAAAATAAGTTTTCTATTGACAAGGGGGGGGGCCTTGACGTAAAAAAATAGGTTTTCTATTGACAAGGGGGGGGGGGGGCCTTGACGTAAAAAAATAATTTTTCTATTGACAAGGGGGGGGCCTTGACGTAAAAAAATAATTTTCTATTGACAAGGGGGGGGGGGGCCTTGACGTAAAAAATAATTTTTCTATTGACAAGGGGGGGGCCTTGACGTAAAAAAATAAGTTTTCTATTGACAAGGAAGGGGCCTTGACGTAAAAAAATAATTTTTCTATTGACAAGGGGGGGGGCCTTGATCTAAAAAAATAATTTTTCTATTGACAAGGGGGGGCCTTGACGTAAAAAAATAAGTTTTCTATTGACAAGGGGGGGCCTTGACGTAAATAAATAATTTTTCTAGTGACAAGGGGGGGGCCTTGACGTAAAAAAATAAGTTTTCTATTGACAAGGAGGGGGCCTTGACGTAAAAAAATATTTTTTCTATTGACAAGGAGGGGGCCTTGACGTAAAAAAATAGGTTTTCTATTGACAAGGGGGGGGGCCTTGCGTAAAAAAATAATTTTTCTAGTGACAAGGGGGGGGGGGGGCCTTGACGTAAAAAAATAAGTTTTCTATTGACAAGGGGGGGGGGCCTTGACGTAAAAAATAATTTTTCTATTGACAAGGGGGGGGCCTTGACGTAAAAAAATAATTTTTCTATTGACAAGGGGGGGGGCCTTGACGTAAAAAAATAAGTTTTCTATTGACAAGGGGGGGGGGCCTTGACGTAAAAAAATAATTTTTCTAGTGACAAGGGGGGGGGGGCCTTGACGTATAAAAAAATAGGTTTTCTATTGACAAGGGGGGGGGGCCTTGCGTAAAAAAATAATTTTTCTAGTGACAAGGGGGGGCCTTGACGTAAAAAAATAAGTTTTCTATTGACAAGGGGGGGCATTGACGTAAAAAAATAATTTTTCTATTGACAAGGGGGGGGGGGCCTTGACGTAAAAAAATCATTTTTCTATTGACAAGGGGGGGCCTTGACGTAAAAAAATAAGTTTTCTATTGACAAGGGGGGGGGGGCCTTGACGTAAAAAAATAAGTTTTCTATTGACAAGGGGGGGGCCTTGACGTAAAAAAATAATTTTTCTATTGACAAGGGGGGGGCCTTGACGTAAAAAAATAAGTTTTCTATTGACAAGGGGGGGGCCTTGACGTAAAAAAATAATTTTTCTAGTGACAAGGGGGGGGGCCTTGACATAAAAAATTAAGTTTTCTATTGACAAGGAGGTGGCCATGACGTAAAAAAATAATTTTTCTATTGACAAGGGGGGGCCTTGACGTAAAAAATAAGTTTTTTATTGACAAGGGGGAGGGCCTTGACGTAAAAAAATAATTTTTCTATTGACAAGGGGGGGGCCTTGACGTAAAAAAATAATTTTTCTATTGACAAGGGGGGGGGACCTTGACGTAAAAAAATTAGTTTTCTACTGACAAGGGGGGGGGGCCTTGACGTAAAAAAATAATTTTTCTATTGACAAGGGGAGGGGGCCTTGACGTAAAAAAATAATTTTTCTATTGACAAGGGGGGGCCTTGACGTAAAAAAATTAGTTTTCTATTGACAAGGGGGGGGGGGGGCGTTGACGTAAAAAAATTAGTTTTCTATTGACAAGGGGGGGGGGGGGCCTTGACGTAAAAAAATAATTTTTCTATTGACAAGGGGAGGGGCCTTGACTTAACAAAATTAGTTTTCTATTGACAAGGGGGGGGGCCTTGACGTAAAAAAATTAGTTTTCTATTGACAAGGGGGGGGCGGCCTTGACGTAAAAAAATAATTTTTCTATTGACAAGGGGGGGCCTTGATGTAAAAAAATAATTTTTCTATTGACAAGGGGGGGGGCCTTGACGTAAAAAAATAATTTTTCTATTGACAAGCGGGGGGGGGCCTTGACGTAAAAAAATTAGTTTTCTATTGACAAGGGGGGGGCCTTGACGTAAAAAAATAATTTTTCTATTGACAAGGGGGGGGCCTTGACGTAAAAAAATAATTTTTCTATTGACAAGGGGGGGCCTTGACGTGAAAAAATAGGTTTTCTATTGACAAGGGGGGGGGGGCCTTGACGTAAAAAAATATTTTTTCTATTGACAAGGGGGGGGCCTTGACGTAAAAAAATTAGTTTTCTATTGACAAGGGGGGGCCTTGACGTAAAAAATTTAGTTTTCTATTGACAAGGGGGGGGGGCCTTGACGTAAAAAAATTAGTTTTCTATTAACAAGGGGGGGGCCTTGACGTAAAAAAATAATTTTTCTATTGACAAGGGGGGGGGGCCTTGATGTAAAAAATAATTTTTCTATTGACAATGGGGGGCCTTGACGTAAAAAAATAATTTTTCTATTGACAAGGGGGGGGCCTTGACGTAAAAAAATTAGTTTTCTATTGACAAGGGGGGGGGGCCTTGACGTAAAAAAATATGCGAGAGGGGGGGGGGCCATGACGTAAAAAAATATGCCTCTGTCTTCTAGTTTCTTCCAAGCCTCACCATAATTGTTGGCTGTGGTTGGTATATGACGTAGTTCGTTCATCATGAAGGTAACCCTTAAGTAGCTGTAATTTGTGCGCATCGGAAATATTACCATTACTGTCTACTCCGATTTTCAATGAATCCGTGAAAGGGTTCTATATGGAGCTTCGGTAGTGTTGAAATATCTACATGATGACTTACTGAGAAGTTTGCTGTGCGATCCGAGATATTTTCAAAAAAATTTCGTTGTTCATCGAACAATAGGTCTAATGCCGTTCTCGTGTTCGATAAAATTGGTTCCGTACCACTCGCCGATGACCCTGTAGTATTGGCGATTGTTGACCTTTTCTTCTTTAGATGTTTTAATAGCTCAGCTTTGCAATTGAAATAGTCTTCTTCGAATTTATCAAATTTGGTGTGCAGGCTAGTTTGTCTTCCAGTTCCTCAAACTGTTTCCAAAAATCAATGAGCTTGTCCACGTTCACTGACTCCTTAGAAGTAAAAACTAATTTAGGTTCTGACCGATATTTAGATTTAGGCTGTTTTCCAAACGAGACTTATTTGAATACTTATTTTTGGAACCTATCTTATTACATAAGAAATTACATTGAATAAGTTAGGTTCCACAAATAAGTATTCGTTTGGAAAACAGCCTTAGGCTGTGTTTCAATCGGGTAAAAGTTAAATTTTTTAATTGTGGTAAAAAATATTAAATTTTCCTCACTTTTTAATCGTTTTGGTGTTTCAAATGAAACTGGTTAAAATTGTGACGTTTACGTTTTTTTATTTTTGCTTTGCGTTGAGAAAAACAAAATACAAGCTACAAATTTTTAGCTGATCCGTGACCAGTTAACATTTTTGTGGTGAATAAAATGCCAAAAATTTAACTTTTTATGCGGTTTTTTATTCGTTTGAAACACAGCCTTAGAAGAAAATTAGCAAAACTCGTTTGAAATCAAAGCTTTCTACATCAAACAACAATGACGGCGTGCTTGCCGCATTGATTTATTTGTATTATACGTTTTGCGTAGCTCCAAGTTTATCCCTTTTGCATTTAAAATTCCAACTTTTACAAATCAAATTGAGCCATTAGTCAAACCAATTCGACCAAGTTTTGATTAGAAAATGTTAAATTTGATTTGAAAAAGGGAGCTTCTATAGTACAGAACCGCTACTGAAATTAAATTTTTGTTTTCCTTACTTGAGCCAAACCAGTCAGACTCTATAATCAATTAGCGTTCGTTCGACTTATAGTTTCTTATTTGGCGAATCTTTTGATTAGCAGTACACCGTAAATAAAAATTAAATTTACCGGTTTATTTTGAAAAACTAATTTAAATATAAGGAAAATGCAATTGTCAACTTAATTTTGCAACTAGTGATGGTGTTTTTTGTTTTGGTTATTTTTGGTAGGGTTTTCCTGATTTTGGAAATTCTCGCTTCCCGATGCGTAATGTTTCAGACTTAATAGGTAATTCAGTGTTATGAAACAGTCAGTCAATACGATTATTCGATATTTAAAAAATTACCCGATAAGATCCGAGGGTTCTATTCATATTGTATTTTGATACTATTCATTAGGCTACATGAATTAAAAAAGGTGAATTAAAAATGGTGATTTTTGTATGAATTTGTATGAACACCTGTGACCTTTTTTAATTCATTTTTTCTGAAATAAAAAAGGTATTCCTTTTTCATACAAAATTTGCCGTTTTTATTTCGGTACCCCTATTCATTAATATCCAGATTTTTCTGTATTACTGAAATTGTTCGAAATCAATCGACATTCACATAATATAGAGATTTTTCGAATTTTTCTGGAGTAATCTATATTGTTCCGCAATTTAATCTAGATTGTTCGAGATTTTTAAAGATTTTCGAATTTATTCGAATTTTGTAAGGGAAAGTTCTGCGCTAAGCTTTGAGATGTAAGAACTTGCAGAGTTATACATGTAAATCTAAATGGTGATATTTAAAAGATTTTTGAGATTATACTAAAATTTCGATATTTCTCCAATTTTCTGTATAGGAAATCAAGAAGCCTTATTTTTTTGGTACATATTTGGAATCATCGTTAACAATATTTTTTGAGGAAAATTAGAGGAAAATCAGCAGCCAAAACCACGTTTTCTCTTTTGCTGGAACGCCAATTTATTGCTGCCGATCATCCATCCAACTATACAATTCAAAATTGTCTATTTACATAGAGAACAAATATTCTGAATTTTTTCCAAAAAAATACCTTTGAAATATTAAATTTCTGATTAAAACAATTTGAGTTGAAAAGCTTCGATAAGTGAAAGCTCTTACAACATTTTAACGAAAAACAGAAATTATGGAAAAGTTACAAAAATTATCGAGAAAGTATAAATTAATTATCAAGCTGCTCATTGAAAACAAAAACTCTGAATTAATCCCAAAATACAAACTTCCTTTATAATATCAAATTTAAAAGTCAAATGGTTTGGTTTAAAAAGCCTTAAAATTAATAGCTCTTAATAGTTTACATTGAGGCCAAATATACTAAATCCTACCCAAATTTCCGTCATCCCTTGTTTTATGAAATTTTGAAGTATAATGGTTTGTTTAAAAAGATTCAATAAGTGAAAGCTCTTAAAACTAGTCCTCTTGACATTTTTTTCAAATACATTATTTATGTTCATTACACATTTTATTAAAGACAAGAAATTATTAAAAAGCTAAAAATGTTAAATTCAAACCCAAAAAGTATGAATTAATTGTCAAGCTTAATGCTTGAAAATCCCACCTTCTTTTAAACTATCGAATTCCACAATAAAAAGTAAATGATTTGGGTTAAAAAGCTTCGATACATGAAAGCTCCTAAAACTAAAAGTTCGACATTTTTTGCAAATATAAAATAAAATATTTTGTAAAAAAAACCTCAAATTGTGAAAAGGCTCAAAAACGTTAAGTTCAAAACCAAAAAATATAAATTAATCATCAATCTTAAAGTTCATTGGGAACAAACATTCTAAATATATCTCAAAATTTCGTTACAATGGGTAAGTTTGAGATAAATTGAACTAAAATCTGCTAGAGATCTCTAGCAACTTTTTGCAAATACATATTTTTGCACATAAAACATTGTAACAAAAACTTGTACAAGAATTTTGTACGTAAAACGAGACTTGAGAACTGCAAGTTTTATCGGCGTACCAGATGTACGATAATATTACAATTAAACCAAACGACAATAATATTTCCGTTGTATATCTAGTACGTACACGAAAATCACAACTCTAAAGGTGTGTACATGCTCTAATTCTGGTGAAAAAATGTACACCACGAAGTTAGAATTGTTTACTATTTTTCATATTGAATTTTCTTTTTATTGGTAACCTGAACCTGATCAACTTTTTTGTTCTAGTTGGAAATAATTCAACTCATACAGCTAACTTCGTGGTGTACATTTTTTCACCAGAATTGGAGCATGTACGTACACACCTTCAAGTCTCGTTTTTTTCACAAAATCCTTGCTCTAAAATTATTAAAAGTCTGAAAAATGTTAAGTTTAAACCCAAATACATAGTATTAATTTATACCTTTCAAGCCCAAAGCTCATTGGAACAAATATTCTAATGTAGTCCAAAATTCCGTATTTCTTTTTAATACCAAATTTCGGAGTAAAATGATTTGATTCAAGAAGCTTCGATAAACGAAAGATTATAATACTACCAAGTTTGCTAGTGAAATCGTTTGGTTTGATTAAAAGCTCTTAAAAATTTACATTGAGAACAAATATACCAAATTATCCCTAAATTCCATTACCCTACGTAAAATCGAATTTCTGAGTAAAATGGTTTGGTTTAAAAAGCTTTTTAATTGAAAGCTCTTAAAACTAATAGTACTTAACATTTTTTACAAAACATGTTTTTGCTCATAAAACATTTTAAGAAAAACCTTAAATTATGAAAATCCTCCAAAATGCTAAGTTCAAACCTAAAAGGTATAAATTAATTATCTAGCTTAAAGCTCATTGAAAACAAATACTCTAAATTTATCTGAAAATACCACTACTTTATAATATCAAGTTTCGTAGTAAAATGGTTTGGGTTGAAAACCTTTAACCCGTAAAGTGCGTCGTGGAAAAAGTTGCATGGAAATAGTGGTGCATTCCAGCGGACCGCAATTTTATATTAATTATTTTTTATTCAAGTAGAACGATACTGAAAATTTCGATTAGGAAGATACCAAAAATTTCAGAAAACAAATTAAACGAAGTGGGGTTAATTTGCTTTTTTGAAAAGTAGAGCGGTCCCGCGGACCACACAACGCTCTTTACGGGTTAAGGCAGTAAAAAGGTTAGGTTTGAAACCTTAAGATAAAATATTCTAAATTTTAGCCAAAATTCTGCTAATTAAATCATACTACTGAGTAAAATGGTTTGATTAAAAAAGCTTTGATAGTAGAAAGCTTATAAAATTAAAAGTTCTTCATTTTTTGCATATACATAAAACATTTTAGCAAAAACCTAAAAGTATGAAAACGGCTCAAACTTATTTAAATTATGATAATTATCAAACTTAAAACTTTTTTTTTTTTGTTTTTTTGTTTTCCTTTATTTTACAATCTATCTCATTGTGAGACATTCAGTAAATTTTTTGTCTTTTTACATTGTCACGATCGGAGTATTTTTATCCATTGATAAAATCTCACTTACAATACGATTAGTATAAAATAACCCATAAATTTAACTATTATTGGTTCGATTCATTAGTGATTTTAAAAATTAATGTCTAAAGGAATATCTAAAACCTATTTGGCAAATTAAAAATTTTGTGGCGTTTTAATCTTTCCATCGTTGTGGTAGTGAGAAGCTTGCTGGCCAGATCGTTTGGATGAATCTTCAATCTTGAGTGATACCTGGCACTGGAATCCCTAATTTCTTCCCGTATTGTTGGGACCTGTAGATCTCTGTGAATTATATCGTTTGATACGAACCATGGAACATCTACTATGATCCTTAGAAATTTAGACTGGAACCGCTGAAGAATGTCCAAGTTCGAGTTGCTGGCCGTTCCCCACAGCTGTATACCATATGTCCAGATAGGTTTTATTACCATTTTATAGAGCAGTAGTTTGTTTTCAATCGACAAACTTGATTTTCTGCCTATCAGCCAATACATTTTTGTCAGTTTCATTCCCAATTGTTTTCTTTTTGTCCATATATGTTTACGCCATGTTAGCCGTTTGTCGAGGTGAATGCCTAAATATTTCACTTCATCAGTTTGAGGTATATTCTGGTCATTCATTTGTATTGGTGGACATGTACCTCTTCGCATAGTAAAGGTTACATGATTAGACTTAGCATCATTAACTTTAATTCCCATTTTTTCATCCATGCCTGAATAATGTTAATATTTTCCTGCAAAACTTCTGTAGCTTTACTGGAGTCTTCATGTGATGAGAGTACTGCCGTATCGTCTGCAAATGTTGCGACAGTTATTTGATTGCTTGTAGGTATATCTGCGGTATATAGCAGATATAATATCGGCCCAAGCACGCTGCCCTGTGGTACACCAGATTTAATTGGGCGTATATTTGTATACGCATCATGATGTTTTGTTATAAAATATCTGTCTAGTAGATATGATGTTAATATTCTGTAGAAATCATGTGGCAACCATAGCTTAATTTTGTATTGTAATCCCACATGTCACACCTTGTCAAAAGCTTGTGCTACGTCCATGAATAAAGCAGAACAATATCTTTTTTCCTCGAGGGCTTCTTCAATTACTTCAACTATTCTGTGCACTTGTTCTATTGTTGAGTGTTCTGGCCTAAATCCAAACTGATGATCCGGAATCTGCTTCTTCTCCAACAATATAGGCTTTAAACGCTTAAGTAGTAGTTTTTCAAATAATTTAGACATAATTGGTAGCAAGCTTATAGGTCTGTACGACGTAACTTCTTCTGGAATCTTGCCTGGTTTTGGTATTAATATTACCTGTGAAACCTTCCATTGTATAGGGAAATATCCTGTCCTAAGTATAGCATTGAATAAATAGGTTATAAATTGAATACCCTTATCTGGCAACTGTTGCAGAATGTTTCCTGTGATAAGATCATATCCTGGCGCATTTTCGTTGCCATTGCTGTCTTAACTTTCTTTTCTCCTTGATCATTTTCTTGACAACATTCGAACATTCTCCTTTTCTTCCTTTTTCATTTTGTAGTGGTGTGGACTTCCAAGCTGCCGACTGAATACATTTATTGAGATGTTCCACTGCTTCATCTATATCAGTTTCCGTCTTTAACTTGATATTTGTGTTTAGATTCTCTGTTACTTTATATCTGAAACAATTCCAGTCGGTTTCATTGTTGCTTAACATTGCTTGTTTCTGTGTATTCACTATCTTTGTTCCTAAAGTGATTAAGACAGGCGAGTGGTCCGATGACAGGTCCAAGCATGGCATTGCTTTAATATAATCAATTACGTGATATTCCTTTGGTGACGCAGAAATCTACGACATCTGGGATCTTTCTCCTATCACTTGGCCAATAGGTAGGTTCACTGTTTGATACATGATGAAGATTACTTTTTTGAATTGATTTTAATAATTCTCGTCCTCTCTTTGTCACCAATCTTGATCCCCATTGTTGATGTTTTGCATTATAATCACCCCCTGCTATGAAGCGATGACACAAAGCATTATAAAAATGATCTAATTGTTCCATTTTTATTGCATGTTTTGGTGGGCAGTATATGGCCGAAATGGCTATAGGACCTAGCCAATCTTCTATTACTACAGTAGTTGCTTCTAAATGTTCTTTCTTATACTGTTTTGCTTCATAGTGTTTAATCATGTTTTTGATAATAACTGCAGTGCCACCATGAGCTGTTCCATCAGGATGATTTGTGTTGTAGATGGTATATCTGGGTATTTTTAGAAAACTTTTGCTGGTGTTATGCGTTTCGGATATTAGCATGACATCTATTTCTTGTTCTATCAAGAAACTTTTAACTTCTTGTCCATGTTATGACAAGCCGTTGGCATTCCAGATTGCTAATTTAAGGGTTCTGGACATTAAATGATTTGGAGACAATGGTCGTTAGAAGATTAAGTATAGTGTCCATTTTGGTCATTAATTTTTCCATCATAATTTCCAACCGTTGTGTAGAAGATTGCTCGGGGAGATGTTGATGATTTTTTGAGTTATCCGTTGATTGGTTTTTTCTGGTACGATTTCCTTCCGAAGTTTGATCTTCAATTGAATCTTTGAGTTTCTGCGCATATGTTGTCCCAGTAACTAACTGATCAGATGGATTCGGTTTTGCAGCGGGCTGTGACTTCTCCACTATTTTTTCTCTAAGAGGTGAAAATCTGCGAGTTTTAACTTCTTTATACACAGTGCAACCTCTATAGTTGGCCGGATGGCTACCATTACAGAGCACGCATTTCACCTCTGAACCCCACGTTTTCTTTTCACATTGATTTGTGAGGTGTTCACCTGTACATTTCACAAATCTGGGTTTGTGATTACAATACGATTTGGTATGTCCATATCTTTGACAAGTAGTGCATTGAACTACTTCACGTTTGACATGTGGCTTTTCCACTTGAACAACTGAATGCATCAGTTTATTTATCGAATGTATATCTCTATTTGATTCATTCGTTCGAAGCTCAACTTTAAAGAGTGGGAGTGGCTTTTTCGTACCACTTTGCTTCATGTTGCAGATATTAACAACATCGTGGCCCAGATTAACTAACTCACTTTTCAAATCTTCGATGTTAATTGATGGATCAAAGTTTCGTATGACTACCTGGTAGGTTTTGTCCACTTTCTGTTGGAACGAATGGAATTCGGTGTTTCGCTCCTTTAGTGCTCTGATCACCAACGGATACAGCTCGGCAACTTTTAACTGGATTTTAACCTCGTTACTTCCAATTATTTTTAAATCGAAGTTGTCTTCAGCCAGTTCCTTTAACAAGCCAGTTAAAGGATTGATTGTTTCTACGCCTCTCACAAATATTGGTGGCGCCATTATTTTTTTGGGTTGGGGTAGTTCTTCGATTTCCTCGGGCAAACTATGAAATCTTGTAGATAAGAGCACTGCAGCTGCAGGTTGCGCTAACCAGTACTCATTCAACTTCATTTGTTTACATTTGGTGTTAGGTGTTAGTGGACTCGTACCTCTACCCCTTTTGTTGGCCGTGGCCCATCCATCGTTATCTTCAGATGTAGATATGGGCGACGTGGACACAGTTGGATCGCTTGACTCTTCAGGTTGACCCGATTATGGAAGTAGTTGCGCAGTTAGCGGAATTATATGCTTGGGCGACATCGGAGAATAATTTTGTTGTATAGATGACATGTTTTCAAATGAATTTTGATTTATTTGTGTCATTTGAAGCGAACTACCTGGTGGTGGAGTTCGTGGAGTTTTTGTTGTTTTTGAAAATAAATTGGTATCGAGCATTGCAATGTGTAATGACCTAGAATCTAAGTCATTAACACCTTACAACGTTTAATCACTTTTTGTTTTCTCTGCACTTTATAGTTCACGTATAGTTTTCTTTATGAAATTAATATTTTCAATTGCAAACATTGCAATTTTATTTTAGTTCATGCAAACTAAAGCTATAATTTACACAAAATGTTTTATTGAAATTTTTGTTATCACTGCACTTTTTATTTTTATTATGGTTTATTGCACAATAGAATAAATTTGAGTGTTTACTGTTCAATGGTTAGAACGGTACTATAAACTTAAAACTAACTGACAATTTTTGCAGATACATATTTTATGCTTATACCATTTTTTAACAAAACTTACGGATAATTCGATATTTGACAACTTTCAAGAATATGCAAGATACTTTGAAAATTCTACGTTTTTAAGATTATTTTGAAATTCTTGATATTTTTCAAATTACATTCGAAATTTATGATACTACTCAGGGTATTCGCATTATACCAAAATAATTGATTAAATTATTATTTATAAGTGAAAGTTAATTTTTATATTTCATGTAGTATTGACACGATAGATCTTTAATTATATTGGTTTTAGTTCGTGACTGCAATCTTGTAGTTTGGTTTCTTCCCGGGGCATTTATTATTAATTTAAAAAATTTGGTTTTGTAAAATTTGAATATTTTGTTTGTGGATGTTAGCCTCATCCACCATAGAGGAGATCCATACAGGATTACAGCCAGTATAACAGTCCTATAAGTTAGCATTTTGTTTTCAAACGATAGGTACCATAAATTTTCTGCCTAATTACAGCGTTAAGCAAATTAATAACATTTCTAAGGTAGGGATCTCAAATCCATATCCATTGCCTGCGCCTCACATTACGATGCCTAATAAAATTTAGGATTTCGTCAGACAAAATTAATTTATATTTACTCAAAGCAACAATAGTAGGAACAGACAACTCTGCTGCTTCCTTAATAGTATTCGCAGGCTGATTTGGCATGAAGGCAATTTGGCTAGTATCTGTAATAATTTGGTTGCTAGCGTATACCTTCAATTTGTTATCAATAAAATTGTGAAATGAGTACCAGTCGCCTTTTTTAAATTGAAAGATTGAATTGATGGATTTATGCGACAAATTTGTAAGCGGATAACACACAAAACTGGAAAGTGATACGAGTTTTCATTTTTGGAGCCAATGTAGTTTACAGGAACTTCGTTACTTGCTAAATAGAAATTAAGAGTGCTATATTATTTCTAGTATTATAATGGTAGGTAGGCGTGTCCGGAGAGTGCAAGACAACATTCGCACGGCTATTAAGTAAGTCAAATAAGGTGCGTCCACCTTTGTTGGATTTACTCCAGTTCCAAATTAATGGTGGCAATTAAAATCTCCACCAAGAACAAATGGGCTATTTGAATTGAATAAGTGGTTAAGATCCCCTCTAAAATTGCAATGGCTAGATTTGAGCACGTAACGTAGCAAGTTATTTTGAAGTAGGAATCAGGCAGTGCCAGCTGAATTGAGATATGTTCAATACTTTGAATAATTAAATTGGGAAGTACCTAAAGTGTGTGGAATGGAATTTTATATTATCGCGATCAGTTCTATAGATGAGGTAATGTGAAGTATGGAAAGCTGTGTATGGTTTAAGGTATGTTTCTGAAATAAGCATAATGTCAACGTTCAAGAAAATGAATTACCTCATGTTTCTTATTTTTTACGCTGTGAGTATTCCAGATGCAGATATTCAAATAGTTATTTAACCTGTTCCGCTGACGTATGGCATCTCCTGAGTCTATCCAAGATGTTTTCCAATATTAATAATAATTCACTGGAAGAGTACAATTTAGCACTATTTGGAATTTCAGATTGTTGCACTATAGGAGTTGACCACTGCATTTGAGAAGTTGAGGACGATAAATAACAATTGTGCATGTTAGAAGTTCACGTTTTTTAAATTAAATTGTATACATCCATGCAACAACAGTGCCGAAACCTTTATTTGTAATTTAATATCATCCTTTATTGCATTCAACTTGAGTATAAAAACTCGTGCAACTAAATCTGGTCTATCACATGGTTGTTGGTGGCAAAAGATTTTCTCTCTAACTTCTCGCCAATTTGGATTACATGTAATGGTGACAAATAGATTGAATTTCGAATGTTTTGCAACATTGGCATGGAATCATGACACTTTTCTAACATGTTTCTTGGTGAACATTGAAATGAAGATGGAAGAATTACAGTTCGACCAATAGTTGTTCCTTCTCTAATTGCAACGTTATTTAAATGGTCACGTAAGCCACGATATTGTTCACAATGTAATTGGTCTTGTTGGTGTCTAAACAAATTTAAATTATTTGCCTCAACTTGTAAATACGAATCAACCGCCCACTGTTGAAACAAGTTGCCACCATGAATTACCGGATTAAATACACCGGTAGCACGACAAAATTGTCGTTTTCTATGAATTGAGTTTTCTCAGAATTGAGTTTTCTATGAATTCTGGTTTTTACGAATTATCGAATTCTACGAATTGTTTTGCTATGAATTGTCGTGGATTCAAATAAATCTTGTCTAACAGCAGTATGTGCAACTTTCTATTGCACAATTGTGATTTGAGGACGCTTTCTGTCTGGATTATTTACTAAATTTATTTGCATATGTGGTTGCCATTCAGCTTGTCCAATTGGAAAAAATATTTCATACGTCTTTTGGACCAAGTGGGGGCTCATAATATTTAATGAAATATCATTTCTTTGATATACACGAAAATCACGATCAAAGGGAATTTGTCCATCAGCAGTACGGAAAATTATTGCAACCTCATAAACAGTTGGTAACTTATAACGTCGTCTATCAGCATTTCGGTCTCTTCTAAATACCATGTTTACAACTGGAGCTACCTCATTGTTTGCTGCTGCTCTATTCTCTTCCTCTTCTACAACTACACCAAGTCTTTTATTGGGTAGTGCATAAACATTTACTTCACGCATCAACTCATCTAAATATTTGACAATATTTTCATTTATACCTTCGTGGACAGGTGCAAAGAAGATGAAGTACTGTCTCCTCCTCCTCTTCGTCCTCGCAACTGCGACAGTAGTCATGTGAGAAAAAATCAATTCTACTCGCATGTCTGCCTATGAGACAGTGCCCCGTAATCACTCCAACAACCACACCGATCTGACCCCGCTAAAGTGAGATCAGCTGTTTGGATCTCGCAAAGTCCAACTTTGGCCAGACCCGCCGAGTTATTACGCATGAGGTACTATTTGACCATCTGTCATTCGTCAACTTACTAGCTTTCTCCTGAAGCAGCAGTTTACATACCGCAAGAGGCATTTCAATATCCTTTTTGCTGTTTGAGATGTGGTCCGTTGTATCACGTCGAGCCAGTTCATCGCCTTTTATATTCCTAGTACGGGGATGATATGGATGTTGAACTGATCTGTCATCTCGTTAAGAGATGAGAGACAGTTCTGGACTACTTTCGACGTGAGAAGGTGCGATTGAAGCGCTTTAATGGCAGCCTGACTGTCCGTATATATGCGAATATCACAAGTCGATATTATATTATACCTCAACCAGTCCACGACTTCCTTTATCGCAGTTACTTCAGCTTGAAAAATGCTACAGTAGTCAGGGAGAGAAAAGGAGAGGTTTAACATAAGTTCCTCGCAGAACATCCCAGCCCCTACTCTTCCATCCCGTTTTAAACCATCAGTGAAGAAGTTTAAAACTCCTGGTTCTGAAACTGCATCCATCATCCAGTCCTCTCTGGATGGAATAACAGTCCGGAAGTTTCTATCAAAAGATAGTGACGGGACAGTATAGTCGGTGGTCTTGGGAAGCCCTTTGTTACGAAGCATAGATGAGTGCTCTTTATTATTGCAGGTCCACATTAACGTGGATTTCAGTCGTATGGCAGTGCAAGCTGCCCACTGTTTTCCCAATATATCTAGAAAAGTTGAAAATAGTGGAGTTTCCAGCGCCTGAATGGATGTGCTCCTCAGTACTCCACTGATCCACAGAGAAATTGTTCTCTGAACTTTTGTTAACAACTTTTGGTTGACAGTTTTGTCCAGAGCAGGCCACCAGACTGTTACTCCATACAGAATAATGGATCTGGCTACGGCAGTGTATAGCCAAAGGATTGACATTTTTGCAAGAGAATAGCGCTACCGTAGCTTTCTTTACTCTTTTCATAATATTAGGTATCCAGTTTAATTTACTGTCCAAAACGAGACCCAGAAAGTTTGCTTCATCCATAAAAGCCAAGTTGAACAAATTTAAAGTGGGGGATCAATATGATGAAGTGTATATTTTCTGGAGAAGAGAACCAATTCAACCATTGGACCATAATGAAAGAATGCCCACAGCATTTTGAATAAGCTCACTAAGTGTGCCGGGATATTTGCCACGGACACAAATAGCGAGGTCATCCGCATAGGCAACCACCTTGAAGCCTCTATCCCCCAGTCTCAACAAAAGATCATTTATGACCAAGTTTCAAAGAAGGGGGGACAGCACGCCACCCTGCGGCGTGCCTCTGCTTGCAAATCTTATGGCGGAGGATTTCCCCAGACTGGCATTTATGATCCTGCCTCTTAGCATTTGATCTATCCAGTCCTTGAGAGATTCGTCTACTTCTAGATTCGAAAGTGCCCGGATTATAGCCCCTGTAAGCACGTTGTTAAAGGCTCCCTCAATGTCCAAAAAGGTTACCATCGCGTAGTCTCCATATTCGGAAGATTTTTCAATAAAATATGTAAGAGAATGAATAGCAGTCTCTACAGATCTCCCCTTGCTATAGTCATGTTGATATTAAGACAGCTTCGCCGGCACAATCGTGCCTCTATTATGAGCTTCAATTTGTCTTTCAGGTATTTTGAAAAGAAAGAAAGACAAGCTAATCGGTCTAATGTCTTTGGGACTGCAGTGTGAGCGTTTTCACGCCATAGGTATGAAAACAACCTTCACTTCCGTCCATTTACTAGGAATGTGACATAGTTCTAGGCTGCCTCTGAAAATTACATTAAAGATCCGTTGTTTGTTGAATATCCGCAGGGATAATACCATCAGGTCCTGGCGGCTTATATGGTTTAAAACTGCTTAGCGCCCACAGAACCTTTCTTCTGCTAATAATTTAGCCTATGAGGCTACTTGCCCTATTACCTGCTAATATAGTAGGTGCAGTTTCGGAACAACCAGGAAAGTGAGTCTCCAGTAGTACTTCCAGCGATTTCGCACTATCTGTGGTCCATGCTCCATCCGGCCTTTGAAGAAAGCTTGGGATGGAAGGACTAGTAGATAGTACTTTACGCAGCCTGGACATCTCTGAAGACTCCTGAATTTTGCCACAGTATAGTCTCCAAAATATGTTCTTGGCACCTTTAAATTGATATTTGTAAATTTTGAGGCCTTCCTTTTAGGAGTCCCAGTCTACAGCGGCTCTTGTTTTCCATCCTGTTTTCAAGAGTCTTTTACATCGTTGACGTATTTGTTGAATCTCCTTGAACCACCAGGGTGGCCGAGATTTACCTCTAGGCCTACTAAGAGGACAAGAACCCAGTACTGCTTCATTAAAAGCGTTGGACAGCTCGTCCACTAAGCCATTGAGTTCTACCATAGTTTTTGGAGGTTTAGGCACCGCCAGTGGTAGTAAGTTATCCAGAATAGTTCTAAAGATATCCCAGTCGGTTTTCCTTCGGTTCCTGTAGAAAGGGTTGTTTGGATAAACAAGTCCATTTCAAATTGATGATAAAAGTGATCAGAAATGAAGTGGTTTTCCGACACTTTCCAGTTTAATAGACTAGTCGTCAAAAAGTATGAGACAAGTGTAATGTCTAATAACTCCTGTCTATTTCTAGTTATAAAAGTCGTCTTATCGCCTATGTTACATATATGAAGGTTAGTACTTAGAATGTAATCAAGGAGTAACTCACCGAGTTCATTTGTGTCCGTACTTCCCCAGATTGTGTGATGAGAATTTGCATCACTCCTCAGGATGAATCCAACCTTGCGCTTTTGAGCCTCCAAAATTACCTTACCTAGAATGACTGGTGGAATATGCACTTCATCGTAAGCTAGGTAAGCTGATATTAGCCAGAGGTTCTTTTTATCAACCTCAATGCTGACCAGTGGTCACCACGAGGATGTAACACGAGCACTTGCGGAAGCTGCAAGTTACGGAGCTGACAGCAAGTGTCAACTTGAAATCCCCTTGCAACTTCACACCTGACCACCCGCTGAAATTGTTACTTGGATTATTTATTATTTTAAGTTGAAGCTTTTTCAAAGATTGCGCCCTTCAAAACATACCTGCACTATATATATATATATATATATATATATATATATATATATATATATATATATATATATATATATATATATATATATATATATATATATACATATATATAAACACTTTTATATATAATTTCTACGAATTAACACAACAAATAATGAGAACAAGTTAATTAATGACATCAGCATATCTTTGCTACTCTATCTAAAAAACAACAACAAATCAACGATAAGATAAAATGAAATAATTTAATTTAAAAGGTAATGAAACGTAATTGAATGATAATAGTTTGAAATAAATCAAAGTTTATATTTTTATCGTTGAAGTTATAAAACTTATTTAGTTGTGAAAGCTGTTAGTAAATTAATAATTTGTTTGTTTCATTTCAGGTAAGAGACATCTAAAATTTTATAACAAATCAACACGTTTGGTAAGCTTTAATTATATAGAGTTACTGATTAATGTTTGCTATTTTTGTTTTACAAACTTTTATAATAATTTAAACTTTTTTTGTTGTTTTCTTTAAATCATGTTTCCCTGGCAAATTTTTCTATTTTGATGTTGGCTGTTCAAGTTTGATACAGATGTTGTAGAATAAGAAAAAAGGTGACAGAAACCAAGAAAAAATTTGTTAAGCTCTACTAACTTGTGAGTCACGATCCGTTAGGAATAGCAAAAAAAATTTACGCTTTTCTATTTTAGATTTTTCTCACATAATTTTCATGAAAAACTACACGTCCAAGTGATACTTCCTTCTCTTCTTCCGTAATAGTGTTGTTGTACGACGAGTATATATTAGCTATGTTTATGCAAGAAAAGATGAAAATACGGGTTTACCAAAAAAAAAAAAAAAAAAAAATTCTAAACGAAATCAATAAAAAGTTTATTTTTTAATTTTATAATATTTAAATCCTTTCGTTTCCTGCGAGACACACCTATCTTTATAAAAGAAAATCCTTCTTTTTTTTTTTTGGTCTTCCGAGGGTATTGAAAATATAAAAAAAAAGTTACTCCTGTTAATTTTTTATTATCGTTATTTTGTTACGACATAACTGGAAATAAGATAGAAGTTTTTATTTCAAAGCTCCCGAAACATTTTTTATTTATCCATCCTTTTAATAAAAAATAAAATAAAAAAAATGTTTGTGTTCACTTCAGGATTTCTTGGGGACATTTTAATTTTATATAGGTAAATGTGTGTGTCTGTGTACGTAGTGCTGAGCTTTTTATTCCTGTTTTGTGCTGAGTATTCCAGCAGAAGATTAAATTGAATTAATATTTAATTTTTTTTATTTTCAAAAGAAATAAAGTTTTGATTTTAGAGTGTTTCGAAATTGTGAACCAATTTTTTGTTTTAAGTTTATAAAAAAAAAAGCTTTAACCATTTGTCAATATTTTACTTTGAAGTATTTAAGTATTTATTATGTCGTGAGATTAGTTTAAATTTAATGGTTTCCTTTTGGTTAAATAGTTTTATTTATTTAATGGGTAAATTTTTAATTTAGGGCTTTCAAACTAATGAAACTTTAAATACTTAACCAAACAAACCAAAATATTAAGCTCATATTTTCTGAGTTTTACGTTTTGTTTGTAATTCAAATCATGTTTTTACCAAATAATTACATTTATGAATCTATATTCTCAGAAATTTACCAAAGTTTTGTGGAATTTTAGCTGCTGTTTTCGTTTCCAAAAGTTTATTAGGTTTCTAAGAATTTTATCGTTGTTTTTTATTAAGGAAATGGATTTGCGACTCTAATAACAAAAGCTTTTTACAGTTAACAAATAATTCGGCTTTGAGAATTTTAAAAGGCGGGACACGGATATCATCATGTTTCCATCATCTTTAATTAAGATGCTAATTATTCTTAAGTATTCTTAACTCATTTGCACCTTAATTTATTTTTTATTTTTAATTAGGGTGGGTGTTAGTAGCCCGGAGCACTGCGACCATTGAGGCCTATTGTGCATCCCAAGAGGTTCATAGCTGAAATGTAGGTCTATGTCCTTGATAAACGCCGCTATCTGATGCATATCCTGTGGGTCGGCATTAAGCCACTGGATTGTGTGCGCATTGAGAAACTTGAATCTTTTTAGGATGATGGCATCGAATGTGAAGAGTACGTGTTCCGATGTCTCCTTACCGCAGTCACAGAATCTGCACTGGTCCGTAAGGGACCTTCCCATTTTATGTAGATGACCATTAAAAGGGCCGTGTCCTGTTAAAAACCAGGTAAGGGATCTTAGGGACTGGCGATCCATCCTCGTTGCCTCTCCCAGACGTATAATATTGTAACTGAGTAATTTCTTGGCCTGTCTCATCCCAATGGAGGACAACCAGAGTAAATTCCTATAGTTCTGCTCCCAGTCCCTTATACCACCTGCCAAATGGGTTTTTGAAATAGCGATATTAGGACTGGGACCCAGGAAAACCCGGCTTGCTCCAATTTTTGCACAATGGTTTGCTGCCTCATTTCCCTTAATGGTGGAGTAGCCAGGAGACCACAAAAGGGTGACTTCGTTTGTTTTACCCAGTTTCAATAAATTGCAGTAGCAGCTCCAGATCAATTTCGAGTTGAACACTGAAGCTCCTAAGAGATTGTATAGATATCGGTCTTCTTATATTTCTTTTTGAGACATTGTAGCTCACATACCTCAAGAGCAAGGGTATCTGCCTGAAAAACTGTGGGGGTGCTACCCAGTGGTATGCATAGTTCTAGGTCAGACCCGACTATCCCTGCACCGGTACCCCCGTCTGTCTTTGACCCATTCGTATACCATACAGAAGCATGGCGGGGGAGGGAGGAGATATTATTCTCTACCAGTGCTCTATCCGGCAACCTGATGGTAAAATTCCTCCGACAGACGATTGTCCCTACCATCAAATCTGATAGTTGAATCAATTCCTCCTTGAGATTTAATTTATGTAGGATACTGTTGTGTCCTGGCCTCATGGTTTTAATTTTTTCAGTAATTTTTAGGCTCAGACCTCTTGAACCGGCTACTTTTTTAATGTGTAGGTGCAGTGGTGAGAGCCCCAGTATTCTCTCAAGGGCAGCTGTTGGACAAATCCTCATTGCTCCAGTTGCACCCACACAGATTAACCTCTGGATCTTTTCCAGTATTCTCCGTGCACCAGTCTGCTCCGTCTTTGGCCACCACACAAACGCCGCATAAGAGACCATAGGTCTTATGACGGCCCGGTAGAGCCAAACCAACATTTGTGGGCTCACTCGAGGTCATCGATAGAGTTTATCAAGGTATGTAGACTAGCTAAGTTATCCAGAAGTCTATCGTTAGAGACTGGCCAGTTGGTGCGTTTGGGTATCCTTAACGTCAACTCTTGTCTCGAAGGGATATCGATATCAAACCTGATGTACATATGACCAGAGAAGAATGCTTCCTTGGACTCATGGCAGTCGAAAATTGCACTGGAGGTACCCATGTTAGAAAGGGTAAGATCCAGTACCTCTCTCCTAACTGCATTCACAAAGGTCGCATTACTCTCTTTATTATTTACTGCTAAGTTGTTACTAAGACAAAATTCAAAAAGTTGCTCACCTCTTAAATTGGTGTTGTTGCTTCCCCAGACTACGTGGTGTGCATTAGCGTCGCAGTCAATGATGCATTTTTGGTGATGAATCATGCAATAATTCACGAAGCTCTGTATCAATTCTGGAGGGGGTCATCATCATCTCCTGGAAAATATGCAGAAGCGATGTTAATCATCCTCCTGCCTCCTTTGGGTAAGGGCATTTCTATTGAAACAGCCGTGATATCCCTAGAAATAAATTGTTTAATAGAGAAAATATTGTGCCTTGAGCGACAGAGAATTGCGGTCCTCGGCCTATCAGCAGCCGTGTCGTAGACTAGCTTACATGTATTGGCCGCAAAACCTTTTATCTTCCCATTGTTGGTCCAAGGCTTCTGTATGAGCGCTATATCCCAGTTATTGATAATAAAAAGACGATTTAGGTTGTTTCTAGCCGTCTTCGATCGATGCAGATTAATCTGCACGAACCTCAGTTTTGTTGTTGTTTTATTCTTGTGTATAACCATGATGAATGTATCACAACTCCACCCTATCCTTCTTAGGCTCCGAAGAGCCTGGTATTGCTGCAGGTTGCTGAAGTGCCACCCTTCCTCTAGGAGTAAGCCCATGGCTTTTCCACCTCCTTCCTTGGCCCGGTTTGGCCAGTCTCCCTGTTTCGGAGGTGCCAGCTATCCTGGCCTCATCCGACCCAGTGACCTTACCTCCGCGACCAGTGTTCTCAGCCAGAGCTGTCTTCGACGTGCCGGGCAGATTCGGCTCTGATACCCTCCCCCTGGCTGCATCCACCACACCCTCCTTCTTTGGGCGGAAATGAACAGAGCCAAACATCAAATTAACTCTATAGTTGGAGCTCTTGAGGATCTCTGCGGTTTTGTGTGAAACGGACACCGTAATTTGAAGGAGGTCGCTTTCTCGCTCCTTCCTCGTAATGATGCTCCAATCTGCGTCTCTTAGATCCTTATTCTGGATCGCCAAACGACGCAGTATCTTCTCATTTGTCTCCTTACCATCTCGTGGCAGGTATGCAAACTTGATATTTAGGCGATGCAGCTCCTCCTTTCCAACTCTTCATCGGCACAGGTGAGCCAACCGTTTCTTGTGCGACATCCCAGGAAGTTTGGGCTGGCACCATCTAACGGCAGCTCCGCCACTGTGTCCATAATTGCATCCTGTATGGCCAGAATGTGGGCATTGCCCAGTTTGATCTCTGGGAAGCCTTGGTCGGTAATCTCCAGCCTGATGGCCTTCACCGCACTACTATAAGTAGTGGCCGTGTCGGCCCTGTTCTCGGGGAAACTCTCCTTATTGTCAGCCTCTGTAACATCTTTTGGGCGGCTTCCAGTGCCTTTGGTGAAGGACTGGAAACTTTCCCTTTCTTTGCTGCAATCCCTTGTGGGGTAGAATCGTCATCTGACCTACTTGGTTTAATTGCTGGGACAATTATGTCCCTGATCTTTTCCTTGCATTGCTGCAAGGCAGCGTCGTGGGGGACCCCTGATCGAATTAGATGAGACAGACGTCTCCTCGCGGCCCCACTGGTGCGTGTTCTTCTATTTACTGCCTCCTCCAGCTCCAATTCCTCAAGGTCATTACCGATTATGGCCGTTGTCGACGTGGGTAAGGTATTCATTTCAGGCAATAGAATGCCATGAGTAGGAAAGCCCTCCACTACGTCCGTACTGGAGTTTTCAATTTGGTTTTTGATCTCAGAAGCAGGGCCTGACTGGTCCTTGGCATCTTCTGAGATTGGTGCGTTTGAGGGAGCACCGCCTTTATTTTTTGTTAGTTAATGAATCCATAAAGTTTTTGATTTGTTTGAGGAATGAAAGGTCCACCACGGCAGCGCCTCTTACCTTGGTAAGGCTGATTGAAACTGATCATTCATCCTTCGGCGCACGTGTCTCACCTTAGATTTGTTTTTTTTTAAAGGTTTATGCCATCCTTTAGCGTCGTACTTTAGCCTGTTGTTCGGTAAACGAGCCAACAGTTACCGGAGGTCACCACGAAGAGGTAGCACGTACACTTGCGAATCACGCTCAGGTTACACCTCATGCAGATCGTGGGCCCACAGACAGGACTGCCTAAACCATGACCAGAACAGCCTGCAGGAGCTGGTGAACAGTTTTATTCCCCCCCCCCCCCTTACTGAAGACGCCAGACCTCCTTCACCTTCATTTGAAAACCATGGTAGGGTTCCTTTGGTCCTCGTAGTCTTTGTTAGTTTCATACTACTGATACCAATTACCACCAGCTCCTAATTTTTTATATTCATATATTATATGAGACTCCGATAGTTCTTCAGAATACTCTGCAAAATCCAATAGCACCTTCATCTCGAATCTCTAGCAAATATTTTGCATTGCCCAATATTCATAATATTGTCAGATTATTATTAAAAGTAGTTTTTATACGCATTTGGTAAATCCAAGAATTTCCAATTGCATTTGCGATAAGAAAAATGCAACTCTTTTGCTAGTATTCCGAATATACTAACAGATCAAAACTTTACATTTGAAAGCACAACAAAATAAATAGAGTTGTGCAAAGTACTCTGCATAAAATATTTGGAGGCACAATTAATTCGTATTTCGCTTCTAATCGGTTTACAAAGAGCAACAAGAATGAAAGGCTCAAATGCCTAAACTTCAATTGCAAAGTTCAATTTACCCGATTCACCAAGTAGTAATCTAGTGAAAGTTACCGCCTCTCAGGCTTTTATGCCACGAAAACTTAAAATAACTTTCGGCATCACGATCCTATTCCTAGATTTTTTTAGTTTGTTAAAATCATTTTCTGGTCAAGAATATGTTGTCCCTGAAAAGTTTGTCGGCGTAATAGAAGGTCGTATTGGCTACATCTGAGCCAATTCTGAACCCAATCAATACATCAATAAATGTATAGAAAAACAATTTAAAAATTCTTCTAGTCAAGATTTTCGTGACCCTGGAAACTTGTTATATCGGTGAAGTAAATGATGCTACAGGCTACCTTTGAGCCTTTGAATTCTAAACCAGGGCTTCTTATTAAAATCTTTGCTACGTCAGTAAATGCTAACGTTACATTAATAAAAATATTATTCTGGTCAAGATTAAGGTAACTCTGGAAATTTGTTACGTCGATATAGGAAGGGGTCTTGTTTCTTAAGGAATAAAACATTAAACCACTATCGTTGAGGAGCTTCCAAATGCTCACAGCCGGAAAAAAGCAACCAAAAATATGTAACAATCATATTTGTGACTGCGTAAAAAAACCGACAGGCCTAGATAAATTGCATAACAATACAAATTATAAATCTAGAACAATTAGATAATATAAATTAAATTTAACAAACTCAAAAAGCATTTTAAATAAAAAAAAATAAGTTAAATAATTATAGAACGATGAAAACTTAACATTCTCACCGCCTTGAACTGTTTATGTCAGTTCAAACATCAAAATTCAATTTTTCGTCTTCTACTCAATCGGCAGAACTGCAACTCCAGAGATAGCTTGATCAAAAGTACTGCTTATTGTGCGAACCGTTAATATCCATACCTTTCCACCTTTGCCAGGTTTAGAGCCCACAACTCGACCCAGAGACCATTTCAACGGAGGTATTATATCATCTTTCACCAACACCATTGCACCAGTTTCAATATTCTTTTTTTGTGCCATCCACTTTGTCCTCGGCTGCAAAGTAGCTATAGTAAGTATTCAGTGTGCAACTTTGCCCAAAACTACTGAACCATCCAATTTATCCGTTGTAACATTTTTACACGGCTAATATTTCCTTCCGCAATCGAAATTTCAGGCAGAGCAACTGGCGCTCTACGGTATAAAAAATAGCATGGGCCAAAAGTTCTAAATCATTTAGGTTTGCTGACATTGGAGTGATGGGACGAGAATTGACAATCGTTGCAACTTGACGAATAACACGAATAAATTTTATTTATTTATTTTATGTTATTACAATCTAGTCTCCTGGACTAATGAGCAATTTGTTTCTGAATTAATCTATGGCTCCTTCCCATTGGCGTTCCATAGAGTCTGATAAATTGAATTAAACCACACCTTTGTAGTGGGCTTTACACAGCACAATACTGTTTAAGCTAACAATTACACCAACTGAAAAGGTTTGGTTCTTGTAAGACTGCGTATTAAATTCGTGTTGCTTAGAAGCTGAATTGCCTCAATGTACATGATACCGGTTTCAATATTTGATTATAAAGTAGAAGCTTGTAGTATTTTTTGATTGATTGATTGATACGGATGTACGACCAAGCCTCAGCAAGATTCCCGGATACGCCGGATCCACCGTACACCCTTTACATAAAACAAAACCGAGGGATAGGAAAGGAATGTTAGTATTAGAGACTCGACCCGGTTTCAGCCACCTATGCAGTCGATAGTTAGTAAATTTGTTAGTAATAAATATTATATTAAATTAGTTAGCACAGGACATCACAATTTCTAAACTACTAGTTTTAGCTTCTTGTTGATCTTGAAGAGATGTGTCAAAATATGACCTCATTCTGAAAGTCAGGGTTAAATTAAATATTTAATAAACATGATTAATTCTGGAACTGTGTAATATTCTGAAATAAATTACGTTATTTTCAGCAAACAAGGGTGAAACCCCATTAACTATTTAAAATTTGCTTTAAATTAATTATTTATCGCTAACTACTATTGTAAAATAAACTAAAAATTATTTGAACTCTGAAACCTTAATTTTTTAAGTTGCTGAATCAGATTATTTTAATAGATATAATTAGTATCCGCTGCCTGACATTTGAATGCCTAAAGTTTCTGGTAATCTGCTTTGGGTTTCTCCACAAATTCCTGAAAGTCAAGATCGAAATTAGTTAATTATCACTAACTACTACTTATTAAAAAAACTAGAAATTATTACATCTCTGAAATACTCGTGGTCTAGTTGTTAAAATTGTTATAGCATAAGTTAATAATTAAATTCATCATCATGATCATGGTCAATTATATCCCTGAAAATTTAAATCTAAATAAAATTATTCAGTTATTTGCTATTTCTATGTAGGTGATTATCATTAAGTCAAACTACATTCAAAACCTATAGAAAGCAGCTCCAATATAACCTAGTATAGTAAATCCGAACAGTATCATTCACCCACTCAAAAGCTCCCCGCTACATCAGACTCCATTTCAACTCAAAAATACAGTCGTTACTCTTCCACCAAAACTACAGAACTACAGAAGTTCACCCCGTGATGAAAGTGTAACAAAAATGTGATAAAACGAAATAAAACAAAACAACTTAGATAAGGATAAAGATGACACAAGCCATACTTTTGCTGCAGTCATTTTATGACTTAACCACAACTACTTCCATATACTTCATCATCAAAACTCTAAACCATCATGCTGCAAAAACCAAAACATTATGTCTGTATGTATAAGCCGACCTACTTTGGTAACTGGAGCATCACTTGTTATAAAAATACAAATGCAACTTACGGTCAAAATTCAAAACGAAATTAATTTATTTTATTTCATCAGTTGACATTAAATTAATTAAAACAAATTAAAACAAATAAAATACAAATAAAATTTCAAAATTATTGCCCGCACAACTATCTACCAACAAAACTTGGTTTGAAACCCTTCCAAAGGGCATTATTGTTATTTTTGCAAAAAGCCCCAAAGTAAGTTTTCCCCTATCTGATAATATCCTTCATCACAACAAATCCTTCCAATCCATTCCCATTTGTATTTATATACATGTTAAAATTCGCACAGTTAATATTCGCTATAGTATAAATAATTGATTAAATTCATCATCTTGTTTATTAATATCGCTGAAAATTTAAATCAATTATTCAGTTATTACTAAGATAGTAATCATCATTATTATTTATATTTCAAATTAAAATTTCATTCAAGCAACTTATATAGTATAACCCTGGTTCAGAGACGCCCTAATATAATAAATTCAATTAGTATCAGCCACCTATTTTAATGATCTCCGCCATCCATATCACCTATGCCATTAAAAATTTACAATTTATGTACATTTTGACAACACAAAATATTCATATATCGTAGATTACTATCGCGACACTGTCATGACAGAAAAAACGATCGTCACTATGTACATACTTACCATTTTGGTTTTCTCCCTCTTTACTCTATACCAAATTCCAATAGGTATTGCGTAAATGAGATAGCCCATAGTACACTCAATACCAAACGAAATTTCCCCTTTAGCTATACATGTCCATCCATCATAAGAACCAAATGCCATGTGTGATGTTCACGTTCTTACGATAAGAGAAAGACCAACTATACTATATCTCCTGCATTCTTTGCCTCGCGCTCGCACTTATATAATTTTCCCATTCACACATAACAACACAAACACGATCGAGAAGGAGAAGGATATACCTCATGTCAAAAACACCACAGTTGTCTCGTTCATGAATACATAGAACACAGAGAATGTGAAATTACACACATTAAATTACTATGTATATTGTATGTATATAGATAGATATGCATGCATATTAAAAGAAAACTCTACAAAACTCACACAAATATTCCCATTCCATATATATTATCAAGTAATACGTGCAAGTATTGGTAACAATAAAAAAATAAGACGCGTCCGTGCATGAAATGAACAGAAATTCAACTGCTTTTATACAATTTTCCCGATTTTAATTTTAATTAGATCTACATAATTATTAAACATTTGAAATTTAAATTTTATGCACGGACCACAGAAACATTAAATCATGCATTATTAAGCGATAGATCAAAAAAATTTGACTTCTTTCGCTATAAATCCAAAAACATAACCTGACAAATGCATCCCGGTGGATTGCATTTTCCATATTCACAAACTTTCACTGATTTTACAACAGCACCACACTAATTAATCAATTAATTAATTAATTAAATAAACACAAAATATAAAACAAACACTTTATTTATGATTAAAACACTTAAACTAAATTAAATTTGCTAAGAGGACGACAAAAACACGTCATTCCTCTTCGAACGTCAACGACCGACCTCATAAAATAGAAGCTTGTAGTATGTTGATAAAATACCTGTCTGTACAATTGTCTTTACTAATCTGAAGTCAATGAATACAAACAAGGCCACCGGACCTGATGGAATTCCAGTTCGAATATTGAAGGAGTTTGCCAGTGAATTGGCTCCAATATTATCTACAATTTTCCTACTTTCATATAAGCAAGGTGACTACCCGAACGCCTGGAAGAATGTAATGGTGCAACCCGTGCTGAAACGGGGTTGTGATAAAACTGACCCTTCAAGCTACCGGCCAATCTCAATTTTGTCAGCCGTCGCTAAAATTTTTGAGAAATGCTTCAATCAACATATAGTTAAATATCTTGAAATTAGCAAGCTAATTTCGGATAGACAATACGGCTTTCGTGAAAGCCGATCCACGACCGATCTCATGACGTTTGTCACGAACAAATGGAACCTCATCCTAGAACACCACGGAGAGGCCTTTGCAATCGCCTTGGATAATCCAAGGCTTTTGATAAGGTATGGCATGAGAATCTTATTTGTAAACTTGTGGCATATGGGCTGGACTCGATGACCACCAGGTGGATTAAAAGCTATCTCAATGACCGAAAAATCAGTGTCGTGCTTAATGGGAGATCATCATTGACGCACTCCCCAAATGCCGGAGTCCCTCAAGGATAACCTTTGTCACCGACCCTGTTTTTGCTATACATCAACGATATGCTGGATAGCACTGTAAACCCTATCCATAGCTTTGCGGATGATGCCACATTGTATTCTTCTATTTCATTCGAGGCGGAGCCTAGCATTATAGATCTAAATAATAAACGGTCAGTAGTCGTAACTTCTCTTAGTTCTGATTTAAGTACAATATTTGAGTGGGGTGACAACAACAAAAAAAGACACAAATATGCACATTTTCACGTAAAAAAAAAGTCGCAACGACTACCCATTTGTGGTAAAAAACCATATCCTTGTGGGTTGCGACTCAATTCGACTGCTTGGTGTTAAAATAAATAACAAGCTTAAATGGAATGAACACATTGTTGCATTGGCTAAATCAGCTTCAAGAAACCTCGTCCTCCTGAATTGATGCAGAAGGTTAAAATCGCATCAAGTTCTCCAGATATATAAAACCTTCATCCGACCATGTATAGAGTATTGCTGTCAAGTTTGGGGAGATGCGTCTGGTACCACCCTCCACTTATTGGACAGGGTTCAACGCCGCGCTATCAGAATCATACGGAATCACAGACTTACTCAAGAACTAGACAGCTTACAGCATCGCAGAGATGTTGCAAAACTCAGGCGTTTTCTACAGATGCTTACATGGTAAACGTTCTGCAGAACTATCGGAGAAAATACCACCATTCTTTACAACAACAAGAGTAACAAGAGGAACAACCAATGCACATAGGTTTACGGTGAAGCTCCCGAAACCTCGAACTGAAAAAATCAAGCGCGAATTTTTATACAGAACATCAAAAAAGTGGAATTCGCTAATACACTTCAAATTTCCGAAGGAATACAAAATGAATAAATTTAAGGTACTATTAATCTTTACTTGCAGGATCGCGCATTGGGTGCAGAAGCTCTGACAGTTACAAGGAGCTAGGACCGTTAATAAGTCCGCTCTGCACCCAATTAAAAAAGTTATAAAAAAAAAAATGTTCTGCCCGTTTATTATTTAGATCTGTAATGCAAGGCTTCGCCTCGAATGAAATAGAAGAATGCAATGTGGCATCATCCGCAAATCTATGGATAGGGTTTACAGTGCTATCCAGCAAATCGTTGATGTATAGCAAAACCAGGGTCGGTGAGAAAGGTGATCCTTGAGGGACTCCGGCATTTGGGGAGTGCGTCGATGATTATCTTCCATTAAGCACAACACTGATTTTTCGGTCATTGAGATATCTTTTAATCCACCTGTTGGTCATCGAGTCCAGCCCGTATGCCACAAGTTTACAAATAAGATTCTCATGCCAAACCTTATCAAAAGCTTTGGATATATCCAAGGCGATTGCAAAGGCATCTCCGTGGTGTTCTAGGGCGAGATTCCATTTGTTCGTGACATACGTCAAGAGATCGGTCGTGGATCGGCTTTCACGAAAGTCGAATTGTCTGTCCGAAATTAACTTGCTAATTTCAAGATATTTAACTATATGTTGATTGACGCATTTCTCAAAGACTTTAGCGACGGCTGATACAATTGAAATTGGCCGGTAGCTTGAAGGGTCAGTTTTGTCACAACTCCGTTTCAGCACGGGTTGCACCATTGCATTCTTCCAGGCGTTCGAGTAGTCACCTTGCTTATATGAAAGTAGGAAAGTTTTAGATAATATTGGAGCCAATTCACTGGCAAACTCCTTCAATATTCGAACTGGAATTCCATCAGGTCCGGTGGCCTTGTTTGCATTCATTGACTTCAGATTGGTAAAGACAATTTCCTCCGTGATATCGACGGGGCTCATTTTAGAACCACAATATAGAATTAATGGAGGTCCAATTCTATCTGGGACAACTAATGTCGAGTTCGATTTGAAGACGCTCGCCAATAAGTCTGCTTGTAAATATGGATCCACCACCAAGGCGCCGTCAGCACGTTTCAATGCTGAAACAGATGTTTTCGAAATATTTGCAACCAATGCGACCATGTGGTAAAAGTTACGATCGGAAATTTTCAACTCGGAAGCCACATTAGCTTTCTTGCTGTCGGCTCTTTTTGCTTCTCTACCACAGGTTTGTTTGCAGGTTTTCGTATCGTTTTGTATTCCTCATAAGAAATTTCGTTGCGTTTATATTTTTTTTGTGCCCCTTTATTTTGTTTGGCAGCTTTGGTCGCAAAATGATAAGGGGATAAATTTATTCATTCATGTAAGAGGGTTTCAGTAAAACTAGAAACGCCGTCGTCTATGTTGTTGTTATGTAGACAATGGCGTTCCCAAGGGAAGTGTTGAAAAAATGACCTTAAACCATCAAACTCAGCTTTGTTAAAATGCCAAAGACGCCTTGGCTGCTGCCTAGATTCTAGTGGTGTTTCGACAGATATTTTTGTGGTTATTAAGTTATGGTCAGAATTTCCGATCCAGTTTCGACATGGGCCTCCATGGAATGAGGGATTGATGTCTAACAGAGATCCAGAATATGAACTCCTCTAGAATTTTGGCATTTAAATGTGGACTCAATAACAATCTGTGTGAGGTCATGCGAAATGGCAAGCCAATCAGCATGGCGCCCAGCGACATTTGTATCTTTGTGATTCAACCATTGTTTATGGTGGGCATTAAAGAAGAAGAAAAAACTAATTAAAAAAAGGAGTCTATTAGGAAGGGAAATTTTAAGCACAAAATATCTGTCGAAACACCACTAGAATCTAGACAGCAGCCAAGGCGGCTTTGGCATTTTAACAAAGCTGAGTTTGATGGTTTAAGGTCATTTTTTCAACACTTCCCTTGGGAACGCCATTGCCTACATAACAACAACATAGACGACGCCGTTTCCAGTTTTACTGACACGGTCTTACATGGAATGAATAAATTTATACCCTCATCATTTTCCAATCCCAATCAAAATTTTAAAATATTTTCAAAAGAAGCCACCAAAGCTGCCAAACAAAATAAAGCGGCACACAAAAAATATAAACGCAACGAAATTTCTTATGAGGAATACAAAACGATACGGAACACCTGCAAAAAAACCTGTGGTAGAGAAGCAAAAAGAAAGCCAATGTGGCTTCCGAGTTGAAAATCTCCGATCGCAACTTTACCACATGGTCGCATCGGTTGCAAATATTTCGAAAACATCTGTTTCATCATTGAAACGTGCTGACGGCGCCTTGGTGGTGGATCCATATTTACAAGCCGACTTATTGGCGAGCGTCTTCAAATCGAACTCGACATTAGTTGTCCCAGATGGAATTGGACCTCCATTAATTCCATATTGTGGTTCCAAAATGAGCCCCGTCGTCATCTCGGAGGAAATTGTCTTTACTAATCTAAAGTCAATGAATGCAAACAAGGCCACCGGACCTGATGGAATTCCAGTTCGAATATTGAAGGAGTTTGCCAGTGAATTGGCTCCAATATTATCTAAAATTTTCCTACTTTCATATAAGCAAGGTGACTACCCGAACGCCTGGAAGAATGCAATGGTGCAACCCATGCTGAAACGGGGTTGTGACAAAACTGACCCTTCGAGCTACCGGCCAATATCAATTGTGTCAGCCGTCGCTAAGGTCTTTGAGAAATGCGTCAATCAACATATAGTTAGATATCTTGAAATTAGCAAACTAATTTCGGATAGACAATACGGCTTTCGTAAAAGCCGATCCACGACCGATCTCATGACGTATGTCACGAACAAATGGAATCTCGCCCTAGAACACCACGGAGAGGCCTTTGCAATCGCCTTGGATATATCCAAAGCTTTTGATAAGGTATGACATGAGAATCTTATTTGTAAACTTGTGGCATACGGGCTGGACTCGATGACCACCAGGTGGATTAAAAGCTATCTCAATGACCGAAAAATCAGCGTCGTGCTTAATGGGAGATCATCATCGACGCACTCCCCAAATGCCGGAGTCCCTCAGGGATCACCTTTGTCACCGACCCTGTTTTTGCTATACATCAACGATTTGCTGGATATCACTGTAAACCCTATCCATAGCTTTGCGGATGATGCCACATTGCATTCTTCTATTTCATTCGAGGCGGAGCCTAGCATTACAGATCTAAATAATAAACGGTCAGAAGTCGTAACTTCTCTTAATTCCGATTTAAGTACAATTTTTGAGTGGGGTAACAACAACTTAGTACAATTTAACGAAAAAAAGACACAAATATGCACATTCTCACGTAAAAAAAGTCGCAACGACTACCCATTTGTGGTAAAAAACCATATCCTTGTGGGTTGCGACTCAATTCGACTGCTTGGTGTTCAAATAAGTAACAAACTCAAATGGAATGAACACATTGTTGCATTGGCTAAATCAGCTTCAAAAAAACTCGGGTTCCTGAATCGATGCAGAAGGTTTTTTAAATCGCATCAAGTTCTCCAGATATATAAAACCTTCATCCGACCATGTATAGAGTATTGCTGTCAAGTTTGGGGAGGTGCGTCTGGTACCACCCTCCACTTATTGGACAGGGTTCAACGCCGCGCTATCAGAATAATACGGAATCCCAGACTTACTCAAGAACTAGACAGCTTACAGCATCGCAGAGATATTGCAGAACTCTGCGTCTTCTACAGATTCTTGCATGGTAAATGTACTGCAGAACTATCGGAGAAAATACCACCATTCGTTACAACAACAAGAGTAACAAGAGGAACAACCAATGCACATAGGTTTACGGTGAAGCTTCCGAAACCTCGAACTGAAGAAATCAAGCGCGAATTTATATACCGAACATCAAAACAGTTCTGACAGTTACAAGGAGCTAGGACCGTTAATAAGTCCGCTCTGCACCCAATTAAAAAAGTTATAAAAAAAAAAAATAAAAAAAAAATTGTTTGAGTGGTTTTTGTAAATATTTCGTACTTATTGTGTCTTAAATACGGTATGTGATGTTTAACGAAGGTGCACACTCCACGTTGCAACTCGAAAGCTTGTTCGAACTGGTAGCGCTTAAAGTAGAATTCGTTTTCGTAGATGTTCGACGATACTTTTGTTTCCGTTAGAACTAATATGTCGGGTTTACGTGATTCAAGATGTTGATGTGCGCAATTTTTGTTAGTCACGAGACCTCTGACATTGGTATAGTGGATGTTAAGGCTATTAGTTGTATTTTTACGAGGATTATGCCTCGCCCAGCAAACGGAAGAGACATGTTTCGGGGATTTTCTTTTATTATTATTCATATATGTAAACATAAAGCATTTTTGTGCGCAAAAATGTTGGAAAAACCGACCCAACAAAAAATATAAAATGAAATAATAAAATTTGAAAAAATTAATTATAATATAAAATGAACGTGGTCAAAATTATATATGAATAAAAATAAAAAAGTTTTTACGGATGCTGGGCATTAACCCAGCGATCCAAACATTTTAGTCGCCTCCTACGACAAGCAGTGGATGCTGTGGTGGTATTCTAAGGATATCATCATGCTCGTGAGGTGTGCTTTACGAAGCATGAGAGTGCCCCTTGACCACGGAGCTGAATATTGGTATTTATTTATTTAAAACTAATGGACATGCACTAGGTTTATTTTTGGTATTAGGAGATTCGATCATATTTCTGCCTACTCTAGCCTTGCTTTAGGATGTAGTTTATCTACCTTTTATGAATTTCGCGTTTGTCTTTTTATTTTTAAACTTCTCAAAGCTAAAAAGCCTTGTTATCTTTATAGGAAGTTACTGTTTAGAAGGTTTCATTCCTCAAACTTTCGCTTGATTCCGGCCAAAAATTGTTGTAGGTCGCTAAATAAATCTTTTTACGTTAGGGGAGTTTCCCTTTGGAATTCAATTCCATTGGAAATTAAGAGTTTAGGATCGGCCAAATTATTTAAGTCAAAATTTTTGGAGTGGCGTGATTGATGGGCAATACGTAGTTTTTTTAAATTTATTTTTAATATTATTATTATTATTGTTAATTTTTAATATTATTTCACCTCTTGCTGTACATTTTATTGTAATTGAGCTATTGCTCAAAATAGAATGTGTATGCATGAGGTGGAAATTGTTTGAAAAAATTTAAAGGTTTTTCTGCCTAATGGAAGCAGCTTCATTATTTTTTTTTTGTTCTTTTGTTCCGTGTACTCTGTTTCCATCTGTGCTTTTCCTTTTAACCCTCTGTTAGGCACGAGAATGTCAAAAAAAAAATTTTTTTTTTTTAATTTTTATGTTTTATTTATTCGATTTATTGGTTATTCAAGTAATTATTACATGAAATACGGTACGAGTACGAATATTTCTAATCAGTCTTTGAAATACAATGGAAACAAACATAGTCAACTTTTGAGTGCTGTTGGCATACGGCGATTGAGCATATTGTGCAAAAGAAACGAGTTTTGCGGCGGATTTTTTCTCTTCCCTGTGAACAAATTTTGCAATACTTCTTCTTTTCGAATGTATCAGCACCGCTAACGCTAGTCACTACTTCTGGTGTAATCTAAATAAACGAATGAAACGAGAACGAGACAAGTGAAAACGAACTGCAAATATAATTTCAATTGATTTTGAATACGTACATTTATTGGCCTTCCGCAAAACGATTCAATGGCCGAACGTGTGCTGAATTGTTTGGTGATGTGAACGTTTTTCATTCGCTCTTCAATGTTTGGGAGAGCTAATGTGTTACATAAAGTGGCTAGGAAATTTCGTCTAGCGTCAGATCTTTTGTTGGCATCGACTTGTTGCAGAAAAAAGCAAAGGCCCACCTTTTTGTTGACCTCTTTGATGTGAAATGTGTGACCATTTGATTCATGCAATCGACGCCTGCTTTATTTGCATTATAAAGCAAAATTTCTTCGGGTTTCATTGCTTATCCTTGACATAATTTTGTGTAGTGCACGGTGGAAAGTAAGTTCACACACTTATTCTTTTTTGGTAAGTAGCTGCAAATTGAAACCAAATCGTCGTGAAATCCAAAATAAGATGAAAGAATTTGACGACGTGGATGCTTTCTCATTTCATCAGGGATACATCTTTTATTGGATCGTATGGTGCCAACGAATGTGAGACCAAGTTTGGCCAGTCGCTTAACTCCTTCCAAAGTTGTGAAGAAATTGTCAGTAATAATTGTACGGCCGGTGTTAGTGTACGGTTTCGCGAGTTGTAACATAACATTTTCGCCTTGATTCACTTCGCGTTTTGCTCCTTCCTCTCGACCTGTGTATAATTTTCCTTGCAAAGGATATTTTGTTTTTGAATCACAAGCCCAAAAAATTTTTATACCGTATTTTGCTGGTTTAGATTTGCCACGGTTTAGATTTTCATGGCAAGATTTTGATTCAAATAATTCCATATGTCCCGAATTGGTGCGGCTTTATCGGTTAGCAAACGAGATGGACGTGTTCGCCCATCATCAAACCGAATAAATCGTGTCAATGCAAGAAATCGTTTATGAGACATAGCTGCTCTGAATATGGGCAGGCCGGCCATCTGTTTGCCACAAAACGCTAGACTTTTTCATGTTATTGTTTGAAGCACCAGCAGTCAAAAGTATTGCAATAAATGCATCTAATTCGCTTTCGGTTACATCCTCCCAAACTTTTTGCTTTTTGTCGGGATTAGCCATATTCCATTTTTTAACTGAATCTTTCCCATAACGATTTGTTTCGGTGATGATAATGAACACAATGTTTGGAGTAAACAATTTCTTGAATACCTCAATTGGAATAGAATTTTGTTCCTTGGGTCCAGCTCGAAACCGCATAACATTGTGTTGACACATTCGAACAGCAGCATTTGGTTCTATTTTTCCCATTTTGTACCATCTTTACCATAGAAATAATCTTCCGTAGCACTTTGTTGTAGAGTTTCAGATTGTATCGATATCTATTTCATTCTCAATATCAGATGCATCGTCTTCGTTTGGCACATAATCTACATCATTATCGTCGTTTTCGTCAGCAAATGGATCGATTTCTTCGCCCTCTTCAGCAGCTCTTTCACTTTCTATATCATTGGCTAAAGCCGTTGCTAATCGTTCAAAATATGTGTCTAAATTACCACCTACGCGTGGTCGCGTATTATAAATAAATTCCACTTCATCACTCAATTTCACTAATTCACTCATTTTGAACAAGAATATGGCGCGTCTAAAATATTTTATTAGCACTAACGTGTTGTGTGTTCAACGGTCACTAGTCGATAGCAAAAAACAAAGAAAAACTGAAACAAATATTGCGCAATAGTATGACTATACACATTTGTTTTTATCATGAAAGTAAATTACCGTTAGAATTACTAATTCCATGTAACCAAAGGGAAAAATTGCATCGAGTTTCATATAAAATGTATATGTGTGTATATGAGTCTAGCCAGACTCATGAGGTACGAAAGCGATGTGTACATCAAAACATTCCTAAAAGTTGTACATGTACCAGTTTTTTAGTCCTTTATCTTTCATTGATCGATAGCTAATAATATTTTAGGAAGGTACACGAAATTAAAAGTAGCTAGCTCAATTTGAAATATATTTAAATTAGAATTAAAATCGAAAAAAGTCTGGCCAGACCCATGTGCCAAACGGAGGGTTAATACTAAATTATTGTTAAAGTACAATAAATAAATAAAATAAATACTTTCTTAGTTGAACCAAATCTTTTAAGAAAAACATACTATCAAAGTATGGCCAATCTTCGAATTTGACAGCTGGGCTACCGGTTGTTTGATTTCTTTTTTTATTTTTAGTTTTATTTTATTGAGCCAATGATTTAAAATTAAAACAAATTTTTAAAATATTGGTTTAGGGCTCTTTTTATTTTAAAATACTTAATTACAGCTTTAGCTTTCATTAGTGCACTTTCACAGCATTTGAGAGATACAAACCATTTAATCAGTTTAGATAACGTCAAAATTCTAGAAAAACAAAAAAAATTTAAAAAAAGATCGATTTTAGAAATGTTGCACATTAAAGCAAGTACAAATTCTATAAACATAGTAGAAGATTTTGCATATATTGGGAATTCATATGATTTGTTTATCTAAATTTTTTTTTTGTCTCATACAAATTATTTTTGATTCTAATTGTACAACCTTTTTACATTGAAAGCATTATAGTACAATTTTATTTTCAAATAAATTGTCTAGGCTGTGCGTTTCTATGATAAATGGGTTTATTAAGGTAGCTTTGCAAAATTTAAAATTTGTATAAACGAAACAATTTTGATATAAGGTTTTCATAACGCTTTTAAGAATGATTCCGAATAGGAATCGAAAGCTAAAGCTGTAATTAAGTATTTTAAAATAAAAAGAGCCCTAAACCAATATTTTAAAAATTTGTTTTAATTTTTTTATTTTCTTTATTGAATCGCTCCCGAAGCATCAACCATTTACGGCGACATTCTTCCACTGTAAATCTATGAAAATCAAAAATCTTGCAATTTGTAATTTATACCATACTAACTAGTTAATTCTTTTGCTTCGACTACATCATTCCAGGCTTTCGCTTTATCTACAGTATTCTTAACATTTTTATTTCTTTTTGTCTTAGATACAACTGTGGCATCGAACGGCTTCTATTAAATTGTCTAGGACATTATTTTCCATCTAAAAATAAATATAACAAATGTTAATAAACGTATATTACATACACTTATATTGATTATTTATTACAATAAATTCTTCAAATATATATTATTTATTAATTTATATTTAAGATTAAACAGATATGTTTGCCTAAACAGCCATAATTATATATTAAAAATTCTTCACCGGTAGTTTACGACAAATTCTTAACAAATTTACTTTTGACGTTTCTTTATTAAAAATTTTTAAGTTTGAACGGAATAAACTGGATCCTAAGGTTTTCTTAAATGGCAGATATAATTTAACGAAGTTTCGTTGACTTTCTTAAGTTAAGTTTTCCATAGGCGAAAATACGGAAATCGTATCTTTCGCACTCTTAAGTTTTTTAAGTTATGTATAGCTACCACTTATCTTGGCTATTTCCTTGGAAAGCAATAAAATTCAAAATAGTTGAAATCATTGTCATTATTGTCATGTTATTGGCTCCGGTTGAATTGATATACTTCAAAGTGACATAAGGTATAAACCATGGTAATAACCATGAAAGGCTATTAGAAAGTTATAAGAAAAAAGAAATCTACGAGTGAATTTTTATCTATCATGTTTATAACCCTCATATAACATAAATACAAATTATGGGGGCTCGAGCTCAAGCGAGTGTCTATGGGCAAGTCTATGGCATGGTCGTAAGAAATTGTTTTACCCAATTTCCTTTATAAAAGACTTACCCTATAAAAACGTGCCGGTCCAATATTTTAAATAAACATTTCTATAAATATAAATTCCAACTAATTTTAATAATTTCGTCGATGAACGAATAACAATATTGTGAAAAATTTGAAATATCTGTCCGACATGTTTTCATAGGACAGATCCTTAACACTGGTAGCTCAATTTGCTTTAATCGAACTAATTTATATGCGAAGTATCGCTTTATAAAATGTTTAAAATTCGTTAATGGGTTTCTAAATGAGATTTCAGAATTTTTGAATAGTGTGCATTTCTGATCTAAAGCTTCTCTAAGATTTATACATATAATTGGGATCGGCACGCAAAATTCACTGAAAAATTTTATTTTTATTTCGAGTGTGAGCGCGTGAAGTTTTCCAGAGATTCGTCCATAGTTACGTATACTATACGAATCCAATTGGAATTACACGAATTTATATTGGATTATTAAAGATTTCAAATGTAGTAGTGCAGCTGCAGAGTACACTGCCAAATTCTAATGTAAAGAAATTTTATTAAAAATTGGAAATAAAAGATTTTTAAAAATTAAAATAAGGAAATTGTGAATTCAATTTTCGTATAATTTAGAATTTTTACCGACGATTTTCATACTGAATAAACTATTCTCCCCAGTGGAATAATAACGAAAGACTCGCATTATAGTATTTGTAATATATTTCTATATTTTATATGAATAAGAAATAAACAACTACACTACTCCAAAAAATTAAAGGAACAAAATTTTTTTTCAATTTTTTTAGTGTTTTTTGAAGAGTTGTATCTTTGTAAAATAAGATCGCACATAGATGAAAAGAAAAGCATTTTAAAGCTCCGAATCTCTAGTTTTGAGATTTTTGAGCGAACATTTTTAGTGAGATACCGTTTACACGCAATCATAAGAAAGAGTGCGAAAAAAAAATTCGATTTTTTTTTTTTTGTAAGGATCCATGTGCTCGGGAAATTTTTTTTAAGTTAAACTAATGCATAGCTCGGTTAGCCTGTTAATTAGGCGTAAATTTAATTTCTTTCTGGCCTCTCTATGTCAACTTTTTGCTGAGATATCTGACTTTGAATCAAAAAAGATCCTTTTATCTTTGATCATCGATATCTCAGCAACCAATGATGGCACAGTATATTTTAGGGCAGCCTTTAAAACTTGAGTAAGTTTCCTATAAGACTCTTTAATCATTAGTTGAGAAGACATTTTTTTACACCCTCAATACTGATTTGAAAAAAGTACAAAAAAACGAGTTTTTAGGTGGTCTTAGTAAATCTAGTGTTACTTTACAAATATTAATGAAAAGACTAATGTTGCCAGGTCATTTTACAGTTTAATGTACCCCTAATAGCCCTGTATTATTTTTATATTGATCCATCCAACCGTTTTTCCGGACAGATTGATCAAAGTTTTAGAAAACAAGTAAGGAACAAATGATCTGATATGGATGATGCTATACTTGATTTTAAGAGCCATATTCAAAAACAATTAAGTGATTTGACAAACATGCTCACTAAATTTGTTGAAAATTTTGCTCAATTAAATTCAAGAGTGGATATCCTTGAGAGACAACAGAAATGTTGTATGATGGTCATTAGTGGTGTTCCAACACAAAAAACCATATCCGTTGTTGATATTTTTACTAGAATTTGTAAAGCTGTTGCATTCAAAAGAAAGGGAGAATACGTTTTTCAACCGCATAAAAGTGGACCTGTAAATAAAATTCTTGTTAAGTTCCATTGTATATCGGATAAGGTAGAATTTTTTATACAGTATAGAAGAGTTGGTGATTTAAAGCTGAGTGATATTGGCCTGAGCGTCCAGTCTCGGGTCTATTGCAATGATTCATTGACCAAAACAAATGCGATTCTGCTTCTAAAAGCTAAATCTCTGCAAAAGTTGAATTTTATATCTAAGGCGTACAGTAAACGAGGACAAATTTTTATAATAAAAAATAACGCAAATGAAGGTCAACTCATTACGTCGATTGATGAATTAAACTAAGGTGACCATTCGTACGCGTTTAGCGCGTACAATACGCGTTTCGGTTGGGCTGTATGAATGATGTACGCGTTTTCGATTTAAGAAAGATGGTCACCTTTAAGGTGGCCATTCGTACGCGTTTAGCGCGTACAATACGCGTTTCGGTTGGGCTGTATGAATGATGTACGCGTTTTAAAGATGGTCACCTTAATTAAACCATATTTATGATAGATGTAATACGGCCTCTACACCATCTAATTATTTAACCGCTAATATGGGAAATTCCATTGGATCATCTGCTGATAATATTAATGGCACTACTGGTATAAATGAGGTGATAACAAATGATGTGCCTGCCGCATCCAGGATATTGAGACAGAATAAAAACAAAAAAAAATGAAAACAACTAAACCTAACAAAACATCCCGGTACATCATCTGCCTGGTACATCAATAAAAATAATTGTCAGTTTTGAATGTTAAATTGATTACGGTATCTATTAAGCATCATTGATATTTCACTTATTTTATTTTTATTTTTTATTTTTAGTACATTAGATAAATTGCGCATATGGTCTGGTTTGTTACGGTCAGTATAAATGGTTTTTCCTGTTGCTTTCAGTCGGTGGGGATGTTGCTGAATTTTGTGTATGGATAGGATAGTTACACCAACTGATGCTATGAGCGTAAATATTCCTAATGTGGTATTGAGGGCTTCTCTAAAATTTAAAAGTGGTTTGAGAATGTGTTCTTTTAATGCTCGTAGTTTATTGCCTAAAATGGATGAAATAAAACTTGTTCTGATGGATGTAAATATGGATGTAATATGTGTTACTGAAACCTTTTTAAAAGACCACATCATGGACGGGATGGTATCTTTAGATGGATATAATTTGCATAGGTGTGATAGAACTTCTAGGGGCTGTGGTGGTGTGTGCATTTATGTATCTAAGAATATTAACTCCAAAGTGATTCTTGCATCTACCTTACCAAATTTGAAGGTTCTTTTAGTTGAGATAAGTGATGGACGGAACAAAATTCTTTTAATAACTATTTATAAACCACCTAGTAAACCATTTGTTAACAATTTTGAGGAACTGCTTGCAGAGTTTGCACTTGGCTATAATGATGTTATTATTTGTGGTGATTTCAACTGTAATATTCTTAGGAAATCCGAGTCTACTAGGAAATTTATTAATCTTTTGTATGATTTTTCCCTTAAAGTTGTCAATAGTGAACCTACGTATTTTTTTAGTAATTCGTGTTCAATGCTTGATTTAGTTATCACTAACACAGAGTCCATTAATTTTATTAATCAATTGTCTTTGGGTTTCTTGGATCATGATTTTCTGTATTGGACTTATGATATAAAATTGAATAGAACTAAAATTGAGATAACATATCGTGATTTTAATACTATTGATTTGAATGGGATCTTTTCGGAATATATTAGTCTTGACTGGGAAATGACTAGAACTTTAGTTGGTGTAGATGCCAAAATTGATTTGTTCAACGGTTTCGTTCGAAAGTTGTTTGATAAATGGGTTCCAATTAAAAGACATAAACCTAAGAGAGGGAAGCCTCCATGGTTGAATAATGAAATATTAGATAAAATATGTTTGCGGGAACATGCCTACCATGTATGGAAAAGAAGCCGGAATATTAGGGATAGAATGACCTTTTGTAAAATTAGGAATGATGCTACTAAGTTGATCAGAAAGAGTAAATCAAGGTATTTTAATAAAAAATTTAGTCCTGCACAGTCAACTAAGCAATTCTGGAAGTCCGTGAACGAGTTAGGTATTTCTAAATCTGCGAAATCATGTTGTGATAATTTTACACCAAATGAGTTTTTAAATGAATTCGTTGGTCCATCCAATCGATCACAGTTTAGAGATATGCAGCTGAGTTATGCTGAACGGGAAGATTGCTTTTACTTCAATAATATTGAACTTTGTGAACTATTGGATGCCCTGAATTCTATTTCTTCCGATGCCGTTGGTTTGGATGGTATCTATTTAAAATTTATTAAAATTTTGTTTCCTTATGTTGGTACGTATCTCTTGAGCATTTTCAATTACATTATCATGCCATCCATTTTTCCACAAGATTGGAAAAGAGCAAAATTAATTCCGGTTCCTAAGCTATCAAATGCAAGTAGTGTGAGTCAGTTTCGTCCTATTAGTATTTTATCGTCGCTTTCTAAAGTTTTTGAGACTGTATTGAAAAGGCAGTTGACCGCATTTTTGGAAAAATTTAAATTACTTAATAAATTTCAATCGGCCTATCGTAGCAATCATAGTACGCAAACCGCTGTGCTGGATATAATTGATGATATACGCAGAAATGCAGATGTAAATCGGGGTTCTATTTCCTGTTGGACTTCAGTAGGGCGTTTGATTCAATCGATCATTTATTATTGATTCAAAAATTATGTGATGAATTTTCATTTTCGGCAACGGCTTGTAGGATGATTCAATCTTATTTAACTGGAAGAGAAGTCGTAGTTTTTTGTAATAACACATTTTCGAATGGGCGTAGTTTGTATTTTGGAGTGCCTCAAGGGTCTGTGTTAGGGCCTCTGTTATTTTCAATGTATATTAATGATATATCATAATCATTATTCTACTGTAAATATCATATTTTTGCTGACGATGTCCAAATTTATTTGGATTCTTCCAATGAAAGCTATGTTGAGTGTGTAAGTAAAATAAATGATGATATACGCCGGATTTCGGAATGGTCGAATATTAATAAAATTAAAGTAAATGTAAATAAAACCCAGTCAATGTTGATATACAGAACTAAAGTGTGCAATAGTATTCCGCTGATAAATGTTGATGGGGTTAATGTAAAATATACTGATGGTGTAAAAGACCTTGGGGTTATGATTAACAGTACTCTCACTTGGGATAATCAGATTGGCAATATGGTGAAGATGATATATTTCTGTCTAAGAAAGCTTAAATCGGCAACCAAGTGTGCATCAGCTGCACTAAAAAAGAGATTGTTTATGATGTATATAATCAGAGCCTTCTAGAGTATAGAGCCATAATCATTATGACGTATTTTTTAGAAGCTTTTTTAGTGGTATAACTTTTCACTGATTTCCATAGAAATCCATAGTAAAAATGGTGTTTTTTAGCTTCAAGTTTTTCAATGAAAACAGCAAAAATGTTACAAAATGTTTATACAAAAGAGATCTACATATCTTTAGCAGCAATATACAAGAAGGGTATATTGGTATTAAGTAAATATTAATTGCAGAAATTTTAAAATTAAATTATTTCTAAAATATATTTTTCGAATTTTCATTCTGAAAAATACATCAAAGTTGGCTCTGTCAAATTAAAATAATACTTGCTAAATTTATCTTTAGTTTTACTAGTGTACGTTAGATGTCTATAATTGTTGGCAGAGAAATACGAAAAAAAAATTTTTAATCACACAATTATGACACGTTCTTAATATTTTGTGAATTTGTTTTGCTTATCCTACAATTTTTAAACTCAAATTTCCCCAGGTCGCAATTTTTGCTGCGATTTTTCAAAATGTTTACTACCCACTGCCATCTATGTACATTGACTTAATGCACACGATTTGTAGTAAGCTTTTCTTTTTAATTTGACCAGAAAGCTATTGTTATGAACTTTTTTTTATATATTGGATAAAATAAATCAATTATTACAAGAAAATGAAAACGATTTACTTAAACGAGATTTATATATGTTGAAATTCAAACATTTATGAAAATATTTCAGAAATCATAATTAAGAATTTGCAACGTTTTAATTTACAAATTTGTCTTAGGAAAAAAAGTGATTTCCCATATGTTTTATGTGTTTTACCAGAGCCTACTGTATAAATAAGAGCCTCCAGTATCGACTGTATTTTTTACTAAGCTTAAAATAAGGTACAAACAATTTTTCCTTTACTATGAAACTATATGGGGAAACGGTTATTTTCATTTACAGTTTTAGTTTATTAAAAATGTGAGCTTTTGTTTTGTTTTTATATGAAAATGTTAATGAAACATGAAATATTATTTGATTGAAAAATCGAGTCTTGAAAATGTTTATTTCTAAGTAAAAATCGTCATGAAAAATAAGGTACTTTTGAAATTTTAAATATTGTTGTTTTTGTAATATACTACGTCATCAACATAACTCGTTTATAAAAAATTCAATAATTATCTCTTTCATTGCCTCCATTCAAATTTGAATTCGAATATGTTTCTATACTTCGCACTCATTGTATCGATTTATTTATTTATTTTTTTTTTGCTGTTGCTCTTTGTGATTTATTTTTATTTTGATTGTTGAACGGAGACGTGTTGTCTTTTTTCTTACCATTGGTTTTAGATGTGGAGATATGATGTCGTCATTAAACTGAATTTACTCTTTTTAATACACATTGTTGTTGTTGTAGAATGTTTTTTAATTTAATTTCCCTTATTTTCTTTTGATTATTGCTGGAAAATATGGAAATTTGAGAATCTGTGTTTTAAATGAGTAAGACATTGAGTTGTTTGTTAGCGATTTCTTAAAAAATTATTTAACTGGGTATAACTTTTAATTCATATTTTATCGTTAATCGAAATCGCGTTTTTTCATGTCAACACTATGAAAATAAATGAATTTTAGTGTTTCTATATCCCTTATTTTAAGTTCATTTTTCATATGCCGGCTCTATTCACTTCAAGATGGTTCTGGTTTTACTATGGAAATTTTGGTTTTTTCCTCGTTTCTAATTCCCTTATAAAAGCTTCGTTTTTTAGATTATGGCTTGTATAATCAAGGTTGCTTTGATATAATGCCGCATTTCTTATTTGGTGATCTAATATTTTTCGGAACGTTTGATTATAATATTAAAAAGCTTAAAAGGGCCTTCAATGAAGGGATTAGGTACATTTTTGGATTAAGAAAATATGATCATATTTCTACGTATATTCCTTTAGTGTTGGGTTGCGAGCTAAAAGATTATTATGATTTTAGAATTTGTTTGACTATCTTTAAAACACTTCGTAATAAAAGTCCAATTTACCTCTATGAGAAGTTTAAGGGAGCACAATCTTCAAGAACTGGGGTACTTATTTTACCACCTAATAAACACAATTGCTTTTATTCTTCGTTCTTCGTTCGTGGCGTCAGTTTATGGAATTGTTTGCCTGCACATGTTAGGGATTCTTCTTCGTTTGGATGTTTCAGGAAAAACTATTTTAACTATTTTAATTTTTTTGATTTTGAAGTTTAAATCGGTGTACTTTATCGTTATTAGTATTAGTTTTAGTATTAATTTGTATAATATTTTTTATTGTTTTCGTTTTTAGGATTAATTGTAATGAGAAAATCTTTTTCTTATGTTAATACTTTAATATATTTTAAATAAGCAAATGCGTTTATATATTAATAATAAATGAATATAAATAAATAAAAAAAATAAAATAAACCCTTAACGATCGTAAGATTTTTTTGTAATACTCGCCGACAAAAAATTAAAGTTCTGCAATATGACCAATTATTATGGAACTTGGCTATTTCTTATCCGATTTTAGTGAAATTTGGTATGCGCGATGGAAATGGGATTTTAAAATGATTCGTGGATGAAGTTCTGGAAAATGGCCAACTAGGAAGGTGCTTGGCCATTTCTTATCCGATTTTGATGAAATACAGCATGCACGATGGCAATGGGATTCTAAAATGATTTTTGGATAAAGTTCTGAAAAATGGCCAACTAGGAAGGAACTTGGCTATTTCTCATCCGATTTTGATGAAATTCAGCTTGTACAATGGAAATGGGATTCTAAAATAATTTGTAAAACAAATCATTCAATACATCGAATAACTATTTTAGTATTTTACTATTAACGCACATGTCGAATTTCTTTTTATCGTTTAAGGAATAGGCAAGCGCCTTCCAACTTAACCATATAAATTTAAACAAAAATTATTTTCGAGTTCCATTTCTGTTGTACATGCTGAATTTGATTAACATCGGATGAAAATGGCCAAGTTTCATTCTAATTGGCCATATTTCAGGACTTGATCTAAAAATCATTTAGGAGTCAGATTTCAATCGGACATGCTCAATTTCATCAAAATCTGATAAGAAATGGCCAAGTTCCTACCTTATTGGCCATATTTCAGAACTTTATCTAAAAATCATTTTAAAATCCCATTTCCATCTCGCATGCCAAATTTCACTAAAATTGAATCAGCAATAGCCAAGCTCCATCCTAGTTAGCCATTTTCTAGAACTTTATCCCAAAATCATTTTAGAATCCCATTTCCATCGTACATGCTGCATTTCATCAAAATCGGATAAGAAATGGATCCTTCCTAGTTGGCCATTTTCCAGAACTTCATCCACGAATCATTTTAAAATCCCATTTCCATCGCGCATACCAAATTTCACTAAAATCGGATAAGAAATAGCCAAGTTCCATAATAATTGGGCATATTGCAGAACTTTAATTTTCTGTCGTCTCTTATCGGCGAGTATTACAAAACAATCTAACGATCGTTAAGTGTTAACAAATAACTAACGCAAAATGTGAAATTTGCAGAGATAGAGACAAAAAAAAGATACAGCTCTTCAAATTGAAAAAAATTTGTGTTCCTTTAAATTTTTGGAGTAGTGTATAATATTCGAGAAACATTGTAAAACAGATATTGTGAAATAAAACTCAAAAATTTAAATTATTGCGTAAACATATTTTGAGGAAGCAGTGCACAAATAGATTGTAAAATAATTTGTATAGTGATAAAAAAAAAAACCGGCGAATATTTTGTCAATAAAATTTATAAAAATCATTAAATTGTGAAGATCGGGTGTTTTGATTTAATATAAACAGCGACCATAACCCCCCTTAAATCCGCGATCCAGATTCGTATGGATTAGGGTTTTTTAGCTAGGTATTCTAGAGGTCTATTCCACGTGCTAGCCAAACCTTTGTCATCATTGTTGCCAATGGCCAATATCGGCCCTAGAGTGCTGAGTGTGATTTAAAAAAAAAATAATTTTGCAGAGCTTTTATTAAACGAACGATTCGTATGGATTAGGGTCTTTTAATTAGGTATTATAGAGGCCTATTCAAAGGTTTGGCTAGCACATGGAATAGGCCTCTACAATATCTAGTTAAAAAACCCTAATCCATACGAATCGTTCGTTTAATAAAAGTTCTGCAAAATTATTTTTTTTGATATCACACTTTAACTTTAAAACACCATATACCATTTTTCTATTGACAAATCAAAAATAAATCAATTATAATTATTTTAATATCGAAAGAAACAAGATTTGTTTATGTTTTTTGATTTGCTTTAATTCAACTAAAGCTTGACTTGAAAATACTTTTCTAGATACTACTCAATTTACTGAAATAACACTCAATTTTCCATTAAGAATTTGTTTTAGCACTGTAATACTAATACATTGATAAATCTCTGGAATGTCTGGAAAACATCACACTCGTTTCGACAGTACTAATAATCACATGGCGCACATATTCAGACATATATAGAATATTGGTACTTTGGCCCGCGTCGTTTAAAAGTTAGGAAATATTTTTACTATGTTCTCCCATTACCTCTTTTCCTCCTTCTCGACACTTCAGTGTATCTTTTAAATCGGCAACATTTAGATGACCCAACGATGACACAGGTTGGCTTGCAGTTCTACTTGTTAACAACAATCCTCTTTTAGCCTGGCACTCAGACAAATGCAAGTTTTGTATCTTTTTTGAATCTAAACTAGTACTACTGGGAGGTTTTGGTGTTTCCAGACAATAATTCCAGAGTAAGACAATCTTTATTTATTTATTTATTTTATTTATTTATTTACTTATCCATAAGCCAATGCTGTTTAAACAATGTTTTTGTACAACATGAATATATACAATTATTAAAGTAAAGAATAACACACAAAATTTACAATTAACATTTAGAATATAACAAGAAATAACACTGAAACATAATAGATATACAAAATATACACATAAACGTATATACATTATATACATACTATTTACAACCCAATCAATCAAAAATTTTGGTTTTCTTTTACCAATTTTGACATTAATCCTTTGAAAATATTCAAAGAATCAATATTTTTTAGTACCAGTGGTAGGCTGTTCCAGATGACAATCATGCTCACCAAACAGGAGTTATTGTAAACCTTTGTCCTATTGATAGGCAAGTTGACATTTCTTGTTCGCAACGATGTAGAAAAATCTAACTTCTCATGCAAATACAATGGTATACCCGATTTAATAATACGGAAAATAAAAACCGCAGTTCTATAACAATAAAATTCAAACAAGTCACATCCAATAATAGAAACCTTAAATTCAGAGACATGGTCAAACTTCCTAAGATCATAAACATACCGGAAGCAGTTATTAAACGTAACCTCAAGTAAACGCCTTGAAGTACTATCACAGTTATTAAATATTACAGCACAATAGGTGAAAATTGGTATAATCAGACTTTTAACGAGATATATGCGTAAATTCACTGGACAAAACTTTTTTATTAACCTTAGCGAGTATAAACTATAATTAACACGCTGGCATAGGGATTTTATATAATCAATCCAAGTGAGTTTTGGGTTTAATATTAGTCCTAAGTTATTAACTGTCGGCACAAATGAGATAATATCATTGTCTAAGTAAATCAGAGGCGCTATATTATGAGAATTATTTCTAGAAAGCAATACTGCTTTACTTTTAGTGGGATTAATAGCAAGTGAATTATTCTTGGCCCATAAGGAAACATTTTTAAGATCAGCATTAAGTCGCATGACAATCGCATCCAACTCTGAAAAGTCGCCACCAATATACAATTGCAAATCATCAGCATAAAGGTGATATCGACAATTCCGAATATGCCAAAGCAGATCATTAATATAAATGGAGAAAAGTAAAGGCCCCAATATAGAACCCTGAGGCACCCCAGTAAATACTCCTCGAATACTAGATTGAGCTTCTCCATGCTTTACGAAATGTTTGCGGTCGCTCAAATAAGAATGAAGCAACATAATAGCAGAACTCGAAAATTTATAATACAAATGTAACTTCTGAAGCAAGTGGATATGGTTAACACAATCAAAAGCTTGTTACGTGTTGAGGAATAGGAAGGTGGTCACCTGCCGTGGAAGCAGCACAACCAACAACCCAGTTTGGGGGACCAGAGATATGGAACTCGAACCCGAAACACCAACTCACTTCAGTAGCCAAGTTGCCCAGGCTACTCCTAAAAATGAGTTGGAATCAGGAACGAGTCCTCACCCGGTCATCGCTGAACCCCAATCCAATCATCCACTACGTGCCTCACGTTGCCGTGGAAGACACCCTTGTAGTGGATGATGGCCGAACTGAACCGTCAGCCGTGTGTCCCATTCCCATCACGCAATCAGAATATTGTCCACGGAGTCCTCCACCTGCAGCTTAAAGTCCGGCTAAAACTCAGTCCCGAGGGTGTAGGTGGTATGGTGGAGGCCCATCCGCAGATTACGTCGCTGCTAAAATTAGGTTGCACAACACTTCACCTATACTCACACTAAGAAGTTTTCAACACACACATCCTCCCACGATGACTCTCACAAATTAAATTTAATTAACAACACATATTATTTATATCACGTTATAATACCGATTTATTTATTTAATTTTTAACAATATTTTTTTTTTACTATGGAAACACCCATAAACCCAACAAAAGAAAATACCGAGAAGATGATCTTCCTGTTGTACCGGTCGTTACAGATGGCACCAGGTGGAACGCGTAGATAGTATGATACGATGACCCACAGGAACAGAGCTCTATACTTGCGGATCACTGTAACGAAACTTCCAATAGGAAGAAAAAAACAAAAAAAACAAAAAAATTCGGCCACACCAACTTGTGTACCTGGCCCCACCAATACCCACCTGAAGATCCTCTTTCCGATACTCACGTTGTGGTGTTTTTGCTGGCTTGTTGAAATTGTTGAAGAACGTAATCCGTAGCGGGAACCGCAATCAGTCGCAGGAACACAGCAGTTGCAGGATCTTGTTGTTGGTTATGTTGTTTTTTTTTTCCTCTGGCACTCGGGACAGTTGTATTTGGTTTTCTTTTATTTTTATGTTATTATTCTGGTTATTTTGGGACCACTACCACGTATTATTTTATGTTGTAATTGTAACACACTACACTCTAGATTTGTGTTAGTATGTATTTATTCATCTTTTTCATTATGGAGTCTTTTTTTTATACGTTTATGATTTTTATTTATTCAAATTATTATTTATATTACGTATTATTTAGACGATATTATTTATTATTAATATTATATCACTTATTATTTATATGTTATTATTTATTATTTATATTGTATAATTAAATAATTTATTATTTAGGTTATGTTATTTTTTATTTATATTATTCTTTATAGAAGATAAATTATTGTTTTTTTTTTTTTTTTTTTTTGTTGTTTTTTATTTACCTAAATTGGTGGTGTGTATGTGGTCCCCCACTGTTATCGTCCGCTTCAGTTGAAAATCCACAAGATAAGAGCTCGAATTTTTTTTTTTTTTTTTTATTTTATAAAAATGTTAACTTTTATTGAACGACAAAAAAAATTTTACATGTTAAATACATATCATGACAACTTATGCTAATTTATATAACTTAATCTAAGTACTAAAAATTAATTCAAAGAGGCTAAAAATCCATTTTTTTTTTTTGGTTTGGCTGGTCCTTAATTCTATCTATGAGTTGTTGTATTAAAATTACATTACTATTTTAATATTGTACAGATTGGCTCTTACAACTAGGCTTATAAACTAATTTTTTTTTTTTTTTTTTTTTTTTTACATTTTTAATTTTTGTTTTATATACAATTTTAAGCTTAATCTAGAAAAATTGCCGTATAAGTTTGTGCTTAATACGGAATGGAATGACCGTTTGTTGTGAGTTGCCTAGTGCGGATATTAGCGGATTTGTTAGGGAAGTGCTGGTGGAATAGAATTTAGTGGTGACTTTATCTAGGTATTGTGATATGGTTGGGACATTGGCTATTTCATGGAGTTGGCGGATTGGGGTGGATTTTGGTAATGATAGAGCATTTCTAAGACATTTATTTTGTACTATTTGGATTTTGTTAATGTGGGATTCGGCTGCGTTTGCCCATAAGGCACATGCATATGTTAGTATAGGTCTAATGGCTACTTTGTATAATAATAGTTTGTTAGTTGAATTGAGCTTTGAATTTGGATGAAGAAGTGCGTACATTGCATGTATAGCTTTATTTGCCAGCCTGATTTTGGAATTTATATGCAGCTGGAAAGTGAGGTGGGAATCCAGAGTGCAACCCAGATATTTGCCATTGTCCTGCCATTGGATGACTGAATTGTCAATATTCAGCATAGCATTCGCAGCTTTTTCTTTGACGCTTATTGAGCGGGTAAACAGGACAGCTTGGGTTTTTGAGGTGTTAACCCTGATCTTCCACAGCTTGTAGAACTGCAGAATCTCTAGGACGCCCGCCTCCAATCTTTTGGATAGAATATGGAAGCCTCCTTTGGTAATTGAAGAAAACACCGCGGTGTCGTCTGCAAAAACCGCAAGTTGGCAGGATTTAGGTATAGGTAGGTCGTTGATGAATAGGTTAAATAGGATGGGACTTAGGATTGAACCTTGAGGAACACCTGATGGAATGTCAAGTGCTTCTGAAGATTCCCCTAGAATGTGGACTTTGAAGGTTCGATTTTGAAGAAATGAACAGATTATTTTTAGAATATAATTTGGAAATTGGAGCTTTTGAAGTTTGGAGAGCAGCCCCTCATGCCAGACCGAGTCGAACGCTTTCTCGATATCCAACATGACAAGCCCGGTGGACTTGTTCATGTTTGACATCAACGAAATGTGCTCTCCTAGGCGGACCTAATTGGTGCTGAGCAGAGTGACCAGATCGGAATCCGAACTGATGGTTGGCCAGAATTTTTTTGTTTTCCACGTGGGAAAGAAGTCTTGTGAGGATGGTGCGTTCTAGGATTTTACCTAGTATTGGGAGTAGACTAATTGGTCTATAACTGGATGTTTCTGAAGATGGTTTGTTGGGTTTTTTGATGGCTATGACTTTGGCATGTTTCCATGCTAAGGGGAAGTAGGAAACACGGAGACATGCATTTATTATTGCTAATAAATACATGGTTCCTTTTTTAGGAAGATTTTTGACTGCTAAGGGGGTTAATTTATCGTGGCCTGGTGCCTTCTTTGATCGGATATTTTTGAGCATTAATCTCAGTTCTGGTGGATGAACGACATCTTCAGAGGTGAGGTGGGTGATGGAGGACTCAATTTCCTGAATCGCATTTTTGGCTTGGATTCTATTAAGGGATCAGTGGGATGGAGGGAAATTTGATGGGATAAGTGAAATTGTTTGGCGAGTAAGTTGGCTTTGTCCAGGTTGTTGTGCGCTACTTCTTCATCCAATTCAGTGGAGGCATACTGTTACCTCGGTTTTTCAAATATTTCGCTATTCTCCAAACCGAGGTATGGTTAGGTTTAATCTCTTGCAATTTTCTATTCCATGCATTGTTGGTGTTTTCTTCTATTTTTGATTTAATTAATTTTGTTAGTCGATTAATTGGGTGGCGGAGAGATCGATCTAGTGTTCGCGCTGCAATTCGCCTGAGCTTATTGCGTTGCGCTACTAGGCTTTTCACTACACTACAGAAGGGATGGTTAGTTTTAAAGTTATTGGAGATATGTGGTGTTGTTGAGGCAGTATCTATGGCCTTCCGGATGTAATCTGTTATGGAATTTACATGGCCTTCTATAGATTCTGGCTCAGAAAGCGAGTTTGGATCCCATCTCAAGTTTTGATTGATATAGTGTCGAAATGACGTCCAATCAATTTTCCCTTGAGGTGGGATAGTAGGAGTTTGGATTGGAGTATTACCCAATTCAAATAAAACTGGAAGGTGATTTGATGATAGATCTTGGATGGATTCAATGTTCGTGATTTTAGGATAATTTTTGAATAGGATCAAATCTATGGTGGAGGGATTTCTTCCCGGAACACAACATGTTGGTTCATCGGGGTGGTTTAAAATGATGTTCTTGTGGGTCTGGACTAGGCTGTTTAGTGCGTTGCCACAGCTGTTGGCTACAAAGCAATTCCAGTTCCTGTGTTTTGCGTTGAAGTCACCAGCTATGACTACTCTATTATAGGTATTAAATATTTTAATTAGATCTTGGGAAAATGTTATTGGATCAGGTTTGGTTGGGGGATTATAAATTGCTACAATGGTTAGGATTTCATTTACTAGTTCAATTTCTACTGGAATGTGTTCTAATTTAACTACTGGGATAGGTGCTAGTAATCTACATTTTATGTTTTTATGTGTTAGTATGGCTACTCCTCCACCTATTTTTAAGTTGCTATTACTACTGTTTAAAATTGCTCTATCATACCTGTGCGTGGTGTAGTTGGATAGGGTGAAGTTCTGATCCTGCCGAAGCCACGTTTCTGCAAGTAATATAATTTTCGGTTGGTGAGCCTCAACAAAATTTTCAAACTCCACCCTTTTAGGTTTTATGGACGTAGGATTCCATAGGAGGCACTTTACAACTTTTTGCAATATACTATCCATCAATTTGCGAAACTGGCGGTCAACAGAGCCATAGCTGCTTGTTTCGGCGATGAGGCTGATTTTATGACTGCTATGAGATTTTTATACTCTTCAATAATCTCCCAAATGTTGCTGATAGATAGTAGTTCTTGCTGCAGATTCTGGAGCTCGGCAAAAGGATTCAACTTTTCCTGGCCTACATGGTTTACTGATGGTGGTTGCGGTGCGGCTTGGGTAGCCTTTGGAGGTGCATTTATCCTTCTCGGTGGGAGCTGGGGAAATGCCACGTTGTATGGTGTAATATTGGCATCTTGATGCTGATGTTGATTACCCCAAGCGCTTATTGTGGGGAGTGGTGCTGGTTTGTATAATATGCTTGGAGTAGTTTGCCGTTGTTGGGATAGCCGCGCCATCTTAAACTGCTGATAGGTTGAGCAACCTTTATAATTGGCAGCATGGTCTCCTTTGCAATTGACACATTTTGCAGTGCCTTCCCTTGTGGTTCTGGGACATTCACCTTTGGAATGCTCAGCTAGGCATTTAATGCATCTGTGGTGTCTTCGACAATTTGACGCGGCGTGGCCAAACTTCTGGCAGTTGCGGCATTGCGTATACTCTTTTACTGCTGGCGAGAACGGCTGCCAGTTTACAATGCAGTGGCACAACTTGCCACATTTTTCTCTCAACTCCATGATGCTAGTTGAGCCTCTAGCGAACCGAGCTACATAGAGGACAGCACCTGATTTGGTTGCCTTCCTGTAGACGGTCTTGATCCCTGTGATGCCGGCGTCAGTAATTCCTGTTTTGATGGTTTCGGTGTCCATCTCGTACAGGCCTAGTACAATAGCACTGTATTCCCGGTCGTTCTCACTCGTGAACGAATGACACTGATGGTTTTTGGGCAGCTCGGTCATCAACTTCTCATGGCTCTCCTTGTTGCGTGGATTGATTCTGACTCGACCCGACCGGTTTAAAATTTTAGCGGTGAAGTTTCCAACACCGATAATTATGGCGCAAGCTGCCAAGAGTGACTCCACCTTCGAAATGGGCGCATCCACAATGATTGGTGGAATCCGTTGCGATTTTTCCTTCTCCAACGCTGGTTGACTAAGGTTCGCTAGCGGCTCGAACCTGTTTCCAAGCGGTACACTGGAGTGCGATACCTGCTTTTTGGTCGGCATATGGTTGAAAGGGTCCAACTTCCTTTTACTAGGGACTTGGCGATATCCATCCGACGCTTGCGCGTCCATTTCACTACTCATTACACACGATAACACACACTGGTAATTATCACTGCACTACACAATTTAGTTTTGATTTATTCTTTATGATGTTTTGAAAAAAACAGTTTAACACTTTCTGAATACAACGCGACGAGACAACAGATGAAAACAGGAAGAGCTCGAATGGTATTTGTTGTCCGCTTATATACGTTTTTTTCGTGTCCAACAACAACATTTTTATATTTATTTTTATTTGGTGCTCATCACGCCCCTACAGGTGGTCACACCAAATACTGCTTGTGTACGCAACCAAAAAAAAATAATGCCATCTGCGCTAAATATACTCAAAGTACAGAAAAAAAGAAAAAAAACCCACCAGCTGGTGTTGGTGATCTTTATTTACGTTCGGTCGGTGTTATTGTTGTTATTGTGCGTTTGTGACAGGTAAGTATTTTATTCATTTTTTTTATTTGTTTAATTATTAATTGATTTAAAAGATGTGTTTATTCATTAATTCGCGGTTTATTTCTTTTAGCAAATATGGGACAGTAAAATGGGAAAACGAATGGATCAACAAATTAAATTAAATAAGTAAAAAAAATATTGATTGATGGTAAGAAATATATAACTTTTATTTTAATTAGAGATATGTTTTTTTTGTTGTTTCATTGACAGATAATACAGTCAGCGAAATGAAGATACGGTGCGTGAAGCAAAAAAAAAATTGTAGACAAAAAAATTAAATAAAAATAATATATGAAATTTAAAAAAAAAAAATGTGTCTATATTTTATTGAACACGGGACGATGCCTCGCCCCGTAACAAGCTTTAGAAAAGTCTAAAAGGACTAAAATACCGAATGAATTACCCTTGTCTAGAATAGCTGATAGATCATCAACTATATGCATCAGTGCAGTGGTAGTGCTATGACCAGGCTTATATCCTGATTGAAATTTGCTTAAAAAATCAAACCGGATAAGGTGCTCGGTAATTTGGAGTTGAATGATTTTCTCTAGTACCTTTGATAGGGCCAGCAAAATACTTATCGGACGAATATCACCATATCACCATATCCTTTTTAGGTAGAGGAATGATAGAAGCAACCTTCCACAAATCAGGAAACACCGATTTCATTAAACATTGGTTAATAATAAATGTGATATGAGACAGAAATAATTCAATAAACAATTTCAGTACTTTAAAGTTTACATTATCATATGCCATCAAATCCGATTTAACAGCACGAATCGCATTCAGCACCATAAGCTCATCAACACAATCAAATACAAACGCGTAGCTTACCGAACTAATAAAATTCGAATCAGGTAAAGGTAAAACACCAAAAGAATCACTAAACTTACAAATTCCATTCAAAATTTCCTCGGCAGAAAACATATTGACTGCCTCATTTGATGTACCTAAAACTCCAAGTTTTCTTAAATTGACCCATGTTCTTTTAGAATTGTATACATTCCCAAAATAAAATGAATGCTTAGCTTCATTAATGCATTTGTTGGTTTTATTTCTATAGAACCTAAAGGAAACCAAATCATGCTCCAGTCCATATTTTTTATATTTTTATACACCAAATCTCTACGCTCCATTAAATCCAAAATGTAAGTATTTAACCACGGAGCAGTAGGACACCTATTTATAACCCTCTTACGAGGCACACAAATATTATCTAAATGTAAAATGTTTAAGTTGAATTCCTCAACTATATCATTCACATCCGGATAAAACCAAAAATTCAACCAGTCCAACGAAAAGAAACAACTCACAAAACTCTCACGATCAATCGCTTTAAAATCCGGAACAACAGTATAGGAAATTTTATCCCTGACACGACCGAATTTATAGCATGCAAAAACCAAGTCGTGATCAGAAATAGCAGGAACCTCACGTTGCCCAAAAGAAACAATATTATGCCTATCAGGCTCATACAAAATTATCAAATCCAACAGGCTGTTATCCCATCTAGTCGGTTTAAAAGGTATATAATATAAATTGTACAAACTCAAGCAATCACTAAGTTTATTGTTAGCCAACATGTTAAAATTAAAATCACCGCAGCAAATAACTTTTTCATACTGTAACACATATTGAGAAAAAATTATTTGTAAATTATTAATATCCTCCGTACAAGCCGGAGGCGGGTTATAAACAATCAAAATAAGAATTTTTCCAAACCGTCCAATAAGTTCAGCAGCCAAAATTTCAACTTTTCCAAATGTGCCAGAAAATAGTTTACATACTTTTAAAGTATCCCTGAAATAAATACCAACCCCACCCCATCGTGTATTATTTATACGATCAAAACGTATTAATTTATAATTATTAATATGGAGTGACTTGTTCGAATTTTTATTCGTTAAGTAGAGTTTCCGTCAATGCAAGGAAATCAAATTTGTAAACATCCAACAGTATAGTAATGTCATTTAAATGTTTAACTAAACTACGAACATTTAAATGACCAAACCATAAACAAGAACTAGCACTTACCTGCAGACTATCACCTGGAACAGCCTTACCCCAGTTCAAAGAACAATCTAAAAACCTTGTGGATTGGGTTGGCGTAGCCCTAAAAAAGGGTGACTCTTCGTTTTATTTTGGAATTCCTTCACTAGAACACCAGCTGGCCAAGAAGTTGGATCCATCAATTTATCAAACATAGTAACGGAAATTTTTATTTTAAATGATGAGTAATCCTGCTTGAAATTATCACTTAATTTTGGAGTAAAACGATGAACCAATGCTTCAGACAAATTGAAATTGTCTAGCAAATATTGGCTGATATTTGCTTCAGTAACATCCGGGTGAAGTCTGGAGACAAAAATCAGCTTTCGAGGTTCCACAGCACGTAAGATACCACCACTACCAGTGCCAATAATATAGTTGTTTACAACCGATTTTGAAGATGAAGATGTAGACTTCTGAGCCGGAGTATTCCTGCTCGTAGGAGCACTAATAATTTTCTTGCGTATTATTACAGGCTGAATTGTCGACAAAGAACTACTGTCAGGTAGATGATAACCAATTGGCAAACCATTTGATTCAATACCATCAGAATCAGGTTGACATATCGGTGAAGAAATATTATTTGTTATGCTATTATTTAAATTACCAGGAACAGCTAATACTGATTCCTGTGACGCTGCACTAGATTGGCGTAAATTAGTTTCCAATTCATAATCCGCTTCTGGTTGAGCTTTCTTTATTTCACTCATATTATTGACGTGCATTTTATAGACGTCATTACAATTGTCACAGAACCAACATAAATTTTTAGAGTTTTTTATGCAGTCAAATGCTGCTTTTTTATCTCCACACATTTGTAGTGTGCCACATTTGAGCAAAAACCACTGCAAACTAAACCATTTTCGTTAATGGCGGTTTCACACATCATACAATTAATGGAAATCATACTATGTACACCGTTTATGAACAATTTAATGATAATAACCAAAAGTTAATATATGTGTACAATTGAAGACTTATGGTATATTTATGTACATATGTAAATTTTATATTATTTATATTAATTAAAATACAATTCATTGGAAAAAAAAAAAAATTTATTTTTTTTTTATTTTCACACAGCAAAAACATAAAACGTAATCTTTCAACATTACTTGCTTGTATGTCATTAATTTGCTATTTTATGTTTACCAACCAAAATGGTTGTGAATATTGAGAGTGGGAGGTGTTGGTTCCCCTTCGCACCAAGTACTTCTGCTACTGTAATTTTATGCGTGAATCTAAAGCCATATAGGATCGTGGTTCATTGAAAATTTGGTCGGAACAACCTTCTTAAAAGGTATTTCAGTCACAATTTTTTTTTGATGTGAAAACATCTTTAGCGGCAGGAGTAAGTAAAAAATTGTATAGAGCTCGGGTTACGGAAATAAAAGTGCCGAACAAAAATTATTGCAAGTATGTGTGAATATCGACAAGGACAAAAAATAAATAAAACCTAAAATCAATGCAAAATCTACGCATACACATGCAATATACAATAACAAAAAAAAAATCGCCTACTTTAATTAATTTTGTTGTGAAAATATCTGCTATATATATACATATATATGCCCGCAGCAGCAAGTGTTTTTGAAAATGGAAATTACATACGAGCACAAGGGCCAAAAATTATGCTTAAAAAAATTAAATGGAAATAGCTAGCTGTGAAAATTGTACATATACATTGATACATAATAAAATAATAATTTTAAAATTGTTTAATCGGTTCGGTATGCTTATTAGTATTGCTCATGCTGTTCGTAAGTTTGGTTATGGGGGTTTCGCGCTACTGTCTTTCCAATTGCAATGCTTTTACGACCAACAGTAGTTTGTCGTGACCATTTATTACTGTGGAATCTTGAACAAGATTGCTGTGTATGAGTAATGGCATATTTTAAAGCGTACATGGCAGGTTTAGGTGATTAACTTAACAGAACTGTACTTTGCTCAAGCTCAATCAATGTTAGTAAGGTTCGTCCTCCAAATTCAATATAGTAGAATAACTTGACTTTTTCAACCAAAAATGTAACTTAGTTTAAATACGGAGCGAACGCATACGTCTTTATGGAGGGATTTCTGAGCCTTATCGAAATGGTTAGAAATGATTTACATTTAATAGATATTTATACAAAACTGTTTTCACATAAATATTTTGCGAGTTGAGGGTGAACTCGCTCGTTGTTTTTTTGACTGAAATGCCTTCGTACGTCTGTATGTACGCCCTGACAGAGTGCCAGTGGATATTTGTTCTCCATTTATTTTCTGGAGGTTATGTTTACATATGTTAAGAGGATGTAATGCCCAACAAAATGGAAATCTCTATTTTCCAGAATGCTTAAATACGAGCAAAATGTAAATTTTGACAATTTTATTTTTAATCGATTCCATAACATAACATTTGGATAAAGAATACCATCCATTTCACTTTTTATAATAATTTTATCTAGAATTACTTGCTATTTGTTTAACTGAAAACCAGTAAAAAACGTTTTGACTTGAACGCCTTTATAGTTTATTGATTGAACGAACTTATGTTTAGACGTTCGTTCAATCAATAAAAGGTATTCTAGCTACTCAGGCATTTCCTGAGGTATGTTTTAATTTCTGACCGAAAATTATTTCTTTTATAACTGAAGTATTTTTGGGTGGTAACTGGTAATCCCAAAGTCGGCGCTGAGCCAAAGTCCAGGTATACGATGTTTCGATAAAAAAAAAGAAAAATAAACCTAGGTCTGCTTGTATTTATTTCATCCACTACATTACAGGTGAGGAGATTTTAATAAATTTAAATTGAATCTTAGTTTCGTGTGCCAAAGGCAATTATAACCTAAATATTTAATTTCAGTACCAGATTTCAATACAATACAACACACGTAAGACTTGTTTAAGGCTTTATCCACTTTTAAAAAAACCTATACAACATTATTATTACACTTATTTTACATTTTAACAAACTTTTCAATGGCTACAAAAAAAACTCCAAAGTAATAAACCAACTTGACAGTAAACTCAAACAAACAATCAAACAGTAAAGCACAAGTACCCCAAAAAAAGTTTAATTTCCATTCAACTTTATATTTACACAAACCAATGAAATCATAATAAAGCAACATTCAACTAAAAAAAAAAATTCTTTTTATTTCTTTTTTATGATACAAAAGTAAAAATTAAATGAAATTTTATAATCAAAAAAACTTAAAATTAAAACTCATTAAATAAATAAATGTCGCATTGCAACACTTTGATATAATTGAGAAAATGTCTTCTGCTGTAGTCATAATAATAATGAAAATAATAGTAACACTACAACTATGTAGTATTATAATAGAAAAAACCTTTAACAGCTTTTTTATTTTTTCAATAAACTATTAAGACTATAAACTAGGTTTAAAAGCGTACTCGTATTATTCAAACTGTTGGAAACGTTTGCCAAATCGATTTAACAGTGTTTTAAACACGGTTTATTATTTGCCGACGAAATCACGTTTTCTGTTGCTTCATAACCAAAAAGCAAATAATAAATAAATATTCAAAATTGAAAAAAAGCATTGTGTACACACGTAAAACTGTTTGTGCATGCAAAACTATGCAAAAATAAAATTTGAAATTTCGCTAAATAAATAATAATAATTCTCTGTCTCTTTTCCTCCGTGAATTTAACAAAAATATGTTGAAATCCGAAAGCTCTTACATACAGAAAGTTTTTTTTTTGTTGGTTTCATATTTTTTTTTGTTGTAAAAATTCAATTATGAAAAAAAAAAAAAAAAAAAATTTGTTGCGAACACAGTACCCTGCATATGTACCTATGTACGTTACATAGTAATATTCAACTGAATTTTTGTAGGTAAGGGGTGTCCCAAAATGAACTGGCATTTTAAATTTTGCCAAGATTGTTCGCAAATGTAAAAGATTGGTTGGTTACTCAACATAATGCACAGTTTTAAACAAAATAAGCATTGGCCATTCTCGTACCATTACTCGTAAGTTACTCTCAATCGAATTCGATATCGTGAGATGATTACTAACTTTTTATGGTATATGGAATTGATGATTTGAAGGCATGCAAATATTTCAATATACCGGCTCTACTTCCAAATAAATTAAAACAATTATCAATATTGGAATAAAAAAGTTTTTTAATTAATAAATTAAAATGTCAGTTCATTTCGGGACATCCTTTATATGCAACGTACATTTTTCGCAATTTCCTTTTACAGACGAACACAAATAAAAGTTGTTGAAAAAATAATAAATTATGTTTTTTGTTGAAATATAATATTTTCCGTAAATAAATAAATAAATAACAAAATTTTAAAAAGGCACATTCTTAGTAAAATTTTTTTGTTTGTGTGCTTTTATAAATAAACAAAACTATTAAAGTTGTTTGTATTTGTACGCATATGTATGTCTGTAAGAGATAGTTAAAAGCACCAAACCAACTATTACTGAAAATGAAGTCAAACTAGAACAATTTAGCTATTGCTTAAAGCTGATTGACAAAACATCAAGCATTAGAATTATCAAAAGAGAAGTTTGTTGTCTGTATTAAATCAATAAGATTCTTTCGGCTTTTTATAGACACAATATATTAATAATAATGGCATTCACAACATTTGTCGACTTGTCAATCAGAAAATATGAAGAGGCCAGTCATTTATAATATATCTATCAAAAAAGTAGAAATATCAAAATCCCCCCGTACTTTAACCCGAAAGACTTTTCCTTGAGCTTCCTGTGTAGTTTCTGTAATACATTTTGCATTGACTCTCGGGTTAAGTTACGGGGGGGGGGGGGGGGGGGGGGAGGGATTTTAATATTTCTTATTAATATATTGTGTCTGTAAAAGCCGAAAGAATCTTATTGATTTAATACAGACAACAAACTTCTCTTTCTATTATTCGTGTGGGCATGAAACACACAGAAATGAAAAGTTTTCCTTGAGTTTTTTTGATTTAGTGAATGTATAATTCGCTAAGTCACTACGTTCTTGCCTCATACTAAATGTATGAAGTTGGAATTTTATTTTTGTAGTTTGGTCGAAGCTACCTGTTGAGTAGATCGAACTTTTTGTTTTGAGATTATCAGTACGAAACCAAACCACCACACAGAAATCTCGAGGAAAAGTTTTCATACACATTTTGTATTGACTCTCGGGTTAAAGTACGGGGGGCATTTTGATATTTCTATTTTTTTGGTAGATATATTATAAAGCCTCTTCATATTTTCTGATTGACAAGTCGAAAAATGTTGTGAATGCCATTATTATTAATATATTGTGTCTATAAAAAGCCGAAAGAATCTTATTGATTAAATTTTTACAGTTTTACTTTTTCTGTAATTAAGTTTGATTCGCAGTAGCTGCAAATATTAAATTATATAAATCTATCAAAAAAGTTTGAAGAAAAAAATATCTATTCTGATTGATTTTTGTGCCAACAAAATTAAATATGTATATTCCATGCATGTACTTTTGAATTAGTTATCTAATGTGCTTAAAGTAAACTTTAATAAAAATGACTGACATAAGACGTTATTCAAAAGAGTTTATGGCTTGGTTGGGTATGTTTATGGAAAGTGAAATTGAAGGGATATAATAACAGAGATAATAAAAATCAAGGCTATAACAAACTGTAATTAAGAAAATTAATTCGGTAAGCACCGCTTTCAGTGGCTGGAGTTGATGATGTATACTAGGGGGCCGGGCAGACGTTGTCCTGCCACAGACCGCCTTCTATGTAGACCGCATTTCATGTAGACCGCCTTTTATCTGGTATCTGATATTTTATGCATTTGACATACATAGAACACATTTGCAAGTCATATGCAAATATAAAGTTTCGACTAAAGCATCCTGTCCTTCCCAAAATATCAGCGGATATTAGAGTGCATCTAACGATCGGTGTATTGCCAAAATCGTACTCACAGTGCTGTTTCGACGTGTGATTTTGATGGCACGGCTCTCAACTGAATCACCGACATAATAACGGCAACTTCGTCTACGGTTGGTGCGCTAAATCTACCAGCATGTTTTTCTGATGGTACTTTGTCAGCCTTGATGATGATTTGATAGTTGTCATTTCTCAATTGTGGTGACACTCTTTTAAACAATAGAATAAGTTGACTTCGATTCTCCATAAAATTTTTCAACAATTTCACAATTGCTCGCTATTCTGCCCATTCGATGAAGTTGTACTGGCACCTGGTTGTCACGCGTTCTTCATCACTGCCCATAAAATATATCTAGAGAAACTTCGGGTCCTTATTAGGCATCGGCATCAATGAACCAATTTTATACTTAAAATTGCGTCCGTCGGATCTGTGGCCGTAAATGTTTGTTGCTTCAAACGACGTCATTTGGAAGCAACAATTGAATTTGCGTATCTTGCGCCAAAACATTTTTTGAATCGTCTTTTAATAATAAATTTAAAAAAAAATTAAAAAAATCATAAATACAGAACATTTTAATAATGCTGGTGTTGCTACGAAAATTATAAAAAAAACAAAAAATTATATTTTAAAATGAAGATTTAAGTTTTTTAATTTTTTTTTATTTAAATTTTCATAGCAAATCATTATTTCCTCAGATGACCTTGGGAGGTCATGGAAAATACAGATTCAGACGTACAATTGATTGCTCTTTTCGAATCCGATATCAAAAACAGGGTTTTCCCTATAAAAAATGACCTTGACCTTAAAATGACCTTGAATATGACGGCCAAGGTCACAACCAAGCTCACCACTAAATTCCTTGTTGAAAATTACCTAAGAATAAACCTTGCTCATTTTTTTTTTACCTACTCCGTGAGATTTTTAGGGGTTTCCATACTTTGACCTCACAATGTAAATTCCTTCAGATGACCTTGGGAGGTCATGGAAAATACATATTCGGACGTACTATTGATCGCGCTTTTCGATTCTGTCCTCAAAAATAGGGGTTCTAATTTAAATTAATGACCTTGAGCTACAAATGACCTTGAAGATGAAGGACAAGGTCACAACCAAGCTCACCATTAAATTCCTTGTTGAAAATTACTTAAGAATAATCCATGCTTATTTTTTTTTTGACCGAAATCCGCAAGATTTTTAGGGATTTCCATACTTTTTCGTCAGCCTGTATGTACATTTTATATATATGTATGTATACACGAGCAACAACTTTTTTTTGACAGCTTAGTATTTTATCTTTACAAGGACATTTTTAACATTGAAATCTTTTCAGTACTTTTCAAATGAAAGCAATCTTAGCACAATGCGATGTTTCGGTGAAAAGTATTGGCTTGCCGCAATCTCCTGTATAATACTCCGTTGACCAATATTTGCCATCAATAACTTATCAGACGATGACCTGAACAAATCTCTACCAGTTTCATTTGTTGTTTCCTCAAAATCATGGATACTACTCCAGAAAAAACCGCACAAGTTATTGCTTTATTCCAAGAAGGACGCAATCAACGAGAAGTTGCCCGTCAGCTAAACATGAGAAAATCTAGTGTCTCAAGAGTTTCCAGAAGGTTTCAGGAAACTATCACTCACGTACTTTCAATCGGAGACACCAGCTATTATAGGTGTATATCTGAGAAGGACAGCAGAATCTAAGACAATTGCGAGATGTAGCTGTTAGTCCATGGCCAGTAAGAAGACACTTTAAGGAAGCCAACCTCACTCCAAGACGGCACGCTAGAGGCCTAAAATTGATAGCACGCGACCGCAAAAGGCGACTCGAATTTATATACTTATATGTATATAATATATATTCAGAAGTTGTGGTACTTTAACCTTATTACATTTACTGCTAATCAAGAGGTTCAGAGAGATGGTAAAAGTACTCTAGATGAGACATTGAACCAAGAAATTATGAATTCTATAGTAGATCTAATTCAAAATGAAAATAATATTGACAATATTGTGGTACGTGTTTATTTATTTATAATCACGCACCATCCAAACAATAAAAAGATAAGTGCTAGTTATACGTTTATTGCATGATTGCATTTTTAAAATCTGTGTAGGGTGCTCTATCGTTCTGTCTAACCAGTGTTTTCTTTCAGATCCTCCTGCACAAATTATTCAATTTTAATGAAACGTTTTTACATGGGATTCCTTCATAATTTCAAACTTCAAAGCCTTCTCCTGAAAACCGATGTTTTTGAGTTATCGTTTTATTGTTTGGATGGTGCAGTGGTACGTATTTATGTATTTGTTTCGCGTCATCTGTCGGATGTCTATCTTGAGAAATTTGTAAAGGCAGGAAATCTTTCATTTCCTAGCGCCATTCTCCTCCTTGTACTGTTCAATATTTTCAAACTTTCCGATGATGTAAACGATTGTCTTCGACGGTTTCTGGTTGTAAATTGATTGTAAGGAAGATACGACATCTGGAACATAGTATACCAAATGTATTTTCCACAACTCGTCTCGCACGTGATAAACGGTAATTAAATTTCAGCTTGTCTTGAGACAATTGTTTTTTTGAAAATGGTTTTATTACATTCCTTAACTTTGCTAAAAGTATCGTCAGCTACAAAAATTGTAGGTATTGGTGTATCGTTATTGCTATGTGGCAACATTAAAAAGCCCCTTGTAGTAGAAATAATAATTTCCATTACGAGGAGGCGGGGCCGGGGATATTCAATATGCTTTTCATCTATAGCAATGGGCAAAATTCCATGTTTGCTCAAAATCTCGTCTCATGAAGAGATCTTTGAAATAATAAGGAACAAAATCTATGTGTTTATTTACATTTCTATCATTAATAATTTTCGTACAGTACCTAATCCATTGTGTGTTTTGAGGTTAGGTTACAGGTTAACAGAAAAGCAGCAGTAACTTGTTGTATCTACCCATTCCAGAGTGATTTAAAAAAAAAATATTCAGATCCCTTAAAAGTTGAAGTGGAGAAAGATTTTTTTCCACTATGCGGCATATTCACAAAACTGGTCCGTAGCCAAATCACGATTTATTGTTTATCCTCCAAATCATTGAAATCATCTCGAGCTGTGAATAAAACATTGGATACTCCTGACGTCCATCCTACTGAGGTCCGACAGGTCATTGAAAAAATGTGACCCTAGAAATAATAGTATGTTTCGTGCCAGATGGGGACTGGTGCGAAGAAGACGAAGTACTTTCTCTTCCTCCTCTTCTTCCTCGCAACTATGACAGTAGTCATGTGAGAAGAAACCGAGTCTACTCGCATGGCTGCCTATGAGAGAGTGCCCTGTAATCACTCCACCAACCACACTGATCTGACTCCGCTGAGGTACTATTTGATCATCTGCCGTTCGTCAACTTAATAGCTTCTTCCTAAAGCACTAGTTTGCATAACTCAACAGGCATTTCAATGTCTTTCTGCTTTTTGAAATTTGCTCCGTTGTGCCATGTCGAACCAGCTCATCGGCTTTTATATTCCCTGTACTAATAAAATACCCTAGCACACATATATTATGGATGTTGAACTGATCTGCCATCTCGTTAAAAGATGAGTGACTGTTCCGGACTACTTTCACCGTGAGGCTGGTGTGATTGAATCGCTTTAATGGCAGCCTGACTGGCCATATATATGCAAATATCACAAGTCCATTTACATTATACCTCAACCAGTATACGACTTCCTTTTTTTATAGCAGTTACTTCAGTACGGCTACAGACCATTTTGTGTCTATGCCTGGTCCTAGTGGACCGCCATGTCACCTTAACCTAATTCAGATTGAAAAATGGTACAGTAGTCAGGGGACGGAAGGAGAGGTTTAATAGGAGTTCCACGCAGAAAACCCAAGTTCCGAATTTCCCATCCCGTCCTCTCTTAATGGGAACCTAGGCCGGAACTTTGTGTCAAAAGATAATGACGGGACAGTATAGTCGGTGGTCTTGGGAAGCCCTTTGGTACAAAGTATAAATGAGTACCCTGTATTGTTGCAGGTCCGCAGTAACGTGGATTTCAGTCGTATGGCAGTACAAGCTACCAATTGTTTTCTCAAGATATCTGGAGGAGTCAAATATAGCAGAGTCTACAGTCCCTGAGTGGATGTGCTTCTCAGTGAATCATTAATCCACAGGGAGATTGTTCTCTGAACTTTCGTCAATAGCTTTTGGTTGACAGTTTTGTCAAGAGCAAGCCACCAGGCCCTTACTTCATACAAAAGTGTGGGTCTGACTAGTGCTTGTATAGCCAATGTAGGATAGGGGTTCGAGCCCCGATCCTTCCACATTGGCATTTTTACAAGAGTACCTGTATAGGTCTACCGTAACTTTCCTAACACTTTCCAATATATGAGCCGTTTATTTTGAAAGTGGAATAAGTCAAATTTTTAAAAAATTGAGTTAACGTTATATAACATGTTAAAGTATAGTGAACTTTCATATTTTGTTACATTCTTCCGCTTAACTGTAAAATAATTTCTAGAAATAGTGGTTAAAGAATGAATAATAAACGCTATCAATATTTTGTTTATTATGAAAGTGGAATAAGTCACATTACCTGCTTGTTCATTCGTTTAATGTCATAACAACTAACAGTATGATGAGTATATTATAAATCTAGAAGGCATTGAAAGCAAAACATATAACTACAATAACAATTTTTTTTTATTTTTTTAACAATTTAATTTATTTAAGATTTTAGATTTACTACTGTGTCCAAATTTAAATCGCGCGGGTAAACCGCACATCATAAATATTTTTTTTCTAAGTTGGCAGCATTGTGATATACATCTGGGACAAATTTTATTTCAAAACATTGATCAGTTTTTGTTTTACGCTTGGTTTTGTACGACACTAAAAGTGCATTCGGTGATTTTTACAATTTCTAATTATATTGAGCAAAGAAAAGTTGCATTAAATTTTGTTTGCGGAATGAAATTTCGGGTGCAGAAACGTTAAGGATGTTGCAGAAAGCCTTCGGGGACCATGCTTTGTCGGAAAGGAATGTTTACAAGTGGTATAAACAGTTCAAAGATGGCCGTGAAAGTATTGAAGGTTATGTTGACAGTTCGTTCAAATCGAAAATAACAAAACTATAAATTTTTTGGATTTAACTATAAAAAATATAAACCAGAAACATGTTTTCCAAATTTTTCGTAAACCAACTCAAACATTTCAAACCATTCATCAGCAATCATGGCATCCATTCCAGCACAAACTATCGGCATACCGCCATATGATCCATAGGCTAAATAGTATAACAATGGCAGAGGAGAGTTACAAAATTGAACTTGACATCATCAAGTTTGTAGCATACCACAATGAATATGATACGAAAATGATCGATACATTGAATAACAGTTATAAAAGGAAATTAGAGTATAGATCGAATACAACATTGTCTTTCGACGATAATAATAATAATCGAAAATACCTAAGTTTGGAATGGAGCCAGGTTAGCCAAAAAATTCCAAATATTTTCATAAATTTCGGATATAGCATTGCTCACAAAACTCAACATAAATTAGAAAGTTTTGTTAAAACCAAAATTAATTCCACTTTAGATACGGGTGTTTATAAATTAACATGTTCAGATTGCCCCGCTTTTTACATAGGCCAAACGGGACGTTCATTTAGAGAGAGATTTAGAGAACATATCAGAGGAATCGGGAGAATGAATACAGAATCCAAATTCGCGCAACATATAAACCACACGCTGCATAACTACGTGAATTTTGAAACAAATTTAGAGGTGCTGTATAGGATGAAAAAAGGAGATATGATGGATCGTGTAGAGGAATTGGAAATATTCAAGAACAAGGAAAATCAATTTATGTTGAACAGCAAAATAAACACTGCTACAAATAAAATGTACGAGCTGATTTCCAACGGTTAATCAACGTAAGCGAAGGTTTTTGTAAATTTGGAAAATATTCAACGCAACCACTGGAAAAATTTTGGGTATAAAAAGCGAGGAAAAAAAGTTTCAATTCAATAAGTATTGCTTCAACTGAAGATGATGTTTGTTGGCATCGAAATCGATTTTGAATCGAAAATTAAAAATAATAAAATTTCACTATAAGGAATATACTTATTTAAAAAAATATATAAATTAAAAATAATATAAAAGTTGTCTTTTAATTATATTTATATATGTCATACACAAATATTTGAGCTTAATGCAAATTTAAAAAAAATCCAAATAGACAAGATTTATCATAAGATTTAAACTATTTGAGCTTTCACAGAGCCAATCCCATTTAACTTAACAACGGATCAAAGCGTTAACAACATATTAGTCGACAATGTCTGACAATTTAAAAATTTAATATTACCCATGTCTCAGAAAATTGATATCTCAAAACTTTCTTCTGTCGTCAAACATGCCACTTTGATTTTCTGATGGGCTGTTGGATCTCGAAAACAGTAATGTACAGGACGTCTTACGCTACATAAGTAGCTCAATATGGTTCCAGCAATGGTAAAGGAGATATATCCTGTGGTAAGACAATGGACCGAAACCGGACTCACTGTGCTTAAATAGCCACCCCAACTTCACCTAAGGGTTTAAATTGTTTATATACAGTGTTGTATTAGAGCGTCCCAAATCAAATTGTAAATATGTACTTAAAATTGGCAAAGAAACCAACCGACTTATTCCATGCATCCAATTTAGGTCTGAATTCCCCAAAGCAAGCAAGGAAATGCCTCCAGCCGCCTTATCACTATCAGTAAGCTTTGTAGGAAGAAAGGACGAACAACTTCTCCTCGGTTGAAGAGAGTGATTATCCCATAATAATTACTTCAAAAGCTGCGAAAGACTGCAGTATCGTACACAACGCTCGAGTGCTTCGATAACATTTTGAGAATAGGCCAGCCGAGGAGGGGGCGAAACAGAAAAGTTATTTTTTGAATCGTCTTTCCCTCGTCTTTGCCTGACCGCGCTGGCTTTCTTCGTTTGGGTTATATGAATAACTTTGGGTTATATGAATATCTTATACGTACCAATAGTCATGGTCTTAAAAATGCTATTCCAAATTTTTAAAGACGCTTTTAACGTGTCTTCGAAAAGCCAAATGCTTGTTCAATTATAATCTGGATATGAAGGATCTGCAATCGGAATGCTGTTGACAGTTCGGTCTGAATTTTCGATTACAGTGTGGGTGTCAAGACAGAAATGTCAGATCCGTTGTCGATTAGAAGTGCGGTTTAGGTCTTGACCAGTAGAATTTGTGTTATCAGCTTTTTGTTCAGGAATTGAGCATCCAAATTTATATTTTTGAAAAATGTTGTTGTTGGTGGTTGGTGGTGGAGTGTGCGTATATTCCATGTTTTCGATTATAAATACAGTCAATTGATGCAGTATGACATAATTTGCGACGATTTTTGCTATTTTTGTCGCTTTCACGTTTATCGTTTGAGTATCCCGAACGTGAATCCATTGACTTTCCCCGTGAGCACAGGCAATATTAGGATTTGGACTATCTAGCGCTTCCAGAATGGCATCATCAAGTGTCGCTTCGTCGTCCAGAGTAAGGCTGCTAGGCGATACAGCATTCACTTTGTTCCATACTATTATTGTGCGAACTCCTGACGGCATTATTATTTTAGCCAATAATATCAAATCAAACCAGCTTGCTCGGATTTTTCAATTTACAATGTATTTCCCATAATATTAAGCAAGGCAGTCGGGCCTGTTTTTGCCGAAAAATTGTTAGGCGATTATTCATCGCGATACCATGCGTTTTTGGATGATTTTCATTTTTGACGACTTGTTTTTGGGCGATTATTCGGGTCGCCTCCCAAATCATTTAAACTAAACCTAAACTTCATTCATAATACTCGAGTTGTATATTACAAGGAAAGTATGCTAAACCACCGCCACGCGATTGTATCTGATATAATACACTTTACACTAATATAGAGTCTATTTCGAAATAAAATTAAAACAAAAGCACAAAATGAGTGTTTTCAAAGTAAACATAAAAGCTTTAGTAACTATGATTTTTCTTCCTCATTTCGTGTTGTTGTAATTTTCAATTTTGCTTTGTCAACATTAAAAAGCTTTATATTGTATTCTCACGCAAATGAAAGGCATAATAAATAGAATGCTTATAAATATACAAAGCAGCACATCATAATCATCATCATCATCATCATACAATAAACCAATTTTTTGTTTTGTTTTATACATATTCAGAAAAGCTTTAAACATGAACTTTTTTTGTTGCAGTCGAAGTAGTGTTGAAGTAGTTTTTTTTGAAGTAGTGTAAGCGATAACAAGATAAAAAGTGAGATAAGTATAAAATTGTTGTGAAAATTTCTGTATGCTAGCGTACATACTATACACATTGTTTTGTGTAGTGCAGATAATCATGATTTAGAGAGTTGATGATAAAACACACAATATATAGTTGTGCAAAAGCTTTTTTTTTAGTGATGTGGTATTCTGGTATGTTTTTGTTTTATATTTAACTTTTTTTTTAAATTTTCTAAAGTTTTGTGTTCACAAGATATTGTTAAAGTTTATTTATTGTTCTGGAATTTAGTGTAGAGTCGATGTTTCGAATTTTCGTAAAAGTTTTAAAATTTTTAAATACACAAAGAACTCTTGGTTGGATTGAGCTTTGTTGTTTTATTTTGGTTTCGTAACAAAGATCAATTCAACTCTGTAATGAATCTCGGTTCACCCCAAACCAAAACAATAATTTCAAAGTTTTTTTTTTCAATTATAGTGCTATCAAATTTTATATAAAAAGCTTTAAACTTTCAATATTGGTATGAATATATACATTCAAGTATAGTTATGATTAAATAATCCGGTTGCTCTCATCATCAAAAACGAGAAGCAAAAATGTAATTTCAGCAAATTGTTGAAAGCTTTTTGTCATTTCCGTTAAAGCTTCTTATCTTTTATTAATAATCAAATGCCACGAGTTGGAATGAGTTTGGGGGTTATGTATACATATTTTTGTTTATATTTTATAAATTCAAAGCGCACACTGCCAAAATATACACATCTAAAGTTATTTTTTAAACTTTAATGATGTAAAAATAAAAACGAAAAGTTTTTCCATCCCTAAAATCCAATTTCAAATATCTTACGGGTGTTATATATGTATATATAAATAAAACCGTACACACTGTAAGGTTAGGTTTCTTTTGGATAAATAACCTTGAAAAGAAAATTAGTAAGTTTTCGTTTATGAAATTTTCATCCTGATGCATGAAAAATTGAATGAATTAACCTTTGGCTGCTGGTAACCATGAGGTGGGAAAAATGCTACGAAACAAAATTCCGTTTTATTTTTAGTAAATAAAATGTTAATCAATATTATAATGCTTCGAGCTTTATTTGGGTGAAGTTTTCGGATTTATATAATAGGATTTTCACTTTTTTTTGTGTTAGATGAAATATAATAATATATCCCTATTTCCGATAGTCTTAATATATTTTCGGGGACGGAGTGGTGTTTAAATAGAACGAATAACCCAAATTTATTAAGGTTTTAAAGTTTTCAGGTCAACTGACTTTAGAATTTATATTTAAATTATTTCATTCTTCCTTTCCTCGTATCGAGCGATTGCTTTTGGGTCTGGAACCACTGTGGTCCACGACAATAGGTCTAACTTAGCTAACTATTGCTTCAATTTGTTTCAGGAAGGTAAGTAGTTCCTCCTAATTTAGCACAGTGTGCCCAGTGAATCGCCGAATGTGAAATTTGTTGATTTTACGGCCGCCTCCATCAAACCTCCGAATGTTGTTGCAGCAATAGGTATGAAGTGCCACTTGATGCGTTGCCCCGATAACCAATTTTCTAATAGATTATGGGTAGCTTCTGCCCTTAATAATTCTCCGAGTTCGAGCAGTTGATTTCTAGCTTAGTTGGAAATGATAGTTTGCTTCGTAATCCTAGTTTGTAACACCCCAATAACTTTATGAATTGTAAAATTTACCTGATGCATCTGATAACTCTTTGACATTGGCGATGTCTACCAAGCTTGTAGATAGCGTTAACCACTTTTTTAATTGAAATTCACATTGCTGTAAGATATTCGTAACGTAGGCGCTTAAGTGCAACTCGTCTGCTTCGGTATTTGGTGACGTCCTTAAACCATCTACATAAGTACTCTTCTCGATTTCAAGGCAAGCGATTAGCTTTAGATGTTTAGTTTCTTCTGCGGTTGTTTTAGACATCTTATTGTTAGGGTCAGTGAACTGGAGAGTCAATATGTTACTGTCAATGGCCGGTAGCGATCAATCGGATCGGACGAGTGTTTACGTTTGGAATTTTGTGTCGTTCGTGTTCATTGCCGGTAAGTGATGTAGCAAAAAATACCCTTCTATATGTTGACTTCATTTTCCGTAAATCTTTATATACGACGTAGGTGCTCATATTCGTTCATGAAAGTATGCTAACCAGTTTTAAAGTCTTTATTCGTCTTGCTATGCTGCTAAGTGGTGGTTTTTTAAAGGAAACTTGACAATTATAAATCACCTTTTTGAGTTGCGGGTTGTATTCTCCTTAAAATCTGGCTCACAAAATGCGTTTTAATTCGATAGGATATTTTACACTTTAAAGTGATATGTACCAAGAGTCTTGCCATTTCCGTCCTCTAACACATAATTTACATCGCCCCGCTTTTCTTTTACAAAGGCTTTTAGAAATGGATACGCAAATTTTGCAACATAACGATTTGAAGCATCACTCATGGGGTGTTGACGAACGTAAACTTTTTGACCGATTGTTGTAAGTTGTAGCGTTTCGAGTAATTTTCGTATGCCTGCTTTATATTTTTTCGTACCTTTTCATGTATCAGTCCCAATCTATCTGTGGTGTTCATCCAATCTATCGAACTGTCGCTCAGCAGATCAAGTTCGCTTGCAAAATTTGATGGTAACCGAATAGTAAAACGTGAGGAGAGTAACCGGTTGACTCTTGTACTGAATTTCTCAGGGAGCAAGCTATTTGCGGGGAAGAAATTTATCCCATGTCGAATGTTGATCGCCAACGTATGCTCTAATCGCTGCAACGATCGAACGATTCACTCGCTCGGAAGAGTTACTCTGTGGTGAGTAGTATGCAGGTTTGACATGTTGGATACCTAAAGTGTTTACCATATTTGTAAACTCTTTTCCTATGAATTGCACTCCGTTATCTGTATGTATAGTTTGTGGCACACTAAATAACGGAAATAGCTCATCTTGTAGAAAGCTTACGGCCCAGCTGTAGCTTTTGCCAATGTTTTTAGATAAACAAACTTAGTAAGGTTATCTAAAACGATCAGGATTACGGTCTTGCCTTTCGCAGTTCGTGGGTATGGTCTTAAAAGGTAAATAAACAACTTTTGGAAGGGTCGTTGCGATATCGTTTGTTTCCCAAGAGATGGGCAACCGCTCGTATTCATGGCCTTGGACTGCTTGCATATATCACATTGCACAATGAAATCGTGAATTTCGTTTGCCATTTTAGGCACATAGTAAACTCGTCTTAATCTTTCGGTCGTTTTCTTGATACCGCAATGTTCTCTCTCTGGCGGACTATGTTCACTTATAATCGTTCATTTGGTGATCTCCGCTGGAATCCACAACTTCCATGTCGGGATATCAGTAAGTTTGACGTGGCTTTTCGATTCTACGCGAATATAAAGTTTATTTTCAAAAATGGTCAAGTTAGGGTAGGAATCGGGTTCTGACTGTCCTTTGCTTCTAATTTTAATGTACTCTGGATCAATAATTTTATTGCTATCATACAGGTTGCCTTTAGATAATTTTACGTCAGCTTGTAATTCTTCGATAGTATCACAGAGTACTCTTGACAGAGCGTTTGGTACGATATTTTCGGAACCTTTCTGGTAAATGATGTTAAAATTGTATTCCTGCAATTTAAAACTCCGGCGGGCAAGTCTACCGCTTAAATCTTTCTGCTGCATCAGCCACTTAAGGCTGGCGTGATCTGTTATAATTGTGAACCGGTGCCCCTCAATATATGGTCGGAATTTCTCAATACTAACTACCGCCGCCAGACACTCAAGTTCGGTCACCGTATAATTCTTTTGAGCCTGATTTAGTTTTTGTGACATATAAATGATAGGATTCTCGTTACCTTATGTGTCTTTTTGGAAGAGAACACTACCCAATTCCTGACTACTCGCATCACACCTGATGTAAAATTCCTTGGTAAAGTCTGGATTATGCAGCACTGGAGCACTGCATAACTTATCTTTCAGGTTTTGAAAAGCCATTGCAGCATCGTTCGTCCATCCAAATTTTACTCCTTTCCGCAATAAATTCGTGATCGGTGCGGTTATGTCGGCATAGTTTGGAATGAACCGACGATACCATCCAACCACTCCCAGAAATCTGCACGTTTGTTTTACTGTGGTTGGGTTTGGAAAATTTCGAATTGCTTCTACTTTCGATGGGTCAGTTTTTAGTTCTTGTTCTCCCACTATGTACCCTAGATACCTGGTTTCTTTGAGCAGAAAATGGTTTTTTTTCTAGATTTATGGTTAATCCCGCTTCAGATAATAACTTAGCAACAGTTTTCAGCAGTTCCAGGTGCTCATCGTATTCCGCGGAGATAATCAGAATGTCGTCTTAATAGACAAATACTCTATCTTGTAACCGATGAGGAATGACTCGATCCATCAGTCTGCTCATGGTTTGGGGTGTATTGCACAACCCAAACGGCATGACGCAGAACTAATAAAGAGGGCGACCTGGAACTGTGAAAGCCGTAATCTCTTTTGAACCCGCGGACAGAGGAATCTGCCAGAAGCCGTCGTTAAGATCAATTAGGCCATCAATAATGGGTAACGGGTAAGCATCCTTTTTAGTGACTTGATTAATTTTCCTAAAATCTAGATACACCTTCACTTTACCATTCGATTTTCGAACAAGCACTATAGAGCTGCTCCAAGGACTAGAGCTTTCCTCGATTACTCCCAGAGAAAGCATTCTATCAATTTCTTGATAAATTAACGACTGTATTGCAGGGGAAACCTAATAATGCCTTTGTTTGATTGGAATTGCATTACCGACATCTATAAGGTGTTTTACTAAATGAGTGCTGCCTAGGCCCTTTGAAGAGATTGATGGGAATTTCGCAATAACTTCGTTCAATTTATCTTGTTGGTCACCAGTTAAGTTGTGCATTTTTTTACGACTTCCAGAATCCGGCATACTTGATATTTCCGATACGATTTGTGGGGCTATTCCGAACTTTCTTCAAAAATCTATCCCTAAATAATCCTCAGATTGGAGTGAGGAGACGACACAAAAGGTTATGGATTCGGTTCTATGCATATAGGTAACTGGAAGTGTTACGTTGCTCCACTATCTAATAATCCGAACAAAGTTTTGTTCTGAATGCGAATTTTGCAATAAGGTCGCGGGTCACTTTTCTTGAATTCGGTGAGGGTGGATATACAGCAATTGTGATTAACTTCCTTTTTTCTCTTCATTGAGCGTATTTGATATCGTTTCTAGCCCTTGATCGTAGAGGCTAGATGTTCCTTTTGTACCTGTTGAGAACTTTTGGGGACTTTGTTGTTCTCCGAACGCATTTCCCGCACGTTTCTTGAGACATATGTAACAGTCATCATAATTTTTGCCAGCCAAACCACAACCATAGCAAAAGTTATGAGTTCTTTCAAGTGGACACTTAGCGAAGGTATGTCCAATGTCTTTGCAATTCCAACATATTATGATGCTATTTCTACGCTCGAATGAGTTAACATGTTGCCCGCTATCATCTTTTCCATTGTCGGATACGGAATCATCGCTTTCACTACACCTCATATTTTCCTTTGGAATTTTATGTTGGTCCTGGGAAGTCGGTCTCGCTATTTCTTCCACTGCGCGGGCACGTTTATTACGAGGTTCGATCAGTTTCCGCGGATCGGTACCCGATGTTGACCATAGTTTTTTGTAGTTAGAACAAAGCTGGCGTAGTTCTTCGATGTCCTCGAAATCCTGGTTCTGGGTAGCACTTTTTAGTGCCGGATTCATGTCTAGAAAGTCTACAGTTCGAAATCTCAATTTCCAGAATAAAATCGTTGAACGATCCTCTGGATTCCTGCATTCTACCTCGAATATATCGCCGCTGAATCGCTCCAATAGTGCTGACTTTAGTTGACGCCAAGATGCATTTTATTCTTCCTGATAAACACATAATACCATTTTTCTGCGACACCGGATACAAAATTTCGCATTAGAGTAACTAATTCTCGTTTAGGTACATCGTCTTGATGCGCATGTTCCTCCATCCGCATAATAAAGTCCCCCCGACTATTGTCGTTGACTGTAAAGGAAAGCTTCTAATTGGTGGGATCAGATCCTCGTTTATAATAACGTTTCGAAGGCTTTTGTTTATTTCGCCGATGATTTACTGGTGACTGATTGTCCACTGAAGAATCCGAATCGATTCCATCTTCGCTTCTGATGTTACTATTTCGGCTATGATGATCAGATGTTCTTGATTTGGAGTGTCGTGTCGGGAGGTTTTGCCAATGATGCCTCTTTCAGAAATGTTGATGTAATTTCTTCTATTTTCTTAGAAAATCTACTCTCAAAAGTTGCGTCGAAGTCAGAATTCTCCCACTCCCGGTCAGTACCGAGTTCATTACTTCTGTTAGATCTAGCAAGCCCTGCATCTTTGGATGTGGAAGCTTGATTTGCATATATTAATCAAGGACACATCAACCACCTACTACTTATATTCGCGTTGAGTGTTTGTGTTTATTGGCCTAATTATCGTGAATGAACACCGTCAGGATGCTGCCATGTTAAGTATCAAATGGGTGACGTATTTTGTAATGTTTTTTTTTGTTGTTTTTCTTGTAATTATTATTAGTATCTCATTTTTTTTTAAATAATACTAATGTACATGCACGGTTCGCGAGATATTCTTCATTGATACGCTTAGATATAAACATGTGGTAACAGGGCTAAGCTAAATATGGGATGACCTTGGTGGATATTTGCGTTATGACGAACCAAAATTAATGCGTGGGCACAATAGTTAAAAAATATTTTTTTTTGTTTTTGTAATAAATGGCATCCGATGTTATGCTGTGCGGAAAATACCCCTCCCTAGCCACTGATATTTAATCTCGGTATACAGTGTGCCATGTGGCGTCGGATAGACCCAAGCCAACCGTTACAACTAGACATTTTTTTTTTAAACTGTACCTTCTGTAGACAAATTGTCTCAATAATATTTAAATATATAAAAATTTGAATATCAATAACATTTCGGTTGAAATAATTTTTATCGACAGTCGATACAACGTTCAACAATTTTACAATTCACCACCATCACCATACTAAAATATCATTATCACGATACGATATCAGTTTATAACATACAATATAGCAATAATATGCCATAAAGTTTTGCCACAAAAAAAATCTCCCATAACAATCAACACTATTATTTATACGTTATATATACGGTAAAGGGAATGAAATTGGTGGAGAAAAAGTACCGCACATATTCAAATAAAGTTTTTTTTTACGACTCAGAACTCATAACAACCCTAGAATTTTGTGTTCTTGTATAATAACCAATATTTGCTAATCGATATCGAATAATATACATTCGAAATACGAACAAAACTACACAGTATGTATCAATCCCACGGGGCAATATACTTACATATATTGCCAACATAAAAAAATAAAATAATAACAATAAGAACATTATATAGGGAGTATATAAATAAGAAAAAGGCATCGCTTCGAGAAAAACTATGGAAAATGAATTATTGGTTCGTGATTCAAATCGATTTTTTACTCTCTGTCTTGTTTCTTATCTATATAAATATTGAACAATTTTCATGTTTTAATTTTGTGTTTGTTGTTGTTATACACTGATATGATACCTAAATATTAGATCTCAGGAGATTTCCTATATACACGATTTATAAGATTATTATTGAACACTTACAAAACAAATGATAGCATGCAAAATACAAAATTAATGATTCATTGAATAAACGAATTCTTCCAGGACCCGAGAAATAATGATTTGTAGAAGCAACGCACACGAAGTATTTAATTTATAAAGAACGGACAAAAGATTTTCCAAACAAATCATTAAGATGTAGATACTTGAACATACATGTCCATGTCCAAATATTTGCATGCCACTCCTTTTTTATTGCCTTCGTTTGTCCCGTTCAAACAATTAACAATAATTTTTCCAGATCAACGTTTTATTTGTGTTCTACCTTTTAGAAATTAAACTAGTTAAGTATAATAAGCAAGAACAAAACTAAACAGAACATCCAATATCTGTTAAATTGTTTGGGTCTGTTTGCTTATCCGATCGTTCATACGGGTTTTTTGTTATTTTTTATTAAAATAATTGTTTTGAACAAACGAGCTTATCCTAAACAAATATATGCGACCCGAAAAATCATTTGTTTATAGAGACTTGAACGATAAATGGATGTGTGAAAATTAGACGGAAAATGGTAATTTTAGTGACAAAAAATAAAATTTAGAATATTGCAGACATTTATAATTTTCCCGATTGTAAAATGTAAAGGGTATTGTTGGTATTGTATATTTTCTAATCCCGATCAAAATTGTAAAATAACATAATACGTAGTTAACATTTCCTCTAAAAATAAGTAAAATAATCCGCATTTTCTATGGTCAAATAAAGTTGCTAAAAAAATAATATTTTGAACAAATTATTTTATAAATAGATGTAACTCAAATCTAATAACGATATAAATTATTCGCATTAAACGCCGAGAAAACACGACTATATTCCGTCACCACCTATTTGGACGACAGTCGAATAAGTATTAGAGGATTGGCTAGAAATAGGACGAGCTAGGAATGCAATGCATGCACCAAATATGCCTTTTTTAATTCTCCATCAACTCCATAAGCAGTCGGTAATCAGCCTCATTTTTCTTAACTCTTTCTCTATATTTGTGGTCTTATTGCATTTTCAAAATGTAATAACGCCATAAACATGATGCACTTTATTAATAGGCCATTATGGTCTTAACGCACTTTTAAAATTTGGCCGCCTGAAGTTTTCTAGAATAGAGAAATACATATAAATTTTAAAATTCACCCAGATAAGGCCACTGTTCTTCAAAATGACTGCCCCACTAAAACCAATGCTTTTTCAGAACTTATACAATTCTTCCTATTTCAATTCAATTTATAATTATTCCTCATAGTAAAATAGAGAATTCCTCAAAGGTGCTTAGAATTGAATCTCTTTTGCAAGCATGACATAGCATGTCTATAGTATTGGTACTTGATGAAGAACAAACACTACCATTGCAAAAAATCAAATAACTCATTTTCAACAAATTCTACTTAATTATTGAAAATATATAATTATAATATTACTAGATATAAAATCGTATATTACTAAGTTATTTAAAGCTTAAATGGAATTTTAAAATAAACTGTTTGTGAATAATGAAATAATCCAATAAACAAAATCTAATTGGAATGCAATTTGATAAAATGCATGTAGTAACGCTATTCCCCAATTGGTGCGCTTAATGTAAAAGGAAAACCGAAGTAAAATATGTTTTTTCTCACTTTCCGAAGTTTCCGTCTGGCGAAAAAGCAATTATTTTTCAATTTCCTTTTTATTGTTTATGATGAAATTTGTGTTTCTTTTAATTTTTAATAATAATAATTTTTATTTTCTTATTAGAATAAAATTGTCTCGCAGACACAAGCTATAAGTAATGAACTTTAGTACAAGAAAAATTGTATGATATTAACTAGAGAAATAGCGCCATCTTAGTTGTTTTATTTTAACTAACCCACTTCCTTAGAAGTCAATGAATAAAATTTTAAATACTGAATTGTCTATGCTTGACGTTTGCTTATTTCATGTCTATTGTATTTGAATGGCTTTATAATTAATATAACAAAATGAGATGGCGCTGTTTCTCTAGTTAATACAATTTTTCTTGTACTAAAGTTCATTACTTATAGCTTGTGTCTGCGAGACAATTTTATTCTAATAAGAAAATAAAAATTATTATTATTAAAAATTAAAAGAAACACAAATTTCATCATAAACAATAAAAAGGAAATTGGAAAAAAATTTCTTTTTCGCCAGAGGTATCATTTATCTCCAGGAGAATAAATGATTCTGGAAACTTTATATACCGATTGAAATTTTAACTGAAACTGATGACTGAAATGGGCCTTGGCATTATATGCCAGAGATTTGAATTCACTTTTCGATAGCACACGCAGTAGCTGACAAACTACTACGCCTATCGAGCCCAAAAACTACCCCCTATCCAGGCACTGGCGGATTTAACGGCGGGCGCCCGGGGCCCCGACTTCTGGGGGGCCCCGCAAAATTCCAACTTTCCAGTTTTTCTAATGGCTTCTTTAATACTGTTTTCAATATTAAAAGTATTTGACACGTCATAACGAAACAAAGTTAAGACCTCCTTCTTAGCTAGATATTTCATCAAATTTTCAATCTAGAAATTTTAAATACGTGTAATTTGTACTTATAATTAGGGTACGCAATGTATTTTCTTCGATGGAGAAAAAATAGTACGTGCGTTATTCGGATTGAAAGTGGCTTTGTTTTTTGACACGCATTCTTTGCACTTGCTCGGCTACGCTGCGTTTCGCCCCGCATGCAAATATAAAGTGCTTTTCATACCGGCTGCGTTGACTTTGGATTTTAAAAATGTAAAGTCGTTTTGTAACTTTAAAGTTTTGTAATTTTGTTTTAACAGTGATTGATTAACAGTGTCACTTTTTATAGAAATGTTTTCAAACTGTTATGAAACAAATTATTTTTAAGTGATAATTATTAAAAATTAAACGTAAATTTATTGAAGTCCGAAGTCAACGCAGCCGGTATGAAAAGCACTTAATTGCTACTTTTTTCAGTTTTAGCTGCGTTTTTCTATTATATTGCTGCTTGAGATCGCGGTAAATACAGGGAAAAATACTGGTAAATTTTTGCTGTTTTTTTTAGTACAGGGCCCTGATTCTCTAAAAAATAAGATAACGGGTAAACGTGTAAACTTGCAAAAAGCAAAGCCTACTTTAATGAATTCGCAATTTTTCGATTTGATTACTATTTCAAATATAAAATCGAAAAATTGCAAACTAATAAAAGAAAGCTTTGCTTTTTATGAGTTTACACATTTACCCATTATCTTATTTTTTAGAGAATCAGGGTGCAGATATTTATACCTCAATAATTGTCAATAATATGAAAATCAATTTTTGTTGGAATCTGATACAAATATATCGGAGTCCAAGGATTGGAAAGAATTTCCCATTATGAAATGTGCGGACATCATTGCTCTATCAATGAAAGAGTTGAAGGCGTCCACACTCAATGCGTGCTGGAAAGCCTTATGACTCGCTGCGGTTCTCGAAGCAAATCTCATACCACCCATTTAAAATGAACTACAATATCAAATTTTAGAATTAATGGAATAATTAACATCCTCCCTGCCGGTGCACCACCAGTACGCCACGATGAAAAACACTCCCAGTTGCCAGTGCACCACCGGTATGTCGCAACAATAATACAACAAGCGGCCAGTGGTATATCACACTTTTGGTTACCACGGTGTTTTGGTGGAATGTTTTCACCGTGTTATTATACGAGTTACTTACGGGTTACCTGTATTTACAAATTATTTTCATTGTATTTCCTTTGTGTCTTCTTTGCTTCGTGAATTGTTGTGTCTTCTTCTTTTATACAATCAAAATAAAGAATTTTTGTCAAGATTTTTTGACATTTGAAAAATAAATAGAAATGAACTACTAGATGTGTACTAAAAAAATTTCCCTCTACCATCAGTGGCACTATTCTGGTTTTCCCGGGGAATTGGGAATTGCGAAATAATTTATTGTGACTTGTTTTAGTGTATTTTGGTATCATTTTTTCCAAAGCATACTGTGGCGATTGGTATTTTATTCAAATTTTGGGAAAAAATAATTCCATTTCAAAGCAATTTTGTTGTTTATTTTCCCCTAAAAATTTTGTTGGGAATTACACAGTAGGCAGTACTGTGAAAATGGAATTATTTTTTCCCAAAATTTGAACAAAATAACAATCGCCACAGTATGCTTTGGAAAAAATGATACCAAAATACACTAAAACAAGTCACAATAAATTATTTCGCAATTCCCAATTCCCCGGGAAAACCAGAATAGTGCCACAGTTCATAATTTAATTTCAAATTTCAGGAACTCTGTTGTGTCCTACATAAAATCATAGAATTGTTGCGAACTCGCAAATATAAATTTTATTAAAAATAATTATTTAAGTCAATGAATTATTTTATGTAGTTTAACATTAAATCTATCACATTTAATGATTAAATATTCAAATAATTTCAATTGGACTGTAAAAATCGAAAAAAAACAATGTGTGTAGCCTCTACGCGCGACAGAAGTGAAACTTTTTAAGCTGTAAATTTGTAATTACTACAATTTATCGTTCAATGGTCCGACTGGCATATATAGTAAAATGTGTAGCTTTTCCGCAGCAAGAATTGAAGAAATAGTCAATTGATCCTTATAGTGTTATAGTAGTATTATACAAAGTAAGAGTAGATATATCCAAATTAGATAATTGCACATTCTACATTATCTAGTTATTTTTCTCATTCTACCTATAGAGGCACGATAAACGGAATAAAATCAATATTATTTACTAATACTGATATTAAAGCGACAGTTTAGCTTGAAAACGCAAGCGAATTTGTGATGGTGTATTGTTCGGTTTATATTTTAAAGTGAATTTTGCTTAAGACAAACATTTTCTTCAAGAGAAATTCAGAATACTAAATAATTTACCTAAAGTAATGCAACCAGCTATTGATGCATAGGTGCAGTTTTCTTATGTCATTTGGAACTATTGCAGAGTATAATTTCCATGTCTCATTTTGTAGCTAGCATAAACCAATTGTTTCATTTTTGAATTGCCCGAGAAAAAGAAATATATTTTGTATTTAGTTTAAAAGTATTAAATTTAATCTTAATTTGCCAACTCTATTGTATGATCCTTTAAATATCTATACAAATTTAAGTCTTATACAATTCACTTCTCTATTTATTGTAAATTTACAATAAGTTATTTAATATAATAACCGCCTCCATTTAAATAGTACAAAAACATTAAGTTTGAGATATTTGTGTACAAGCAAATTATGTACAAACACAATTTTTATACTTGTTTTATATAAAATACTTGTAAATTGCAATCAATACCTCAATATACTATAAATCTAGGAGGCATTGATTCGACTGTTCGTAGATGTTGTTTTTGTGTTGCTTGCAAATTCATTCAATTTCGTTTCAATATTCTTTTGTTTTTTTCGAATCATACCCTGCCTAAAAAAATTTCAATTCAAAAATAAAAGAAATACTGTCGCTTTTTTCGTTTCATATCGCTTCTTCATTTTTTGCTTGTAATTTTTGTTTTGTTTCATCGATTTTAAAAATCACCCCGGTACTAAAGAAGTTTCACTTCAAAAAGTTTATCGCGATCTCCAGCAGCAATCTATAGAACAACGCAGCTATTGTTACAAAAATACGACTTTTTAAAATCGTAGTAGGTTGTGAAACGGAATATTTTTCATAACTAGTTAGAAAATGGGGAATATTTCATAGCTAGCTAGTGAGGAAATATTCATTTCAATACCAGTTTGTGCCTACTGGATTTCCAAAATATTTTAAAATTCATTTGGAATTTAACCATCCAAAGACTTTCTCAAAATTCAATAATTTACTGTTTGTAATAAAACTAGCTATACGGAGCGCTTCGCTTCACTCGTTTCGCAAATATCCCACTCGTTACACAAAATGAGGAATTTCCTAACTGTGCTCTTCTTTCTTTTATGAGTTGCAATTTTTTGATATTATTTTAATGGTAATCCTCTCGAAAAATTTCAAAGTCATAAAAGTAAGCTTTTCCTTTTACAAGTTTTCACGTTTACACATCGCACAAGACTTAGAAAAGTGACACAACTCAAAAAATGAGTTTTTGAGATAATTCGTCAGAAAGATGCGCAATGATCGATTTCATAACCTGACATAGTGGCGTTTTCATATTTATTTTACAAAGCGAGCGACGGCTTGATTTTCTGATCTTCTTTTTTTGACGCCCATGGGCAATATCCTATGATAGTAGTTAAAATCGAAATTAGAATTTTTTCTTTTGCTCTCTTGAAAAATTTGAAATGTTCAGTTGTGTCACTATTATTTGTCACGTGCGACCTTATTTTTTAGAGAATCAACACCCAAGATGCTTAAATACGTGAACCTGTATTTTTATTTTCCTGCCCCTCTCTATTTTTTTAAGAGGCCTAATTTTTTCTTCTGCGCCCGGGGCCCCAACCGACCTTAATGCGCCACTGTATCCAGGGGAATAAATGATTCTGGAAACTTTTTATACCAATTGAGATTTTGACTTGAACTGATAAATGGGCCCTGACGAATAACTTAATTTTGACCAGTGCGCTTTCGACTAAAAGTTTTAACGGATTCCGTTAACATATGATGTAGATGACTTAATTCTTAATGAACCAAGTCCAAAAACTTCCCTCTACTCTAAGGAATACATATATTAATCTTGAAGTTTACATCGTGATTTCGATTGAAATTGTTAATTGGCCACTAACACCCCTTGCCGGTGGCTTGAAATCAGGTTCCGATGGTACACGAGGTAGATGACTAAATTCCCAATACAGCCAGCCTAGAATTTACCCTCTAGCCCGTAATAAAACGAAATCTAGATTTATGTTTCTTTAGTGGAATTTGGTTTTTAATGCAGTATAGTTAGATTCCAATTGGAACCAAATAATATTGAACTAAAACTATTTGCTACTTTTTTGTTTTGTAACTTTGGTTTCTAGTTTTAGAACTTCGATGTTTGGTTGAAAAAGCTTAACTGGTAGCAGAAAAGTATAATTACTTAAATAAATTTAATAAGTTTAATATTCATAATAATTTTTTTGTATGATTGAGATTAAACAATTCAGTTTGTTAGATTACACCGTTTTATAGTAATATAGAATACTAAATATCGCAATTTTAAATTAAATTAGTTTTATGTATTGCATTAATAACAATTTATTTGAACAAAAATTATTTTGCATTGATTTTAATCGTTTTTTATAAAAAAAATCGAAATTTAATAAAATTATATTTATATGGGTTCATAACAGTGTACAATACGCACTAACACATGCAAAATTAAATAGAATCCAATATGATATGGTTTTTTCCAATAGGATTTGTATACGTATTATTGTGGAATAAAGTGTGGAAAACTTCACATCTATGTTACTTGCCCATTTTCTTAAATTAAAACCTCCTGCTTTCAGCAGTTGTATGAGCTGTGACTGGGCTTCTAGTGTTTCTTCTTGTTTCAGCCGCCTGTGCGATTTGTGAAAAAAATCCTCATACTCAATCTCTGATTTTGTGAGAATGCGTGGGGGATGCAACTCTTCTAATTTGAAATTATTTTAGTTGTTCATTTATCTTAGTTGATGAAACGTGCGAGTTATATTTTATCTCTGTCGTCTTGCTGGGTGTTGATGTTCTTCCTGAGATGACCCATCCAAATTCTGTAAGCTGCGCTGCTGGTTCGTTTTTATTTCCTTTTATGAACTGCGGTTTGATGATCTGAGTGTAATAGTCTGCACCCGATAGTATCGGTGCTGGAATGTTGTTGTTCGGATCGGTCAATAGCAGCTCGTTCAAATGATTCCACTCTTTAAATTTAAATGGCGTTTCTGGCAGATATTTGTGTGCTGGTTGTTGTTGATTTCACTGATTTCAAGTTTCTTATGTACGGCCTGATGTAACCTAGCAGTAGAATCTTCAGTAAGGCTGCTAATCTCAGAATAGTAGTTATGTTTAAAATATTCCTGATTTCCTAGATCCTCTTGTGTTGTTTCTAGGAGAATCGCTTCGTGCAGCTCATCAATTTTCTTTATCGCTTTATTTATATGGCTACAGACCTTTTTGTGTATATGCCTGGTCCTAGTGGACAGATACCTAAACCTATTTATGTAGCTGATAGAATTTTTGTTTAAGAAATTCGGGTTCTTTCTGTCTTGAATTAAGCCGTTTGACTGCGACATGACGCTCTACAAGTGCCCTATTTTTATTAACTGCTTTCTAAGCAGCTTTTTGTTTGGATCATGGTTTCATCTTGTACTGTCGGGATTATTAATTTGGATGTGATCTTTTTTGATGCCGTTGTTGTGCTGGCTGAATTACTATCCAAATTATTCAGCTCTGACCGCTTAATTGTTGCTGATACTGTGGGCGCTGGTTGTGTTGTGAAGCATCTCTTGCTGTTGGAGTTGTTGCAGTTGCTTCTATCTTTAGGTTGATATCAGCTGTAATGTTTTCACAAGCACGTTGTATATGCTTACGTTCTTTTAGGTACGGCAAATCGTTTATGCCAGCGCAGCTTAATTATTTCTGGTCGTTTGTTTTATATTTGTTGTACCGATCGGCGACTTCTTCTTTCTTTTTTTCCAGGTGAGCATTTGTTTTTCTGGCAGCTGGATCTTTTTTAATGTTTGTGATTAGTTTCTGGATCTGTTCTCCCAGATCGTTTTGTTCTTTCAGCAAATTTTCCATTTCTGTTTTTTTGTTGTTGTAGATCGTTGACTTTTATCTTACCGTAGTTCTTTTTTCACGAAGGACCAATGTTTGACATGCTTGCATGTACAATTTAAATTGCTTTTTTCTTTCACTTAAACAGCGATTATAAGTTCTTGCATAGGGTAGTGTGATGTATGAAAAGGCGCACAGAAAATGTATTTTGCCTTAAAGTTGTTTGCAATTACATATTATAATTGAAATCTAGATTCGAGAAAGAGAAGAGAACAATAAGGTTGATTGCCAATTAGTTATGTTTCGCTCAACAAATTGATGGGGAAATACTCCTAAAAAACATATTTACTTCGGTCTAAAAAGACCAAAATATTGAAATCCTGTCAAAAATGACGAAAACTTTGGTTGGTTCAAAACCACTTTTCTCGACGTTTTGAAAGTCCCTGAGTCTGAAAATGCATAAAAAAAATATATTCGTCCGTCCGTCTGTCTGCATGTCTGGATGTCTGGGTGTCTGGATGTCTGGACTCATGGTATTTCGAGAACGACTTGTCCAAATTGGATTTTTTTTCGCCAATCTGTTTCTATGATCAATGCGAAGATTTGAAAAGCTTTTGGAGACTGTACGTCAAGGGGGTGGGGTACCTGCCATACGAATTGACCCAAAATACCTGCTTTTATAAATATTTACGATTTTTTTATATATGCTGGTTTGATTATTGAATTGGGCATTGAATTTGGAATTGATTAGAAGGTTTAGTTAGGGATCAATTTGCGGGTTGAGTTGTAGTTGAGTTAGAGTTGAGTTGGGGTTGCATTAGGATGTAGTGAGTATATAACAAATTATTTATATGATGGAACTTGCCTATTTATCAACCGATTATTATGAAATTTGACATGTGTGTTGGAAATAGGAATCTACACGATTTTTGGATAAAGTTCTGGAATATGGCGAAGTATGATGGAACTTGCCTATTTTTCAACCACTTAAGATGAAATTCGACATGTGCGTTGGAAATGAGATTCTAAAATGATTTTTGGATGAAGTTCTGGAATATGGCCAAGTATGATGGAAAATGCCCATTTCTCAACCTATTATGATGAAATTCGACGTGTGTGTTGGAAATGGGATTCTAAAATAATGTTTGGTTAAAGTTCTGGAATATGGTCAGTTACATGGTTAGAAATATCAGTATAATTTTGTATACTACTTTCGATATAAACTTCTAGAATACGATTTTTCGTGTTATATTGGATGCCCGTATCCCGATTACTGAAGCTTTTGACCTGTTTGGCTGTTGTTGTATGTTGGTTAAAATAGAAATCAGTACTGTCAAAACTGTCATACCAACTTTATGATACAGGTGACAGGTGAATGCTATCCCCATTTAAAACACCAAAGACCGAAATTCTGATCACCTAGTGAGGTTTCAGCCCTTTATATTTTTGATTTGCGTTTCTATTTTGTATTATAAAATCTGAATTTAACTATGCATACCATGCATGCATTGCATTCACGGACCAGCCACCTCAGCTTTTGGTTTTTAAATGTACGATAAACCATTTTCTTTGAGTACTCAAAAAATACTGTAATTGCTTTCTTTTTGCATTTCATTTGTAATATTTCCATACTATTAGCATAGACAATCATAATAGATCTCTCATTTGACTAAAAACAGAAAATAAAAACAAAAATTTTCCATTCAAATATTATCGGTGTATTGCATATACATATTATATTTGCAACGCATTCTAAAATCATTGCCTTATAAAATACACAACACAACGATACATTGGAATTATCAGAAGTTTTTGTTTTTTTCCTTTAGCTACTATGAAATGAGAAATCTAGTATGAATGTCTATGCTATTAGCTTCCTCATTTCTGGTGGAACTGATCTTGCTTTTGTGCATTTTGCAACTAAATAATATTCCTCTATTATCGATATTATTAAATATAAAAAATTAAATTTTCTTTATTGCATTTTGAACAATTATTAACAATGCTTTATGCAACTAATCAAATTTAATAACTCTCGATCAAGACATTATTCAGAAATATAAAACAGTTGGAGCCAACAAAAATATAACAAAACAAAATTGAAAACAGAAGACGGTAAAATTAAATGCCTATTGCGTTTTAAACTGTTGTTGAAAGTATTTAGTTTGTCATTGGGCGCATCCAGCGCTTTGAGGCCTCATATAAAAATTGGTGATATATTACGTAAAATGTGAGAGACGTATACTTGATTTTTAATAAGGCCTCACTTAGCTGGATGCGAACATTGTTTCTAATTTTGTGGTAACCGCAAAATTTGTATTTATGTGTAAAGAAATAGTTATTTTTATATCAAGAGTGCAAAATGGCGATTTGTCAGCATCCTTTCAAGCACGACAAAGTACTTTGCGGTCATGTTACATACGTTACTTTTCCTACAGACCATTAATATATTTTCCTTTAAACAGACGTTTTAGGCATAAATGTTACGCTTCGCAAATTAAAAAGGAAGTTTTGCTTTCGAAAATGAAAGCTTACTTATGCTGTGTGCCTCATGTCGATATTTTCGACTAAATTTATGCTATTAACCACCAGACGGCTAGCGAAAAGTCTCTTCGCGATTATGCTTTTGGTTTTAGTTGTCATTTTTATTGAGAGAGTGCTTGGATAACCTACTTTTCATTATCAACAATTTTAATTAGTGCCACAAGTTGGAACCGATTAATGGTTTATATGATAAGAGTTTTTATCGTATTTGAATTTGACGGATTTTGTTCAGTCTATTTTTCAGACAATATTGTCTTACTGTCAGTGCGTGATCGTGTCTTGAAATGGTGCTATACATAGTATAACGGCCAGCAAATGAAAATTTTTAGGGTGAATAAACTTACCAGATTTATGCAAATAATATTCCAGTGAGCTCTCTGTGGTTGTGTTCTGAATCAAGAATACAACCTTATGATGGTTAATCGAAACTACTTCTCAAATGAATGAAGCTTGTTCCGAATTAAAATAAATGTTTTTTGAATTGATTGAAACCTTTTCCGATATAAATGAAACCAAATTAAATAAGTTTAACTCAAGTAAGTACATAAATCACTAAAATTTGTTTTATTATTTGTTAAATAAAACACACAATAATTAATTTATTAAAACTAAGATGAGATTTGAGTAGTCTGTGTTGCTGTGGTTCTTTCAACCCTACCTTTGATCTCGCCCTCTAAATTAGATTCCCGCATGATGCGCAATAAATTGATGGCCATTGATATTTGAGATAGTTTTTTCTATGGTCCTTAGGATCGGATAAAACGAAGGAAGAAACATTTAAGTAGGCTTGCGCTGCTTAGGGAAACTCCTTTACTTGGATAATTTTATGACAAAATAAACAGATAAATATTTATCATAAAATAATATTGAATGGCACGTTAAGCACCTACAAATTCTGCGTATTCAGTCAGGAGCTCATAAAGAAGTTTATGACAGACTATACCCGAACTGTGTGAGTGTGAGTGACGTTACTTTAATGTTAGTTTAGGTTCGAGTGTATTTTGGTTTATTATTTCGTTTTTAACTATATTTTAAATTAAAATGTTTAATTTTCAATCGATTCATTTTTGGACACTCAAGAAAATTAAAATTCAGTTCAGGTAGCAACTGAACGACAATTTTAAGGGACAAATCCGATTCTCTCAGTTTATGTTCATTTCGATAAGGCAATTACTACATAGTAACCCTAAGAAATAACAAACAATCGAAATAATTTTCGCCTTTAATTTGCTGGCGATATTTTTCAGACGCATAAATGGTAAAAGGTATCGTGTTTGGCGATCCGAAATTATTGAAATCGTATAAGAATTGTTTTGCGATGGAAATTAGATAAGGGCAGGTGAATGATTTTTTTGAAGCTGCACAAAACCAAAGAAGTTTCTTCTTCCGCAACCGTACTCTCTACTTTTGTAGGTTCAATTATTTTTTTTCCCTATTTAAAACTATTTTAATTATTTAACCGTTAATTGGCAAAGAGTTATTTTAGTCTTGTAAAAGTATATCCGATAGGACACGGCCTTTGCAAATTACGTCGAAGGGCATGCAAGAAACTTATTAAGAACTAAGAAAAACCCGAATCTAGAAGGCGTAATCAAATATAGAATTGAAACAGTCACAGCATCAGATTGGGCCAATTTCATCTTAGACACAAAGATGGCAGTCCCTGATGTTACAAGATAACCAGTATGTTTTTTATTTAACTACTGTTATATTTTATAAATTTTAGTGATACAATTTTTGCTTTTAAATTTATTTAATTTGGAAAAAGTTGCATCCACTTGAATGTAGTTTCTTTCTTTCCGTAAAAGGGTTTACTCAATTCTGAATATTTTTCATTTATTTTAGAAATTTCCACTTAAATTGAAGAAGGTTTCGTTTAATCCGATATTTTTCAAAAATTATCAAAATTAATCAAATTATTCAAGAAAATTAAAATGGTTGTCATATTTAATTAAAGTTTATAATATATTTTTGTACATATGATTTGAATTTTAACTTTCTGTTAGGAATTATATGATAAGTCATTGGAGAAACTTTTGGGTCGAACAGAGAGACCATCTTTAGTTAACCAACGCTAAATATTCTGCCCGGTTTTGTTGAACTTATCAACGACTTTGCAAGTCTTTAGAATTTTCTTATAGCGCCAATAAATTAATTTAATATTTTATAGATAATTTTGTGTACGAATTATTGAGAAATTCCAAAAAAAAACAAATTAACATGGTACATCAACTTGGGCGCGAGCCAAAATTAAAAGGAACGAAAACTCAAGCAGTATTCCTAATTATTTCCGTCAAATAGTAATAACATTCAGTTGACGTTCCAAAAGTCGGAATTTGGAATAATCAAAAGTCAAGCACAGCTTGTCAACAATTTGCCAATGATGCTTAACTGCTTCGAAGCGAGTGCTTTGGTCGATTGGAAAGCACTATTGTGATAATCAAAGACGAAGTTCTTGTTAAAACAACAAACACGTTATAAAATAATTCAGTGGAATATTTAAACGACTACCTCTTCAAAGGTCTTATTAAATTGTTAAAAATTCTAAAATTCCATAAAATGTGTCTGCAAAGTTTATTTGAGCAGAAATTTTATATTTCATAGCCATTTTGAGGCGATAGTCGACCAGGGCGCCATTGCACCAACTACTTATCGCTTATTACTTATCAACTTATCATAAGTTAGTTTTTTGATAATGATAGGTGATAAGTGTTTCACCAAAAATAAAAAAATCTCACTCACTTATCAATTTAAAAACTAATAAAATTTTGATAATGATAAGTGATAAGCATTGCACATCAGAATGTCTATAGACAAATTTTCAAATTTTTATGATAAGTTGTAATGATCCATGATTAGGATGGAACTTGGCTATTTATCAACCGATTAGGATGAAACTCGATAGGTACAATGAAAATGGAATTCTAAAATGATTTGTAGGTTAAGGACTGGATTATGGTAAAGTTCCTTCCTAATGGGCCATATTCCAGAACTTAATCTAAAAATCATTTTAGAAACCCGTTTCCATCCTAATTGGCCATATACCAGTACTTCCTCTCAAATTCGTTTAATAATCCCATTTCCATTGGAAATGCCGAATTTCTTCAATATCGGATAGGAAATGGCCAAGTTCCTTCCTAATTGGCCATATTCCAGAACTATGTATATCTATAAAACATTTTAGAAACCCATTTCAAATTTCATAATAATCGGTCAAGAAACAGGTAAGTTCCACTTTACTTGGCGACATTCCAGAACTTCATCCAAAAATCATCTTAGAATCCCATTTCTATCGCCCATGTCAAATTTCATATTAATCGTGTATCACAATCATAGTTACATAGTAATAAAAATTGCACAAAAGTTCTCATCTTCAAGATTCAAGACAAAGAAATACTGTTGAAACAATGTCAGTGAAAAATATGGCCGACTACTGCCTCAAAATGGCTTGCTCTTTCTCTAAAATACAAACAAAACTAAATTGTTGTTTAATTTTTGTCTAATCATACAAACAGATCAAACCATTGATCAGGAATAAAATCGGTTAAGCGTTATACCAATGACTTTAGCCCAGCTTTATCATAAGCCAAACAGGAAGATTATTAGGATAAAAGTTCAAAGATGAACATCGGCATTTAAAAATAAAAATATCTTTATTAATAAAATAGAAAACCAAAAAAAATTGTAACTGTACTCAATCTTTTTTGGAAAATGAAGAAAATATCTATTATCTTACAACTTACCACAATTTGCGTCTAACATCTCTCTACTTCTATCGAATTGACCTAAATAAATTCTTTCTTCTTTATGTAATTTTCCAAAAATATCAAAATTCTTATAACTTCATAGAAATATAACGAAACATTTCAACCTCTACCGATATCCTTATAAATGTATATGAAAAAGGATACCCAAAGCTTTTGTGTGCAATTCCATCAAAGTTTTTGGATTGTTTAATGTTTACTGATATAGGACAAAAATCAACAACAAAACCAATCAGTACACCCAGATCAAAAATTGTAACGATTGTTTGACGACATCTATTGTATCGCTTATGTAAGAGGGTAGGTATATGACATACATACAACAAAAATAAAATCACAGATAACAAGAATTTATGCTGCGATGCGAGTTCGATGAAATCGCGCGTCACTAATAAAAACCGACGACGGTATAACAACAACAAATTTATACATGTATACACGTAAAGGATACAATCAAATTATTATGACTTTCTTCACTTCCTGTATGAATTCCTTGTATTACTTTTGTATAGCTGTCTGTGACTCTATTTCCAAATTTTTATTATTATTCCGTTAGCTGTTGTTATTTTTGGTAGGATATCTTTTGTTGTACTGTTTTTTCCTTTTCCTTTCCGCAGTTTTAAATAAAGCTCACACACACATAAACAAATTTATATGTATTTAGATTTTTTTGTCGTTGTCGTTCAACGATGAGATGAGAAATCATTTCACCTTTTGTAGAAAATTTAATATTTTTCCGCTTTTTCAACGACTTCTTCGGGATTTTTTTCCTCTGTTTAAGGTAACTCCGCATCATGTACTATTACACTCAATGGTACATGAACATATTTTCCATTATTCATATGTTACAATCCGTTTTCTTTAATGTTCGATTTTTTTTATTTCTGGAGAAATATACGTTATGTATTTATGTACAAACGAAAGCTCTTTTTTAGATCATTGTTGCATTGTACATAGATGTATTCAAGATGAGGAAGATGATTTTGAGCGTCATCGAAATAATGATATTTCCAAGTGAAATATTCTCATTTTGATTCAATTAAAATGCAAAAGCAACAAATGTTCTTCCGGTTTAGTGTTCCGGATTTTTTTAATTTTGAAAAATTACCCGAAGCAATATAGTTTTTATTGCAGTAATTTTGCGATTCGATTTTATCTTTGCTTACGTATTTTTGTATCGTTTAGATGTATAGCGATAGGTGTGCATTTGTAACTCTGTGCAAGCACGTAAAATTAATACGTGATGTTTTTCAAAAATATAGAGATTATTTAACAATAATTGAAGAAGGTTGATACAGGTTAGGCAACTTTTGTCACATACCGATGTATCAGGCTAAATTAAAGAGAAGCTATTGAAAATGGCAGTGCAAATAAATATTTAATTTTTAATATTTTTTTATTTATTTATTTATATACTTAGATAAATTAAATCGGAAAAATTTGTTCTGTGGTCACAAGACGTAACAGCTTATGTCAAAGTTCAAAAATAATTTCATTTTTCACAATGCATTACCAGTTTTGTCAAATTTAGTTGAGATAGAAAACGTTGAATATAGAAAATAATTTTGGTCTTAAATCGATTTAAGCAATTATATATTATGGTCACATATTCGGTACCGCGTTACTGCTCATTTTATTTTCGAGTTGAAATATGATCCATTTACATTGGGTCAATTGGCTGATTGTTTTACGATTTCCCGGAGATGACTGGGCCTCATTGAACAACCTGTTACACACAACATAAAGGATTGGTTTAGTTAGTAATGATAGAATTTGATCTAAGTAAGATAGAAATTGACCTCAGTTAGATAGCTAAGTAATAGCCAATAGTTAGTAACACAATCACAATACATTTGTAATCTACATTTATGATTTATGAAAAAAAACTGCGTTCTGAAATTATATTTATTAGTTTGCTGAATCAGATTTCTGGAGTACTTCTGAAAATTGCAATTATAATTAATTAAATCTTACTTACAGCTTACAAAATAGTGGGTCAGTGGTTGATTGATTGTACTCCGTACACCCTTTACACATAACAAAACCGAAGGAAAGGAAAGGTATGTTAGTAATAAAGAATCAATCCGGCTCCAGACACCTAAGTAGTTGATAGTTAGTAAATTTGTTAGTAGTATATTTCTAGTCCATTATTTAGCACAAGACAACACAATTTTAAGTTTATTTACTGCTTAAGTTCCTGGAAAACTGTTTCATGTTCTTAAAAAATTTCCTAAATTTAAAATCTGTATTAATCCTTTATAATAACTATTCTAAAATTAATTAAGTATAAATTAAATTCTCTGAAATAAATTATTTATTATTCTTTATTTACTACAAATAAATTAACATAAGTAGTTTGTCTAACAATAATTAAACCAACTACCATCCCGCCCATCGCGCTATCGCCTCAGTCAATGGTACTTTGGTCGAGTTTCTTATGTGATATTTTAAACTAAAATCATTTAAACGATTAATTATTAAATTATTAATCTTAATTTTAATACCAATATCAACATAAATACCAATACTAATACTAAAACTAACATTAATACCAATATTAACATTAACACCAATACCAATATCCACATCGATACCAATACCAACATCAATCAATACCAACATTATGAAAATAAAGCTTCGATTACATCGAAATATTCATTTCACTAAATTTAATTCGATTTAATTGTAACAAAAATTAATTTAATTTCATTAAATTCAGTGAAACTGAAAGCCCAGTTTACTTCACCATTAATTCTTTATTTAAAATCAGCCCTTAATACCTTTAAATAAATTAAATTTAATTCGGCATCTAAATTAAAAGTACAGCAAATCAATCACTAACTGAATAATCTGAAATATCTATTTTTTTTTGTTTTAATATTTGAAACTAAAATCTAAAAACAGTACTTAATTAAAAAATCTGAGACCCCATAAAATTGCATTTCGAAATCTATAGCTATTGACTCTACAAATTACCTCCAAAATCAAAATTAAAATAAATAATTGCTTCTTAAAATCCCACTGCAAAATAATTTAAATTAGATCTGGAACTCATTAAATAATAACATCTTTAAGTTTTCCATACTAAATAAAATAAAATAATTTGAGTATCCACATTAGTATATTCTTATTAGTACCATATATGACAAACAATTAGCACAAATATATGATTTGGCTAATAAATTTTATTTTAATTTTAAACGCCTAATCTGGTAAACCAAATTCCCGCTAGAAGAAGATATATAAATTTAAATTCAGTTTCATTTTGATTTAGAAATCTGAAACTTTATTAAGCTTGCCCCAACCAACAATATCATAAACAAAACTATTTGAATCCAAAAACTTTTCACCTTGAACGAAAAAAATAAATTCTAAATTTTAAATATCAAATTCCAAATTGCAAACTTCAAACTCTAAATTCCAAATTTCCAATTCCAAATTCCAAATTCTAAATTCAAAATTTCACATTCCGAATTCAAAATTCGAAATTTTAAATCTTAAATCCTAAATTTCAAATTCCAAATTTTAATTTTAAATTTCAAACTTCAAATTCCAAATTCAAAATTTCAAATTCCAAATGCCAAAATCAAAAATTTCATATTCCAAACTTCAAATTTCAATCTCCAAATTCCAAACTTCAAATCTAAATTTCAAATTGTAAATTCCAAATTTCAAATTCCAGATTCCAAACTTCAAACTCTAAATTCCAAATTCGAAATTCTGAATTTCAAATTCCAAATTCCGAAATCAAAATCCAAAATTTCATATTCCAAACTACAAATCTCATACTCAAATTCCAAACTTCAAATTTCAAATTGTAAATTCCAAATTTCAAATTCTAAATTTCAAATTTCCAATGTCAAATTCCAAATTTCAATCTCTATTCCAAATTGAAAATTTTAAATCCCAAATTCCAGACTTCAAACTCTAAATTCCAAATTTCCAATTCCAAATTTAAAATTCTAAATTCCAAATTCTGAATTTTAAATTCCAAAATTCGAATTCAAAATTCAAAATTTGAAATCTTAATGCATAAATTTCGGGTTGGGTACGGAATGCCAAAAAAAATATTCCATTTGCAAAATTCCACTTTTACAATTCCAAAAATAAAAATTCCTCAAACCATAGATCCACATCTCAAAATTCCACAATCCAGTATTCCAAAAATTAAAATTCTAAAATGCAGTTAGTATCTTTGTTGTTTTTATAGAATAATTTGCGCGCAAATTATTCTATAAAAACAACAAAGATACTAACTGCATTTTAGAATTTTAATTGGTTTGTTATTTTCTGTGACAGCTATTAAACGAAATAACGGGCATACAATAATTATAAGAATTGTATCCGTATCAATTATCATTTAGATCTTGTCTTGCGACTTGATGGTACAATTTTGTACAAAGTGTTATCAGAAAATAACATAAAAAGTATTATCTAAACAAATATTAGTGTGATAAATTTTATTCATAAATTCTTAAATTTTTCAGATTTTTTCCGTAAACATGAAAATTGATGGTCTTTGCTCTAACAAGGGCGGATAAAAATGTAAAATTGTTAGCACAAAATACTGGACTTATACCGTCCCAAATTATAAGGGAGGGAATGGGCGCTTGTAAGAAAAATTGCAAAGTCTATTTACCAACAAAACGGGCCCAAAAATCTAAAATATCCCGAGTTAGAGCCTATTCCAATTGTGGAATTAATTCCACCACTTTTGAATTTCAAAACTAGAAATTAAATAATAGGGAATTTTAAAACGTGGAATTTAATGATTTGGAACTTTACTTTTCTCTGATTGGAATATAGAAATTATGGAATTTTTTTTTTGGAATTAGGATACCATCCCATAAATTTCAAATTGTAAATTTTAAATTCCAAACTTCAAACTCTAAATTCCAAATTTTCGGGTTGGGTACGGAATGCCAAAAAAAATATTCCATTTGCAAAATTCCACTTTTACAATTCCAAAAATAAAAATTCCTCAAACCATAGATCCACATCTCAAAATTCCACAATCCAGTATTCCAAAAATTAAAATTCTAAAATGCAGTTAGTATCTTTGTTGTTTTTATAGAATAATTTGCGCGCAAATTATTCTATAAAAACAACAAAGATACTAACTGCATTTTAGAATTTTAATTGGTTTGTTATTTTCTGTGACAGCTATTAAACGAAATAACGGGCATACAATAATTATAAGAATTGTATCCGTATCAATTATCATTTAGATCTTGTCTTGCGACTTGATGGTACAATTTTGTACAAAGTGTTATCAGAAAATAACATAAAAAGTATTATCTAAACAAATATTAGTGTGATAAATTTTATTCATAAATTCTTAAATTTTTCAGATTTTTTCCGTAAACATGAAAATTGATGGTCTTTGCTCTAACAAGGGCGGATAAAAATGTAAAATTGTTAGCACAAAATACTGGACTTATACCGTCCCAAATTATAAGGGAGGGAATGGGCGCTTGTAAGAAAAATTGCAAAGTCTATTTACCAACAAAACGGGCCCAAAAATCTAAAATATCCCGAGTTAGAGCCTATTCCAATTGTGGAATTAATTCCACCACTTTTGAATTTCAAAACTAGAAATTAAATAATAGGGAATTTTAAAACGTGGAATTTAATGATTTGGAACTTTACTTTTCTCTGATTGGAATATAGAAATTATGGAATTTTTTTTTTGGAATTAGGATACCATCCCCAAATTTTCAATACCAAATTCCAAATTTAAAATTCGAAGTTCGAAATTCCAAATTCCGAATTCAAAATTCAAAATTTCATATTCCAAACTACAAATTGCATACTGAAAATTCCAAATTCCAAACTTCAAATTTCAAATTGTAAATTCCAAATTTCAAACTTCCAATCTCAAATTCCAAATTTCAATCTCTTTTCCAAATTTCAATCTCTATTCCAAAATGTAAAACCCAAATTTCAAACTTCAAACTCTAAATTCCAAATTTCAAATTTAAAATTCTAAATTCTAAATTCTGAATTTCAAATTCCAAATTCACAATTCAAAATTTGAAATCTTAAATCCTAAATTTCAAATTCCATATGTCAAATTCCAATTATTAATTTTAAATTCCAAACTTCAAATTTCAAATCTAAATTTCAAATTGAAAATTCCAAACTTCAAACTTTAAATTCCAAATTTCCAATACAAAATTCCAAATTTAAAATTCTAAATTCTAAATTCTGTATTTCAAATTCCAAATTCCGAATTCAAAATCCAAAATCTCATATTCCAAACTACAAATTTCATACCCAAAATTCCAAAGTCCAAACGTCAAATTTCAAATCTAAATTTCAAATTGTAAATTTCAAATTCCAAATTTCAAACTTCCAATCTCAAATTCCAAATTTCAAACTCCATTCCAAATTTTAAATCCCAAATTCCAAACTTCAAACTCTATTTTTTTTTTTATTTGATTATTATTATTATTATTATTTTATTTAATTTTCATTTAAATATTTTTACAAGCTTGCATAACTATAAAATTTACAATAAAATAAAATAAAACAATAGATGCCTTGTGGATAATAATCCAGTAGCAGGCATTGATTCTTTTAATAACATACAAAGAGGGAAAAAACAGTTAAAAATATATATATATCCATCTATAATCAAATACCAATCAGTTATCTAACAGAAATATATAAATAATGTTGCAAATACAGTTATATCAAATCGTAGCTCGAACAACCGTATAACAAAACAAATCAAATGATGACGCAAAATAAATGAGACACGTCTCATTCCAATTTTCCAATTGGAATAAATGAGACACGTCTCATTCCAATTTCCAATTTTCCAATTCCAAACTTAAAACTCTAAATTCCAAATCCTAAATTTCAAATTCCAAACTTCAAATTCCTTATTTCAAATTCCAAATTTAATTTCAAATTGAAAATTCCAAATTGAAAATTCCAAATTGAAAATTCCAAATTTCAAACTTCCAATCTCAAATTCCAAATTTCAAACTCCATTCCAAATTTTAAATCCCAAATTCCAAACTTCAAACTCTAAATCCCAAATTTCCAATTCCAAAATCCAAATTTGAAATTCTAAATTCCAAATTCTGAATTTCAAATTCCGAATTCAAAATTCAAAATTTTAAATCTTAAACCCTAAATTTCAAATTCCATATGTTAAATTCCAAATTTTAATTTTAAATTCCAAACTTCAAATTCCAAACTTTAAATTCCAAATCTAAATTTCGAATTGAAAATTCCAAATTCCAAACTTCAAACTCTAAATTCCAAATTTCCAATACCAAATTCCAAATTTAAAATTCTAAATTCGAAATTCTGAATTTCAAATTGTGAATTCAAAATCCAAAATTTCATATTCCAAACTATAAATTTCTTACTCAAAATTCCAAATTCCAAACTTCAAATTTATTATGCACCATCTATCAGCTTACCAGTCGATTTTGTATAAAGAAGCGAAACAAATTAAGCAGGAGCACAACTTTCGCTTCTTATGGATCAGAGGTGGTGTTATTATGCTGCGTCAAGATGCTGGCAAGAGGGCTTATTTCATTCGTTCGCCTAACTACCTTGAAGAGGTCAGACGAACTTTTCGTGGTTAACGGTTTCTTTTTCACAACTCCACTTCACATTAATTTCACAATAATCACTTCACAACATATATCATCACAGCACATCACTAGTCCAGGCAATTATTTTTTATTTTTAACTTTTCTTAATTTAATTAATTTTTCTTTTTCTAATGTTAATGTCAATGTTTTCGCGAAATTTCAAACCATAACTCACCTAAGTTTACAAATTTTATTATTATTTTTCACTTTATTATTATTTTTATTGTTTTCGAATTTCAAATCTTAATATTGTTTTTGTTTAGTTTCTTCCAGTTCTCATTTGGATTTTTACCTCCTATTTTTTTGTTAAGGAGCGGTATATGAATTCAACTGAAACCTTAAAATTCTATTTTTGTGGTATGGTAGATTTCTGTGCTATGAGAATATGCCAATTTTCGATTTCAATTACATGAACAACTCTGAAAAAGCTGTTTACAATTCTTTCACAGTCGTAGATGGCATTTCTTCAATTACGCAAAAATTATTACGGCGTGAATTGGTAGTATTACACTATCCGATTTTACTCAACGCATTTTTGAGTGGTTTTACCGTTATTATTTTGGAGTTTATTAAATTTATTTTCTATAATCATTTTTCCATCCTACCATTATTGTTTACTACTTCAATGTTTTTTTTTGAAGGACCGTTCATTTCCATTTGATATTTTTTTATTTTGGCATGAAATCATTAATTTACACTTTCGGTATTTTCATATTCGTTGTTTTTATGGCAATGCTATATTAAATTTTTCGAAGAGTTTTGGTTATTGTATTCTTAGATCATTATTTTATGTCTTCTTCCGTTATGAGTGAGTTTAATTTTGTGTACCAGAATATAAGAAGCATGAGAAGGAATTCGGACAGGCTGCTGGCTTACATTGAGTCTGCATCCGTTAAGCCGTTGTTGATTGGTTTGTCTGAAACTTGGATCTTTAATGATGAAATTGATAACTTCGGGCTGCTTGATTATAACCTGTTTGCTAAATGTAATGAAAATTATAGGTCCGGGGGTGTTGCAATTTACGCTAGTAAAATGTTAAACTGTAAGCAGTTCAATCTTGATTTTAGGTGTTTTGATGGTGTTGGCATTACTTTTTCTTGGTGTTTGAGAATGTTGTGTGCTGTGTGTATTTACAGACTGCATGACGTTGATATTCAAGTTTTCATTGATGATTTCACTAGACTTCTACATAACTTCCCTTATCCAAACCTTTTAATTATGGGGGATTTTAATATTGATTTCGTTCGGAAAGCTACGCATATAGATAATCTCTTATTAATTTCATCTAGTTTTGGTCTTGAGATATTAGTTGATGAACCTATCAGGATTTTTAAAACCTCTGCTACCTGTATTGATAATATACTTTTTCGGTTTGATCACAGATTTTTTCAAAATATTTCATACAAGGTGCTTAATTTGAATATCTCAGACCAGTGTCTAATTCATGCTAAATTTATAGGGCATACTGTACAGGGCTTGAATAAAGGTCCGACTAAGACAAATGTGAGGCAGATGTCTCGAATAGATTATGATTGCTTAAAAGAATTACTTATAAATGAGGAATGGATCAATGTTTATAATGAGTCTAATGCGCCTTTAGCTTATGATAATTTCATTAATATTTTTAAAGGTCTTCTGGCTAATTCTACTAGATCGGTCTCAGCCAATAAAACAGCAAAGCTTAAGCCATGGATGTCTGATAATTTATTAAGACACATACGTAAAAGGAATACAATATGTTACCTAGCAAATAAGTATCCAAATAATAGTAGACTAGCTAATTACAGCCGCAAACTGTGTGATATGGTAAACCTTAAAATTGAGCAGACTAAAAAATATTTCTATAGAAAAGAGTTTGAAAAAAATGGTAATGATGCTCGTAAAAATTGGCAGACTGTTAATAATATAATTGGTGAGTAACCTGGTAGTCTTGAAATCAAAGAAATTAATGGTTTTAATGATGTTACTATGTCGGATTCTGTAGCTATTGCAAATGAATTCAATGATTTTTTTGAGTCTATAGGAAGCTCCAATGGTCCGATTGTGATGGATGTCTTGGAAGCAAATCGAATAGTTACGGAGCATTACGATGTCACGAATAGTTGTTATTTCTCACCTATTTCTCCTGAGGAACTGTATAATATTATTAACTCCCTAAAAAATAAATCATCTCCTGGGTTAGATGAAACTCCAAATAGTGTTGTTAAAAAAATGGATTGCTACCTTGTTGACGTCTTGTCTTTCATCTTTAACTTGAGTGTAGAAACTGGTGTTTTTCCTAGAGCCTTGAAAGTAGCTGTTGTTGTCCCTATATATAAGAAAAATGATAAAGCTTGTTTAAACAACTATCGACCAATTTCTCTTCTTTCTATCTTCTCCAAAATCTTTGAAAAGGCTATGTAAAACAGGATTGTTGATTTTTTGGACAAAAATGAATTTTTATCTCCAAAACAATTTGGTTTTCGATTCAATAAAAATACGGAACAAGCGATTTTAGAATTTCTGGAGCAGATAAGTGATAGCATTGATCAAGGTTTTAACGCTTCAGCAATGTTTGTTGACTTAACCAAAGCTTTTGACAGAGTTGATCATACAATTCTCTGCTTAAAACTTTATCGATGCGGTTTTCGTGGAATGATGCACAAATGGCTTTGTGATTATCTAAGTGATCGAACCCAAGTAGTCCGCGTCAATAATCTATTTAGCAAACAGCTGTATATTAGGGTTGGAGTTCCTCAAGGTTCAGTATTGGGGCCGTTGCTCTTTCTAATGTACATAAATGGAATTTTTAACCAAAATTTTTGTGGAACCCTTACTGCGTTCGCGGATGATCTTTCTTTTGTTTACGCTGGCATTAACTATCATGCAAACCTCACTGACATTGACCTAGATTTAGTTGTGCTAGCGATTTGGTTGGAAGCCCATAATTTGATTTTGAGTGACAAGACTAAAGTTATGCATTTCAGGGATAGCCAGAGCTCACAAATACCGATTATCTATCATGCTTATGGCTGTAAGAAGGATCTCATTTGTTCCTCTAAAGATTGCTTCACCATAAGTTCGGTTAAGGAAATTAGATATTTGGGAGTTATTATCGATGATAGCCTTAACTGGAAGGCGCACATTGAAGAACTCAAGTCAAGAATGCTATTGGTTTCCAGGAAAATGTACGTTTTACGATTATACTGTCCGTTATATCTTCTGAAATTGGTTTACTATGCCCTAGTTGATTCTATTCTCCTATATGGTTTAGCATGTTGGGGCGGTGCTTGTAAAACACTCTTACAACCTCTGTTCGTGCGTCAGAAGCATGTTCTGCGACTAATGACTTTTAAATCATTGCTAACACCATCATGACCTATATTTCGAAAGCTGGATATAATGCCTTTACAACACATGTATGTCTTCAAGGTCTTAAAGCTTTTTTATATTATCAGCGGGAATAATTTTGTTAATTATTCTGTTTATAACTTTCGTTCAAATTTTAAATTTTTAAAGTATGTCCCCAATTTTAATTTAGAGTTTCGTAAACGCTTTTTCAGAGTGGTTTCACCAATTATTTTTAATAACTTACCTTTTGAGATTCGGGTGTGCAGTGGCTTGTCCGCTTTCTCTAAGGCCCTCAAATTATGGTTGAAACTAAACAAATCAATTGAGCATCTAATTTTTGTTTTATTATAGTTTTTATTGTTTTTGTATTTTATTTGATTTCTATCACTTGTATAATTTAAAAAAAAAAAGAAGAAAGATATGTACATATATATGAGTATTTGTAATTTCTTATTGTGTGAACTTTTAGATCTTAAATTATTGTAATAATATTGCTGAGAATAATTGTACCTGACACAAGTTTCTTTGAAACTAAAGGTGCAATTATCTTACCAATTTTCTTTCGCTTTAGCAATTTTGTAAAATTTTTTGATTATGTTTTTTTAATAAAATTATAAAATTGGTAACGAAAAAAAAAAAAAAAAAAAAAAAAAATTTCAAATCTTAATTCAAAATTGTAAATTCCAAATTTCAAATTCTAAATTTCAAACTTCCAATCCCAAATTCCAAATTTCAAACTCCATTCCAATTTTAAATTCCAAATTCCAAACTTCAAACTCTAAATTACAAATTTCCAATTCCAAATTTAAAATTCTAAATTCCAAATTCTGAATTTCAAATTCAAAAAAATTCAAAATTTTAATTTTTAAATCACAAATTCCAAATTTTAAATTTTAATTTTAAATTTCAAACTTCAAATTCCAAACTTCAAATTCCAAATCTAAATTTCGAATTGAAAATTCCAAACTTCAAACTCTAAATTCCAAATTTAAAATTCCAAATTCTGAATTTTAAATTCCGAATTCAAAATTCAAAATTTTAAATCTTTAATCCTAAATTTCAAATTCCATATGTTAAATACCAAATTTTAAATTTTAATTTTAAATTTTAATATTAAATTCCAAACTTCAAATTTCAAACTTCAAATTTCAAATCTAAATTTCGAATTGAAAATTCCAAACTTTAAACTCTAAATTCCGAAATTTCCAATACCAAATTCCAAATTTAAAATTCTAAATACGAAATTCTGAATTTTAAATTCCGAATTCAAAATCCAAAATTTCGTATGCCAAACTACAAATTTCATACTCAAAATTCCAAATTCCAAACTTGAAATTTCAAATCTTAATTCAAAATTTTAATTCCAAATTTCAAATTCTAAATTTCAAACTTCCAATCCCAAATTCCAAATTTCAAAGTCCATTCCAAATTTTAAATTCCAAATTCCAAACTTCAAACTCTAAATTACAAATTTCCAATTCCAAATTTAAAATACTAAATTCCAAATTCTGAATTTCAAATTCAAAAAAATTCAAAATTTTAATTCTTAAATCACAAATTCCAAATTTTAAATTTTAATTTTAAATTTCAAACTTCAAATTCCAAACTTCAAATTTCAAATCCCAAATTTCAAATGCCAAAATCCAAAATTTCATATTCCAAACTTCAAATTTCATACTCCAAATTCCAAACTTCAAATTTCAAACCTAAATTTCAATTTTAAATTCCAAATTTCAAACTTCCAATCCCAAATTCCAAATTGCAAACTCCATTCCAAATTTCAAATCTCAAATCCCAAACTTCAAACTCTAAATTCCAAATTTCAAATTCCAAATTTCAAATTCTAAATTTCAAATTCTGAATTTCAAATTACAAATTTCGAATTCAAAATTTTAAATCTTAAATCATTCCAAATTTTAAATTTTAATTTTAAATTTCAAACTTCAAATTCAAAACTTTAAATTCCAAATCCCAAATTCCAAATTTGAAATTCCAAATTCCAAAATCCAAAATTTCGTGTTCCAAACTTCAAATTTCAAATCTAAATTTCAAATTCCAAATTTCAAACTTTCAATCCCAAATTTCAAACTACATTCCAAATTTCAAATCCCAAATTCCAAACTTCCAATTCCAATTTCCAAATTTAAAATTCTAAATTCCAAATTCTGAATTTCAAATTCCAAATACCGAATTCAAAATTTTAAATCTTAAATCCTAAATTTAAAATTCCAAATGTTAAATTCCAAACTTCAAATTTCAAACTTCAAATTCCAAATCCCAGATTCTAAATTTCAAATTCCAAATGCCAAAATCAAAAATTTCATATTCCAAACTTCAAATTTAAAACTCCAAATTCTAAATTCTAAACTTTAAATTTCAAATCTAAATTTCAAATTGTAAATTCCAAATTTCAAACTTGAAATTCCAAATTTGAAACTCCTTTCCAAATTTCTAATCCCAAAATTCAAATTTCAAACTTCAAATTTCAAATTCCACATTCCAAACCCAACACCCCAAATTAAAAATTTCAAATTCCAAATCACAAACTTTAAATTTTATAATCTGTCAACGCATTTGATAAAAATTACTCGTGTGCGTACTTGTGTGCGTACTCGTCTTATTTAACTACAAAGCACTTAAAAATATTTGGATACAGGGGAAACAGTAACAACATGGCCGTGCTCGATGCCCTTGTACAGTTAAAAAAAAAACGAACAAACATACAAAATACGACGTTTAGGTACAACACAAAACCAACGAAAATTCTTCCTATGAAGAAAGAGCATTACATCATAAATACTAACAAGGTGCTTCAACTTTAAATAGTAAATACAGTGAGCGAAATTAAATTAGCCTCATACTGTTTAAAAAAAAAAATGACAAATTATTTAAAATAAAAAAATATATTAAATTTATTTCAATTATTTTAAGTATTACAAAAGAAAAAAATATATGTTTTGTGAAAAATAGCGAACAGTATTAATTTCATTTAATTAAAAAATATAAAAATGTGCGAAATTGAATTAGCCTCAATTCAAAGACCATTAGAATTATTAGAAAGTAACCTGGACTGTTGACTTCTTTTATTGTTTAATACTTTGTGAGTCCACCTTGGTTCTTAATTACCTCGAATAACCTATCGGGCATGCTTGAAACAAATTTCTGGAGGACTTCTACTCGGATTTCGATCCATACTTCCCGTACCCGATTTTTTAATTCAATCACTGATTGAAACTATTTCCCATTCTTTTATACTTTTCGAGACAGGATGCCCCATAAATTTTCAATAGGGTTTAGGTCCGGGCTGCAAGCTAGCCGGTCCATCACCTCAATATTTTTCTCGCTAAGCCATTTTTTCGTCTCCTCTGACGTGTGAATTGCTGCATTACCTTGCTGGAAGATAAAATTTGACCCCATTAGACCTTTTGCATGCTCAATTAAACTTATTTCCAACATTTAATTTTGGTACAAATCCAGGCAAGTGGAAGTTTTCCATTGTAGCAAAATCCACCCCAAATCATAAGCGATCCTCCACCAAAGTTCCTACTTAAACGGATTTCGGTTTCTTTTCTAAGGTCATGCCAGTAATATTGATAGCCATCATGGCCATCTACGACCTTTTAGTTTACAGATTATGCAAAATAAGTGCTGTAAATCAATTTACAGGCTTCCGTCGATTAATCCATACCTAGGTTCACCACATATAACAAATTTTTGAATCCCCATTTATGGGGTTTGCCGGGTTTATATTGTTCCAGCACACTTTGAGCTTTTGTTGAACACATTTATTCATCTACACATAAATGCGCTTCAAAATAATAATCGTCAAATGGTAATATTATACTATTCCTAATTAATTCGAATCGTTTCGACGGCATTGTATCTTGTATCGGCACAAAGCTAAAGTTTTCAGACCAATACAATTTTCCATTTGGCATATGATCTATTGTCATGTAATATACAATACCAATAAATTGGCGTAATTCTTGACTAGCTACATTCACAGGTTTATTAGCATCTTTCTGAACATAGTATAAATTAGTCTAGTCTCTTATAAGGTCGATACTGTCCTCAGTAAACAGATATGAAAATACTTCAATACTTTAGGCTTTTCATTTTCTACTTGGAGCTGCTACAAATCTAGTACTAGGAGAAGCAAAGGCCGAACTTGGATCCGTTGCAGTACTACTGAACTGAGTATTGATGGATGTAGATGTAATGGGTAGGTTGCTGGAATCCTGAACTTCATTTTCCCAGTCAGGTGGTACTTCTGGGTCCTCATCAGAACTTTCGTGCTCATTCAGCTGCAAGTTATATGTTGGATCGGTGACATCGTCGTCATCGGAAAAGTCATGGCCATTTTCACTCTCTTCCCATTCTACTAGTATATTTTCTAGGTCCTGAATAGTTAAATTACGCAATTTACGACTCATTTTGATCCTGAAAAAGAAACATTCAAATAAACGGTAAAAAAAATCTATCACAAACCCGCAATGTTGTATATACATCATGTAAGAAAACAAAATCTGTCCAAAAATAAAAAAAAACTGCTACATACTGGATGTTGTGTCTTGTGTCCGATAATAATTTTTTAGGATTGATTCATTCTAGCCAATTCTAGATCCAGAATCGTTCGTATCTCTTTTCGAGGTGCTAATTTGGCTTTAGCAGCCAGTAGGCTTACATCTTATTCCGAGTCATTCTTTACTTTTAAGGCTGCGGTCGAATACTTGGGTAAATCATTTACTACGGTAAATGCAGATATTTGGTGTTCGTTTTTGATTAATTACGCATTTTTTCTATTTTATACTCGTTCAATTCTTATAACAATAAAGAATAAAGTATCTAAACGTGAAACATTTACCTTTTATTATTGCGTTTACCCTCCATAAAAAAACGTAAATGTATTTACCGAATTTAGTGGATTTACTCGAGAATTCTCCTTATTCCATTTTAGCTTCAAAACTATCATTTGTTTCTTTTTTCTTTCGAATAAACTGACAGACGGATTCTCTTTCAAATAATCCTCCATTATTCCGTTTAAATGTGAATCCTCTAGGCTGGTGGATCTCTCGTAATTGTTTCAACTGTTCATTTGCTTCTTCAATGCTATTGTGACTTGAAAAGCAAACCTTCCTTCTTTAAATTTAAAAGTCATGTTCGACAAAGGCACGTGTGTGTGGTGTGCATGAGCCTGCACCCATCAATATATTGTTGTTTATCGATTGGCCATATTACCATATGCCTCTGTGTCCTACACGAGTCATGGTTTGAACTTATTAGGGTTAAATACACCAAGATTTGATCCGCCGCCAAGCTCACCTCTTCATTGGCAACTGTTCCGCATACCAATTTTCGATTAAATATTAACTATATGGTATAGTAGCCGATCAACATTATTAAATGTTTATTGTCAAGGCCAATTAGTGTCACTAAACGATTTAATGGACACTCATCGACTGGAAAATATCGCAAAAATTTGTAGTTCTGTTTTTATTTCTTATTAAAGGTCTAAGATTTCATAGTGTATAATTTCGCACGCGAATTCAAGCCTTTTATTTGAAATTCCACTGATCTGGATTCAGTTTAGGTTCTTTCTGCCATCCAAATTAATTTTAAATCGCTGAATTTCATCGGCCAATTTCTCGATTGGTGTTATCGTACTCCCAGCATCCAGAAACGCCAATGTGGTTTTACTCCTCGAATTTGATGAAATCATTACTAGCACTATTTTCACTAGAGTTAACCCTGTGGTAAAATGACACAAAGTCGTCGCATTCACTACTATTTTCTTCTTGTTCGACTGTACTCCTCGTGCATCGTGAAGTATTTCGTCAAAAATATTTCTGCATTTTTAACAAGCTTCCAGAATTTAAATGAATACTTTTGAATATCGAGTTTCTCTGCACTTTTTTTACAACAATCACCTTCATCACGCATAGCAGAATTCCGTTTACAATATATTTTGATAAAAACAGGCCATAATCGTGAATATGATGTCGATTCGATTTTATGCGCTTTTACGTTTGGTTTGAACTTTTTTGCAGATGCACTTCTAGACCGCTCGTTCGTTTCTTTCACGAATAACTTTAATAACAGAGCCGACTCTATTACCTCACATTTACTTTTATTTTCCAACCATTAGGAAAATGCTCTGATATTCATTTTGCGCTGATTATTTTCTAAAGAAAATGTGTACTCGATCAAAGACTTTTGCAGGCTTTATGGCAACTTTTGAATGAGAGTATCTAATGTAGAGTATTTAAATCTTTCAACGGTAAATTCTAATTAGGCGACCAGTCTTGCGTATTGGACAACCGAATTGGTTTTCGACTCGTTTACGTATACTGCGTTTACTTTATCGACTGCTCACTTTATCACTCTGCTTGGTGTGCCATTTGACTGTATTTAGTAAAGATTTCGAAACACGTCGTGAATTTGCATTGATCGAAAAATATTTCTCAATTTTACTTCAGTTCAACACCTGCACGGTAGTACCGATTCAAAAATGCAGTTCGACGTAGTTTATATGGATTTTTCGCTAGCGTTCGACAAAATCAACCGTTATATTCTCGTTCTCATTGGTATACTATACAGAAATTGAATTATCATTGTGTCCATGTGTCTAATGGTTCTACATTTTTGATCGTTGAAAATTAAGATTATTATTATAAGATTATTGACTTATCTGCTGCAGGGTGCCCACATTGGCCCACTTTTATTTTCAATATTCATCAACGACGTGATTAACTGTTTTGATTTTACTGATTGCCTGCTGTGTAGACGAGGAAACCATCGCATGAAGATAGATTTTCAAATAGTTTTCTGAATGGCTGGTTAACATCAAATTGTTACAGAACGTGAGCCAATGCGAGACTCTTTCATGTTATCGAACCCTCGTATTCTGAGTATAACGAAGCAGCAATCAGAGTCGTGTTAACAGATAGGGATTGTAATAATCTTATAAGTATTACTTCTGATTGGCTGCGTTGATTACTTTACATTCTATATTGAACCTCCTGGTACTATAATTTGTCTGTTTTCCAAAGCTGGATTAATTTTTCCAAAGCGGTTAAAATAACAGTTGTGATCATATGAGCTACAATGTCGACAGTCCTTGCAAGAATTTATTTAAACCCAACCAGTTATAGTGTCATAAAGTTCAAGAGCATTGTTGCCTGTTCCGTCAAAGTAATATTTGGCACCAAGCACTAAATATTAGCTCTAATCATTGAATCAAAAACTTACTTGTGTGGAAGGAGATGCTATTATAAGATTAATTATTGGAATTTGTATTTATTATACAAGTTGTATCTATTCGTCTGATCAATAATTCATTGAGCCTTAATCACATTCAAATATAAAACAAACCTACCATCCTAATAATACTATTCCAACCTTGCTCTCTCTTGTAATGCAAAACTTTTAATTCTTCGATTATATGATCACATTTCAATTCCAATTTTTTTTTTGGTTTTTGTGGGTGGGCCTCTTTACGGCTCAATTAATTTCCGAGTCTACTGTTATTAAATATTTCATTATTATATATTCGAAACCTAATTCTATGTTACACATGAGTATGGTATAATATATGCAAATTTGCAATAAAACAAAACCAAAATATTCAATATTTTATATACCGCAATCACCCATCCTTGGCCAACCCATATATTATTATGTAATATATGTAGCTTGGAAAATATTCATAAAGCACACAAAAAAAAAAAGCTCAACATTAGCATAAAAATCATATTTATTGATTGGGTATTAATTTATGATTTTTTTCTGTCTACCCATATGTATCGGGGAGTTGTACATGTATGCTAATTTTTTTTTTGGTGTGCTTTTCATTTTACTGATTTTACTGGGAAATTTGCCAAAATATTAACAATTTTTTGTTTTTTGTATTTGCGGCTTTCTATTTATGTATAAATAAATTACAGTGTGTAAGAGCAAAAAAAATTAGGAGCCAAAAACTATCAAAAAATTATATCCCGCCCTTTAAATCATTTATTTAATATTCCAACTGTTGGTGAGCTAGAACATGAATTTCAATTGGAAGAATTGTTTGAAATGGGGAAAATATTTGGTTAAATAAAGGTTACAACAAATTTTACCATGAATAATATGTTAGTTAAGTATATTAAGTGGCTTATTTAAAATAAATTTGTTTGCCAATATTCCATAATTTACGTGTATACAAAGCACTCGCTGATTTTAATCATCTCTATAGGGAACCGTTACATTTCGTTGTTGTTGTATAAAAGTCTAATCGCTTTGTACTCTTATTTGGTTGGGTTTGTCATTTCCAAGTAAATATGTTGTTTTATTCCTCTCTATACGCACACTTCATTTTAATTTTAAATTCAGTAGAGAATTTAACACAATTTCCCAATTTTTTGTTGGGCTATTATTTATGTGAAAAATTCATCCTTACAAAAGTTTTTTTTTTTTGTTCCTTTTTCTTGTTTCTCACACCCTTCCGGAACATAATATTTTGTGTGCTTTAAATATGCAAATTCATTGTGTCCCATTAAGAATACCACAAAGTACAATATTGTATAGAGCATTAAGTACTTTTGGTTTTGTTGTATGGTTATGCTGAATTTTTCGTCTTTTTTTTTGTACAGGTCATAGAACGGTTATTGATAATCCATTTTTTGCGTGTAACAATACACGAAGCAAACAAGGAGTCTATCTATGTATGTAGTACATACTTTAGGGACGAGGTACTCTAATAATTAATTTTTTTTTTGTTGTTTGGTAACCTGAAATTAAATTAAACACCACACAAATTGGTTTTGACGACGAGGTTTTGTGTTGTTAATTTGTTTTTTGTGGTATTTTTTGGTGGTGTTGTTACAGTAAATACTAGCTAGCTATGGTGCTATATATAAGACATAAAATTTGTTCAACCTTTTTGTTGCCTCGATGGTGAGGATAGAATTTATTTTGGTTTTTCGTTTAAATACATATAAATTGAATTAAAATATTTGCAATGTGGTTTTATGCAAATATGAAATTATTTATGGAAGAAGAGAGATTCATTAATAAAATCGGTAGCCGCCCTTACGGATTTAAAGCAGTTCACATTAAAAGCTTTGGTTAATAATGAAATATTAGTTTGTTGCTCTATATTATGTATCTGTAGTTTCTTTAGAGCACAAAACAATCTAGTTGGAACATTTATTTATTGAGCTGCATGTGCCGATGGATCATACCAGGCATCCTGAAGTTTTATTTAGCCTTCCTTCCTGTAGTAAAGCTGGGTGACCGACAGGCTTTCCATTCCCAGCAACTCTTAAGAGTAAAATCAAAACGGAAGACGGGGCAGCGGTGGTACTGCCCTCTCGAAGTCCTTGGGTACCATTGCTACCGTCTTTCAAGCAGAAGTACATGCTTTAGTAAACCTCTAGGAGGGAGTGCAATGAGCCCAGATAGTATTTATCTCTTACGGGCCGGCAGTATTATCAGGCTAATTAAGAGCCTGAATATTGACTGGACGGATAATTCTTAGGGTCCAAGCACAACAGACATTTTAAGTCGCAGTGCGAGGTGGCTGAACGCCCACCCTTCAACAACAACAATAACAATAATAATAAAACAAAGTACTTTTTAATTATCGTAGAACTATGTCTTTACTTTAAGTTACGAGGGTATATCTTACTTAATCACAAGTAAAGTCAATTTAATTTTTTATTAGTTTTCGTAAAAAATTTTTACAGCAAGTGCTCAAAATGGTCATCTCTATTTAAAACACATTTTTCTGAATTTCTATAGATACATTTTTATTATCCAAAATCTCCCTTACTTTTATTGCAGCTGCATCAATTCTCTCGTTTAGATCTTCTATAATTACAATGTTAGATCAATAAATCAGCTGTTTCATTGTTCGCCATACATTTGTTTCAGCCCACGAATACAGATTATGGAAATTCGTAATGCTGTCCCTCGTAAACTATGATTCATCCGTCAATGAAATATTAGAAAAAACTTTCCGTCGTCCATTTCTCTTTCTAAAAGAAGTTTGCAAAACTCTGCAAAAGAGCCATTCTCAGCCCATGGCTTTATTTGAGGCACATGAAATGTTGTCTAAATTAAGATAATGGTATTCCTATCTCAAAAATGCTAATCAGTAATCACTAATGCGAGGCATTTTTAGTTTTGGCAAACCAGAGGAATATTTGTATCGAAATATAAAATTGAATGAAACTTCCCAGCCCATGGCTTTATTTCGGGCACTTGGCACGATACGATGTCCAATAGTTATAACATCCATAAATTTGTAGGTGCTAAAATAAATTAAATAAATAGAATATATCAGTGATGATTTAAATTTTATTAATTAAGCATGTTGATTTTATTTTATTGGATGTTAGGTATTTTCGGGTTTTAATCTAAGTTTAACGAAATCCTGGGCTGGGGTAACTTCACATAATATTAAATTTGGCTTTAAATTTTCTAGGGTTGCCCGATTCAATTTTTTTTTCATTTACTGGGATGAAATCCTGGGATAACATCACATAAATCCGGATTAATGTACGCGGGAATTTGCAATCATACATTTCCGGTTAAATTAAACCGAACAAATAATCTTTGTAAATGTGATGAGTAATTCACAACATTTTGTAGAATCTTCCTGAGCTATAAAACCAACAAACAATACAAATTGTGCTTATTATTGTTAGGGTTTCTTCATAGCCTGAGAAATAACATGTGATGTCATATTATTTTATTAACTGCAAACCTAGGTATCTTAGTTATCTAAGTAGGTGTCTCTCCGGATTTAAGGTTGATATGTGAAATTCAAACATGAGTGTAACATTTTTTTTCGGAGAAGAATTTAGGAACTCGATTCAAAGGGAAAGCGCCAAAAAAATAATATTTTCGTTGTCTACATATTGTCTACAATCTACATCAAAAACTATTTTTTACGCTATTGTCGACATTTGTGTGTAGACAACCTCAAAGTAGGAGTAGACGCACAATATTGCTTCTTGTGTACACAGATGCAACCAACAAACTCTCAACTACCTTTGGTTACTAGAAACGTAATTAACCCGTCAACAAGCCATCCACAACAGCCGGAAGTAACCCGCCTTATGAGACCGAATCCAAATCGTACAAATATGAATGTAGGTTGGCCAAATAAGTTTTATAATATGAATTTTCCACCTTCGGTACCTACATCTTCAACGCTTGCACCCCCACGAGTTTATGGTTCTACTGTCGATCAGAACCGCTTGTACCCTCCGGTTGATGTTTAGAATTGGATATACCTTTCGACGACACAGCTAATGGTCTGTCAGTAAAAAATTTTCTTTTTCAGAATCGAATGAATGGCAGAAACACATGGTATCTCAACCGATTTGTTGGTGCATGATATTGGTTCTTTATTACACAGTATCGCCCGTGAACATTATCGACAATTACTAGAACGGAATCCTCGATGTTCATGGCAGAATCATAAGGTTTCAAGATTTTCGGTCAGATCATGACATTAGGAATATTCTGGATTATCGTAAACCAAAGTTTAAGACCAGAATTAGAGTTAGTAGAGATTTTAAGGAAAAATATGCGACCTGGTTTAAGAATTGCATTGGCTGGAGAAGCATTTCAACCTGTTGCCACTGTGGTTAATAGATTATGGGATACAACCCGAACTTGCCATGGCGCCTGGTTTTAATCGTAGTGTTAATGAACTGTTACTAAATGCTCCACCCTATTCTCGGCCCCTCTCATGCCAGGATATTATAATCTGCCTCAACCTCGGATACAAAATTTCGACAACATTAGTAACTCCCAGACCATAATTACCCATCCATTACTACGTTTCAAGTAGTCTGCTGGAATTGTGGACAACCTTTTTCAAATACCACGTCTTATTTTGTTATATGTAATGGGCGACCGGGAAACCCACAGAGAGCAATGAGAATCCCTGGGAATTTTTATTTCCACCAGCTAGCCTTCATGCCTCCCAGGTCAAATACAACGAAGTCAGCAGCAAATACCGGTCCAGAATTTTATTCCCGGCTGAAGCGCAATAATTACACCTTCCAAAAATTCAAATTTATTAACATTTATCGGACCTGTCGCGATAGTTACAAAAATAGGTCAGTCAAATATTTCCTACGTTCGCCTCAGTATCAAATGCAGACGATATTACAGATAACCGTCTCTACGCAGTGGCGAATGTTGCCGGAACTAGCATTATTGGTCTGCTTGATAGCGGTGCAACAATCAGTGCTTTGAGTAAAAATAGTACCGAGTTTATTATTCTTCATAATTTAAGACTCTATACCCTTTATCTGCATGTGTACATACGGCGAATGATGCAGAACAGTCCGTGTTTGGCTACATTTACGTCCCTATAACTTATAACCAAAAGACCTTAAAAATACAAATATTTATCGTGCCATAATTGCAACCAGAACTATATCTGGTCTACGATTTTTGGACCATGTTTGGCTTAAAACCTACATAAATGTTACCTCAAAATATCACGATTTCAATAAAGATATATTAGTAAGACTTTATCAAATAATTAACATATTTTCTAGCTCGGAGAAACTTAGTCTTGTACGGGCATCCCTCTTTACCTACAAAATAGACACGGGAGACGCAGTTCCAATAAAACAGCGGTTTTTTCGGTTTCGCCTGCTATCCAAAAGCAAATGTATTTGAAGTTACACCGTATATGTTGGTTTTAGGTTTTATTAAAGAGAGTGCTAGTCCTTGATGCTCAACAATAACCCGATTGTTAAAATATAAAGAAATATTTGCTTATGCCTTGACACACGCAATCTTAATAGCGTCACGAAAAAAGATGCGTATCCTTTACCACTCATAGATGGTTTGTTTAGTCGGAATCTATGGAAACAGCATAACAGAATTGGAATGTCGGGCAGCCGTTTTAACCATCATTAAGTTTCGAGCGAAGGAACCGCCTTTTACTGCAATTACGGACCATGCTAGCCACACCTGGTTAATGTATCAGAAAGATCTGACAGAACAGTGTTCCCGACGCATTATCTCGTGTATTCATGGATTAACTGAATGGAATATTGAACAAGGACTTTTCTAATGATGCGAATTCTCCCCTCCACATCTATCTTAATTCCGAGCACTTCCGAAGTCAATATTATCTATCTCAAATCCAGTCGAAACTTCTTTAAATAAATCAAATTTAATAGTAATCAAAGGAAAACTTCTTATACATAAAAATGATGGGGCTACTTCAAAAATTAACTTACTAAAGAAAGAAACATTGTAACATAATAATGTTGTATTTTTTTATGAATAAAAAAAATAAAAGCAAAAATCAAAAAGGAAATTGAAAACAATTGTTTACGTGTAACTTTGTTCTCTTTTCTTTAATTTGTTTTTTAGTTTTTGTTTTTGTACAAATTCCTTATCAGTCCCGTATCAGTTTATCGTGCCATATTTAGTGTTATTCATTTTAATTGGGACAATTTAAACGGGCCGCCCCGGTGGCAAAGTTGTTAGCATGCTTGCTTTAAGCTCCGGAGGTCCCGGGTTCGATTTCCGGCGGGTGATGAAAAAATCACGGCTGGTTTAATGTAAGGATCAATGAACTAATCACTCATTATCTGTTGTAAAGATGATTACGAAACTTCAAAATGAAGCGGCCAAATCCCTCCATGGGATGTAGCGCCAGCGAAAAAAAAAAAAAAAAAAAAAAAAAAAAATTTAAACGGGCATACAAGAAAAAATTTTTGGCAACAAACATTAGCATCAAAAATAATAAATTGGCAACAAATATAATATTTTGGAACAGAAAAAAATTATTTTTAGTAGTAAAAAAAAAAAAAATTCGTGACAAAAAATTAAATTTAATCGATACCTATTATTTAATATTTGATGGTGGATCGATATAAAATATTGCAGTGTCATTAATAGATTCTATATAATCCGCTCCTACGTGCGGCACGCACGTCCCTCGAAGTTCAAATCTAAAGCCCCTCGGAGGGCTAAGCGGGGGGGAGCGAAGCGACCTCCCGCGTGCCCGTGAGAGTTACCGAAGCCGTTAGCCTCTACAATTCTAAGTTAAATTAGGGATCTCCATTTTCCAGAATATTTTAAAACTAATTTCAATTTTTTAATTTTTAATTTATTTATTTATAAATTTGTTGCCAGTTAATTATTTTTGTCGCCCAAAATGTTTATTTGTGCGATATAATTCCTTTAAAATAATTAATTAAAAAAAAATTACCTTTACTTCAAAATTTAACTTACCGCATGGGAAAATGAGTAAAAAAGATAAGCGGTAAGTTAATTTTTGAAGTAGCACCAAAATGATCATACTGCTGACGGAGAATCAAATACGCCAGACTGGGAGTTGATCGTTCCTGAGGCTCTTCGTAAGAATTTAATCAAATCAGTACATTATCCTTCCGCTTCTGCAAATTTGGGCTCTCATAAAACCATCGAACTTTTGAAACGCTATTTCTTTTGGCCCGGCATGGCTAAAGATATTCGCCTATTTATAGCATCTTGCGAGATTTGTAAGTGTATTAAAGCTTCAAATTTTATTTTACGGCCACCTCTTAGCTCGCTTCCTATTACGTTTAGACCAAGGCATTTAGATTTTCTGGGACTTTATCCGAGATCGCGTGCAGGTAGGACATCTATTTTTATAGCCGTTGATCACTATTGGAAGTTTGTGATAACTCGAGCTATTCGCCAAGCTACCGACAATGAAGTCATAAATTTTTTGGTAAATAACATCTTTCTTATGTTTGATGTTTCAGATACTATTGTTTGTGACGCACAATGGGCGACAATTTGTTTCTCATTCAGTTTAGAAATTATTACAAAAATGGTGGATTATTACAAAGTGGCTCATATATATTTTCCGCCAAATATTCCCCTCAGAGTAATTCTTTTGAACGGGGAAACCGAACAATACTAGATTCAATACGAGCATATATTGGCGAGGATCATAAGACATGGGACAATCACCTTGACGCTGTCACTCAAGCTATACGAGTAACAATTCATGAGTCGACCGGTTTTGCACTTCACTTATTGGTATTTGGTCAATATCCAGCGATGCATGGATCTCTGCATGAACCGGTTATATACACCTCTACTGGAAATTATGTGCTACCGGAATATAAGTCCGACGAATTATTTAAGAACTTAAATCGGCTGAGAAAAGGTTCGTGAAAATTTTTCTACAGCTCAGATAAAAGTTTATGCTCTGTATAATTTACGATCACGCTCACCGAAGTTTCATGTTGGCCCGCACATTTTTGTAAGGAATTTCTCGCAAAGTAATGCTGCAGAGTTTTATTCTGCAAAGTTAGCTCCAATATTCTTAAAAGGAAAAATTTCGCGACTTATTGAGAATGTCTCTTGCGAGGTGGTAAACAACCATGGTGACATTTTGCGAATAAACCATTTTAAGGATATTAAAACTTAATTTCGTAATTATTAGTTATTTTTTTGCTACATTATTTGTATTTTTATTGTTGCTGTTGAATTAATGACCCGGCTGGATGAGACCTCAGGGATCAATGAGTACGTCCTCACGAATGTAACGAAATTATTGCGTCCCACACACTCTATCAATTTGCATTAAACTGGACCACTGAATTTTTCTTTCGCTATGATTTTTTTTTGTCTACCAAGGGTCAAACACTGAATTTCCGAAGAGTTTGACAAATAAATTTGGATTTGGTCCCGCAGCTGTTCCACATTTGGCAAAAATAATTTCACTAAATGGTCATTCATTGTTTTTTGACAGCTATTTTAGTAGTTATCAATTATTTGGGCTGCTAAAACACCTAAAAATCAACGCCACCGGAACTATAAGAATCAACCGTTCTTCAAAACCACCTCATTTCAATGACAAAGATGTAAAAATAAAAGGTCGAGAATATTACGATGAGTTCTGTAGCTTGGATGAAAAGTTATGCGTAATAAAATGGTGGAGCTGAAACTGCTGCCGAAGTATGGGATAAAAACACCAAAAATTGGAATTAATAAAACGTTTTAGTTGGTATTTAAAGTGTTTCATTTAATAATTTTCATGACTCATGACGGGCTTTGTCCCCAAAAATGAACAAATTTCAAAGCTCAATTTCAAGGTCTTGGTGGTGAAAAAAGCTTAAAACCAGAACTTTCTGTAAATTTAAGCAAAACCTTTGCATAAAATTCATTAAAAATATTTGTTTGCACCTGCGGTATAAATTTTGCTCTGAAAGGGTTAAGTATTTTATTAATTTTTTGGAACTCCTACATGGAGAGCATTAGTAGCTCGGATAATAGTTTAAGTTTAAATCAAAGTGACACTAATCCAAATATTGTTATCACCAATAATTTGTTTAAACTGTGCCATATACATAAATAAATCAACAAAATGTTATATCTTCCGCAATTAAGGACGAATTAGTGCTGCACTCAACTTTTATTTGCAAACCAAAACTTTTTGTACATGCAAACTATAAATTAGTGTGGTTATACTTAAGTACCCAAGAAAAATTGTCTAACCAAAAACTTTAATCTGATTTTTATAATATACAAATCTTTATTTAAGTCCATCCCATAATTTTTTGTTTTTAAGTCCGTAAACCGTAAGAGAAAGAAAATTCTTCCCATTAAATTTTACTTTAAAATAAAAATTTTTTTTGTTGTACTTTCTTGTTTTTATTTTATTTTAAATACGTACAAAGTAATTATACAAGACATTAACTCAAAACATTTTAATTTTAATTTTTTTTTATTTTCTTGTAATAAATTATCACAACAATAATTAAAAGATGATGAGGGCGAAGAATATAAGAAGTAGAAAATTATAAAATTTGTAACGAAGAAATACCCCTGAATCTTGTCTTGTTATTGTTTTTCACAAAACAAACATTAAAGTCTGCAAATGAATAAAATATTCAGAGGAATAGAAAAATGTATAGCAGCGGCGGCACACATAACAAAAAAAAAGTTGTATTTTTATTTTTAATTTAATCCAATTTTAATTTTAAATTTAATTAACTTTTTTTTATTTTTTTTATTTTAACACAAGAAAATATTCCAAGACCAGCAGCAACCGAAGAATTTGTTTACAAGAAAAATGTAAAATAACGAAAATATATTTTTAGACAGCAACCAGTTATATGTATATAAGGGTACAGTAAGACAGAAAGTACTTTGCATAAATGTAATTTTTGGAAAAATATAAAATTACCTTATAAAAAAAAACTAATTTTGAATATAAATAAATTACGTATATAAATAAAAGTTTCAAATAAGCTTTTCATTATTATGTACAATACAATAAACTTTCATACCTTTTCAAAACCATTTCAGTATGCTCGTTTTAAAGTTAGAAAGTTTTACATTTTTTTGTAAATGATATTCATTCACATAACTAAATCCAAATTATGTTACTTAGGTACGTCATCATATCATTCCTTGTTACATAAGTTTAAAAATTTTAAACTAAAATTATTTTATTTTTGGTTAATTTAAAGCTTATGGCAATTATTTTTTTATTATAGTTGAAGATTTGTTGAGGTTAACGTAATTTATAATTTGTTTTATTAAAGTATTTTTTCTTTTTTTCCAGGTACGTCAAATTATGGTATGTTTGCGCGGAATTATTATATTCTACAAACGACAGGTTAGTACCAAGGGACTTTTTTTTTTGATCACATCTTTAAATATTTTAGATACACGGAGCAAGGCAACTTATTTTAACCGTGTGTAACTTTTATAAATTTTATAATTAATTTCGGAATTAGCCGGATAGATAAATATTTTACGCAGAGGAGAAATTTTTAATAGTTCTGCAAAATATTCGGTTTCGATTTGAAGAGGTTGATTATGAAAAATAATTCATTTTTCATCATCTCATCCGGTTTTAGCCATTGAATTGCTAACTTTATTACACCCAGGGCGGCTATTCGTGAATTCGATACGAACGTATTTGAGCCTTCGAAGCATTGGATTTACAGTTAAATATAATCAGATTCGTTCGTTTCTTATTTAAATCAAATACGAATCTTATACTTTGAACAGTCGAATACGTTCGAATCGAATTCACAAATAGCCGCCCTGTACGTCTCTTGCATCCTTTCTTTCGTACTCCTGAACCACGTCATTCAATGTACCCTTTTTAGCTAACATATCGGCTCGTTCATTCCCTTCGATCTGTCTATGTGATGGGAACCATTGTATGGTCACATCACGTTGACAGCTTCGAACGCAATCAAAAATCAAATCCACATACACATTGCCTTCCCTTCCACCTCCACATTTAATCAAACATAAACCACTCTGAGAATCGGAAAATATTCGGAATTCCTTCAAACATTCCAATCAGTTCAGCGTTCATTATACAGATGCTTTTATCCACTTTAAAACACTTCTCAAAATTCTTACTAGGCATAAAGACGCCAACATCTACTCCATTCTCATTCACACTAGCATCTGTATATACGATATCATATTGCTTATTATATTCCTCCATATTCAAACATACAGTAAGATTATTAGGAACGGGCTGCGGATCAACATTGCCTATACTCAAAAACATATTCATATTTTCAAGTGCAATGCTAGTTCTATATGTTGGTTTGTAAACCGCCCTACTTTGTAATCTTACTATCATTTCATTCCAAAACTCATTTTTCTTAGTTATCTTTCTCACTGACTCTCTCACTGTGATCCACTCTGTCTTGTAATCAAGAGGTGAATCACCCATTTCATAACACAGAGTGTGTATTGGGGTTGAGTTAATCGATCCCAATATCACTCTGCCCCATACATTTTCTACTTTCATTAATTGGCTAAAAGCCCCTTTTGAACCATTTCCATACACACTAATACCATATCCAATTTTGCAGGATATAAGGGCCTTCCTTAACATGTCAGTCACACTCGGATGAGCGCCCCACTTAGGTTGGCTCACCCGTTTAATCACATTCAAACGTTCCTTGCAGTTATCTGTCAAAATGTTCATGTGCTTCCCAAAATTCATACGTCTGTCTATTTGTTCAATTCTATAGTCTATCTATTCCACACTGATGTTAACATTTGCAGCATTTGTTCTGAAACTCATATAAGCACACTTATTGGGGTTCACTCTCAGATTCAATATTTTAAGTTTTTGAATTAACTCATCTACTCCCTTTTGCGCTTTTTGAGCCGCCGCATCAATACTTCTGCCTTTTCCAATCACTACAAAATCGTCTGCAAATTGCAGAAGGATTTGATTGCCAGTATTGATGCGGTGCATCTCGCTGGTATATTGGTTGAACAGAGCTGGTGGTATTTTACTTCCTTGCGGAAGTCCAATATTAGCAACTCCCTCCAACATCAACCCACTTCCTTTCAAAACCATTTTTCTCTCAGTCATAAAATCTTTTATCCACATACACACTTTCCGTGAAAATCCAAAATTCGAGAGAATTTGTTGTAATTTCCACGGAACCACGTAATCGTAAGCTCTTCCAATGTCCAAGAATACCGCAACACCTTTCATATTATCCTTTCTCACTTCCCACAGAAACTTTTCCACACACTCGATTGCAGAGTGGTTCTTTCGAAATCCAAATGTTGTCGATGGCAACAAATTATTTTCATTCACAAAATCTTCCATTCGTTCTTTCATCTTTCCATTTAAAATTTTTATAAAAACATTCAACGTACATATGCCTCGATAATTAGTTGCCACATTTGAATCTCTGTCCCGTTTAGGGATGGGAACCACTCTGCTCTCTTTCCATTTGCCCGGCATTTTGGAACCCATCCACACTTTGTTGAGTATCTCAAGCAAGTTATATTTTGCTGAGTCACTCAACAACCGAACCATTTTATAACTTACGCGGTTGGTCCCTGGAATGGTAGATTTTGATGTATCTAACACTCTAAGGAACTCCCATATTCATACTTACAATCCATTGTTTCATTTCTATTCAATCTATCAACTTCATTTTTTAGATTCAAATCATTGCTTATACATTCAATACCATTCTAATAAATTCTTCACCTTTTTCTCTGTTCTCACATACCACATTGCGCGTATTAAAATGTTTCCCATTCACCCTATTAAATACATTCCATACTAGCAACTCTCAGTTGACGTAATGCGCAGTAACTTGAGTGAGAAGCGGTTTGTGGTAGTTATTGGTAGAAACCTCCTACCGTGAAGAAACTGGTAAAATCTTCTGAAAACTCCGTAAATGATCGACAATGCTTCTTTTTCTATTTGACTGTATAGTTCAGTTGAGCCTTATTCAAAGTTTTGGAGGCGAACGCTATGGTATTTTCGGTTCCATCCGGAAATCGATGGGGGAGGACCGCTCCTACACTGTACGCGGAAGATTATCGCGGAAAAGTGTCAAGCTGGCAGCGTTTTAGATAACTGCTTTAAGTTTCTGAAATGCATCGTTTTCCACTGTTGTCCATTGAAAACGAGATATTTTCGTTCATACTCGATTTAATGGTGCTGCTAGATTTGAAAAATTTTGATAAATTTGTTTTAATAATTTACCTTTCCGATAAAAGATTCCATTTCCTTCAAGTTCCGTGGATAAGGTAATTTTTTGATCGCTTCCAAGCCCGTATTTGAGGGTCAGATTCCATGTTTGCCCATTATATGTATGTCCCAAGTATTCTATTTCGGTTTTCGCGAACTCACATTTATTGACACGACATCTAAAACCATTTTCTTCCAATTGGCACATTACCATAAAGAAATTTTTCAGGTGTTCATCGTTTGACTTCCCATAAGGTCATCTAAATAAACTGCACAAAATTCTAAGTCGGCCGTCAGTTGATCCATCCGGAACTGATAAAGCCCATAAGGTGTGTTCACTACTATACATTTTTCGTGTTCTCTGCCACAGCTCCATTTGAAAATATGCATCTTTTAAGTCGATTTTGGTAAAACATTGCCCCCTTTTATAGTCTATAAAATAGCTCGTCGATTCTGGGAATCGGATATCGATGAGTTTCGATTTGTGGGGTTACCGTTATTTTGAAATCGGCACATATGCGAATTTCTCCGTTTGGTTTTTTACAGGTACAATTGGCGTTGCCCATTGAGTCGCTAATTGGATTGGTTTTAAGGCTCCTATTTCGACCAGTTGTTCCAACTCCTTCTTGACCGCACCTTGGATCGCAAATGGAATGATCCTGG